>PVKZ01000474.1:0-395337 GCA_004027375.1 Macroglossus sobrinus
AAGGAAGGAAGGAAGGAAGGAAGGAAGGAAGGAAGGAAGGAAGGAAGGAAGGAAGGAAGGAAGCAAGCTATCTATCTTATGGTCAATTTAAAGAAAATTAAAATTAAGTATTTTCTCCATTGATACACAGAACATACCCTCCAACAAGTGACCCATACCCATAACCAAGGAAAAAGGGGCAGAGTGGACTTCTGGTTAAAGATAGTGGAATCAAAGAAATTATGTTAAAATAAGAGTAAAGAGATTTTTGCAAAGATGGGGGAGAGGAGACAACAGCAATACAATATAAAAGCTGGAATGCTCACCAGAGCTGAATATTACACTAGCAGCAGGGAAAGCAAAGAAGAAATTCCATTTACAATAAACATAACCAAAAGGTTTAGGCTCTAGATACCTCTGGAAGTTAGAATGCAAGTGTGACTTTAAAAAAAAAAAAAGCGAGGAAGGGTGGTAGAATCAGACACCCAACTCAATGCTTCCCCAACACCAAACAAGATAGTCACTCTCCTCGACCTCAGCAGAAAACCAGAGCTTTATTCATTCCCTGGAGAGGTCTCTGGACTGGGGATCATCACACACATTTTAAAGGCAAGGACAGTATATTGAAAACAGAAGGATTAAGGAAGTGCAGGGCTGATATAATGAACATTGAGAACTGCAGCCTTCCTCTCTGACTCGGCTCCCAGAACACCGGCAATCAGGATATACATACCCTCCAGGTCAGACACTAGGAAGAATCTTCTCTGGGGAATCTGAAAGATCTGAAGATACTAAAGTCCAGGTCTTCCCAAGCAAACAGAAAGTCATATAAATCTACAATAAAATTCAAGATCTACATGCCCTATCCATGTACAACAAATTATCACGTGGTGCTTAGGTGTCCTACATTCATAAAATGAGTAGAATGGGAAAAAACATTTGCAAACCAAATATCTGATAAGGGGCTAATATTCAAAAAGTATAAGGAATTCCTACAACTCAACAATAAAAAACAAACAAAACAAAACAAAACAATCCAATTTAAAAATTAGCAAAGAACTTGAATAAACATTTCTTCAAAGATATCATACAAATAGCCAACAGGGATATAAAAAGATGATCAACATCACTAATCATCGGAGAAATTCAAATCAAAATCCCAATGTGATATCTCTATACCTGCTAGACCCGCTGTTATCAGAAAGATAAGAAATAACAAGTGCTGGGGAAGATGCGTAGAAAAGGGAACCCTGATCCACTACTGGTAGGACTATAAATCGGCGCAGCCACTATGGGAAACAGTCTAAAATCTCCTCAAAAAATTAAAACCAGAAGTACCATATGATTCTATTCCAGAAACAAATCCAAAAAATTTTAAATCAGAATCTCAAAGAGATATTTGGACTCTCGTGTTCATTCACAGTATTATTCACAATGGCCAAGATCTGGGAACAACCTAAATGTTCAGTGACAGATGAACAGATAAAGAAAATAATGTATATACATACAATGGAATAATAATCAGCCTTTATAAAGGAAATCTTGCAATATGCAAAAACATGGATGAAATCTGGAGGACATTATACTAAGTGAAATAAGCCAGTCACAGAAGGATACGTACTTCATGATTTCACTATATGAGGTATCCAAATTCATAGAAGCAGAAAGATGGTGGCAGGTGAGAGCAAGAATGGAAGGGGATGGGAGTTGTTATTCACTGGATATAAAGTTTCAGTTATGCAAGATAAGTATGTTCTAGTGATCTACTGCACAACATAAGTTTGTATTGTACATTGAAAGGGTATAGCTCATGTTAAATATTCTCACTACTATTTTTAATAACCAAAAAAACTATGAGTAGACAGTCGAGAAGCACCAGACATTTGAGCAAAGTATTTCATAAGAAACTAAGACCAAAATAGAGAAAAACAATTTGAAGAAAACTAAGCAAAAGCTTTAAGAAAAAAAAAACCTTATCAGTAATAACTTCAAGAGTAATATATAACCCTTCTGAACTGAAAACAGAAGGATATAAAAAGGAAACATCCACTAACAAAAAGAACACTTGGAAATTAAAAAGTAATACTAGTAGAAGTAAAATCTCAATAGAACATGTAGTGAAAGATAAATTGAAGAAATCTTCCCAGAAAGCAAAACAAAGAAAGACAAAGAGTGGGGGGAAAAGGAGAGAATAGAAGTTTTAAAAGAATGAAGCACAAACCCTTCAAAGAAAATAATTCAAGAAAATTCCCAAGAATGGAAGTTCACAAAAGGATATAACTAAATTCCTTATACAATCAATGGATAAAAATTGATCCAGACCAAGGAACATCCTTCTTGTAAGTCAGGACATGGGAGGCAAAAGAAAAGATTCTAATGAGATTCCAGAAAAAAAAAAATAAGTCAAGTAGCAAAGATCAAGGAAGAACTTCAGGAGCTATTCTGGGGACCAGAAAGTCTACAATGGAGAAATGCCTTCAAAATTAAGAAAATGATTTCCAATCCAAATATTTATTCAACCAAGCATAGGGCAAAATAAAGATCCTTCCAGAAATCTGAAGTCTCAAATTTTTCTTCCCTGAATCCTTAAGAAATCACCAGAAGATTGGCTCTATCAAAACAAAAGAAAAAGAAAGAAAACATGACATCCAGGAAAGAAAAATTCCTTTAAAAAAGATCCCCAAGAAAATTGATAAAAAGAAATCCCCTAAGATCCCAGCTGAACAGCAGGCCTCAACAGAAAGCCTGATGGAAGGAGAAATTTAGAAGATTTTGTGAGTTGTTTCAGATACTGAAAAACAGCCAATGTGTTTGAAAAGACTGAGAAGAGCTTTGTGCAAATGAGAGAAGAGTTAGCTATAACTAATGATAAATACAAAGAAAATGTTAACAAAGAGGAAATCATTTAAGCTAGAGAAAACAAAATTTTGTATAGGAAAGAAAATCATAGTATACCACACAGCATTTGCATACTCAGAATACTGATCTAATTATATAGTGTTACTGTATTAGGAGGATTAAGGTAAATGTTACCTGTGTGAAAGAGCTAAATTCTCCAATTCCAAACTGGGAGAAAAAAAATATCAATAAATTCTGATTAAAATGGTTAACATGTGTCATAAAACAGGAGAAATTTTGCTACATATACTGACAAGGTACTAATACCCAGAATACATAAAAGAACTCCTATAAATCAACAAGCAAAAGCAAAACAACCAAACAGAAAAATGGCCCAAAAAATCTTATAAAATTAATTCACAAAAAATGAAATCATGTAGAATCCAAATATGAGAAACCTCATATAATAGAGATGGTACAATGTGAATTGGAACAATCCATCAGAATGTTTGTATTATATCTCTGAAGTATAAGATACGCATGTGCACCTTTTAATTAGGCAATCCCTCTCCCAGGCATGTAGACCATTGAAAAATATACATGTGCCCCAAGGAACATATACAAGAATTGCAGAGCTGCATTTCCTAATAGCTAAAAACAACTCAAACATTCATCAACAGTATGTGGATAAACTGTAGCATATTCATAAAGTGATTACAGCAATGAAAATGAACAAATATGCAATAATATGGATGAACCTTACAAATAAGATACAGTGAAAGAAGCAAAAATCAAATGACTGAATAGAATAAGGCTTCATTTATATATTAAAAATTACGCAAAACTATATTTTCTAGAGATGCATATATCAGTAGTTAACTTTCAATAAAACCCAAGAAAAGTGATTACCATAAAGCAGGGAAAGAGAAACGCGATCAAAGAAAGATACAAATAAGGTTGTAAACAAGCATTTGTTTCATGCTTTTCTACATGATTATATTTCACAATTAGAAAAACATACCCAGTGCATTTTTGAGGAAATGTCATAATACAATGTGATTATCCATATTTTATAAACTGCAGAAATATTTATTTAAATATGCAAGTCAAGTGAAAAGGCTAGTATCATCCAATAAAAAAGGTCATAAGACAACTTGGTTGGACTGACTCAGAAAAGAGTACTGGAATTGGAGTGTAACTTCCTGAGATTAATCTAATCACAAGAGAATTAGAAAACACTAAGCTGAAATCTAGTGTACAAAAATTCAGATGAGGAGAAATGAGACTGAATGAATCCAATACCTAAATCAAAGAATTGAGAAATAAGCACATTTTAATCAAATGCTTTTAATACCTTTTAAAAATGCTTAGAATTGGGTCAAAGTTTAGATTGTGGTTTATAGGTAAGACTAAACATACACATCTCTATTCTGTGGACAAAACACAATAAAAAAATAATACAACATGAATGGTCTCAAAGTTCAAAGAAAAAAAATTATATTTAATACATATAGAACCTAAGTGCAGATACAAACTACATCACTATCACACACTCACTGGAATTAGGAGCTGTTCCAGAGCCAAATGCCGACTGACCAGGCTGTTGTCCAAACACAGGAGGCTGGCTACTGCTTGACACTGTCCCAAAAGTAGGTGGTGCAGGCTGAGAACCAGCAGAAAATAATGTTGCTGAAGATGATATAGATCCAAAGCGTGGGGGATTCAGCTGGCTGGCACCTTGACTTTGTCCAAATGTTGGAGTCTGATTAGCACCAAATGCTGGGCTGGCAGATGGTGCTGAAGGTCCAGTACCAAATACAAAGGAGGATCCTAGAGGCCCAAAGAAATACTTAAATCACCATGAAACCCAAAATGAGATAACCCTCAAGAAATCTCTATGTACTAAAAAAGTTAACTTTGAGCTTCTTTTCAGACTCTCTTACCTTGCTGAACAAATCCAACCAAGTTCTGAATAATGATTCTAAGAATTTTAGGAATACATTTCTAGCACTGTTTAATAAAACTATATACAATCCATATTAACTAAAACTTCTATTAACAAGACTCTACACCTTCACAGTCAAGATTTTTAGGTGAAAGAAATATATCTAAAAAAGCAACTGACCTCTTATCAGAAATTTAACACATCCCAGAAATGTTGTAATCAGGTATATATTGCATAATGAGAACTGATGTCTAATAAAATAACCTCCAGGGTCTGGTTACTTACAACTTAACATTTCAAAAAGGACACTCTGAAAGACTAAAGATGACACTCTTGCTGAGATTAAAAAAATTCCTTCCAAGAGTTAATTATAGTAAACTTGAACACAAAATGTACATCGCACCCAATAGTGGATAACTACAACATCCTACGTACAGATGACCTAAAGGTATCCATGCGTTTTGCGATAACCTGTGACAAAATATTATTTCCTAAGAGTTGATATACGTATAATTAAAGGCAATCCAAGTACGACACGTATTTTTTTTCTTTTTTAAAAGTACCTGCAGAGCTAGATGTGGTTGTAGCTCCAAAGCTGAAGCCAGAGGTGGCAGTATTGTTACTGCTGGCTCCTGGACCAAAGACAAATGGGGTAACAGTGGTGCCCGTGCTGGATGTGGTTGCTGGTTTGCTCTCTTGAGAAAACAGCAAAGACTGAGATGTACTAGATTCAGCAGAGTTACCGAAGGCAGAGCTGCTTACAGGATTGCTGGCCTGTCCGAACACAAAGGCAGCCACAGGTACACTGGAGGAAAAGGTGGAACTACCAAATATGCTGCCACTAGATGAAGTGGCTGGTGTACTTGAATTAGAGGAACTGTTGTTCAAGAAACTAAAAACTGGCTTTGCTACACCTTGATCTGTAGGAAATTAAAAACAAACAAAAATTTTAAAAACAAGTAATCAGAGAAAGCATTTTCTCCTACCCTACAATGAGAATTCATAGAAAACAGAATTTTTTGTATAGATTCATTCTACTCATTCATCACATGGCATGTTATATTAAATATTGATGTAGTCAAACATATCCACCTTTTCATTTATAGCTTATGAACTTTCTGTCTTAGAAAAACCTTCAGAATTCAGAGTAATAAAAAATATGTCTTAAATCCAAACCTAACCAGATATTGTGTTTGGATAACAAATTCAGATAGTGGCAGACAGCTGTATTTTAATAAACTTGATTTTGCAATTTATGTTAGCAAGATTAAAACTTCAATTTATCCAAACGATAGTCAATTTTCTATGCAGCATTACTGACCAGTGAGTGTACCGTTTGCTCGCTTATGTATAACTCCACATTTATGACATTAAATTTCTAAATATATGTGCATTTTGTTTCCTCTAAAGTTATTATTATGAGACTTACTTATTTTAATTTTATAATATGGTTTGATATTTAGTAAGGCAAACCAGTCTGTATGCTTGCCCCTCTCCCCAGAATTCCTGTGCATTTCCTTTCCAAGGGAATTTTATAAGTAGCGTAGCTTGTCAAGCTCCACAAAAAATTCCTCCAAGAAATGAAATTATATTGATAGTAGGGGCTGGGAGGGAGAGGAATGTTCTCACTCAGGAACAAGTATTAATTTTTTTTTTTATGTTAGTAACAGGTTCTGTAGCTATTATAAAATATAAATTATAAATGTTATTAAATACAAATGAGATAATGTCCAACTCTTTACCACTAATTTGGAGGAAAGCTATTTCTTTTTATATGATGATCCTGAATCCAACCACCTTACCGAAGACTTTAAAAAAAAAACTGTCTACTAGATAGGGCTAGTCACATTATGGTATGAATATTAATATGATTTACAGAAAATGAAGCATGTTGGCTCACTTTCAAATCAGCATCTGGGAGGTTAAGAGTGTCTATTACAATGAAAATAGTATTGATATACCATAATTAAATCTTATTAGACTCTATCTCATTTTTATTCCTTTCCAAAAAATAGTTTTACTTTGAAGGGTGCTTAAAAATTTCCAAGTGAAAATAAGACAAAAACTACTCATACCTATTTGCTGAATTCATGCTATTTTCCTTTCAGGTTTATTTATTTTGTGTTTGCAATTTGTTATTTAGAAGTGTTTATGGGTGCTCAACTTTCGATTCTTTGCTTGTCTGAAAACGTCTATATTTTGCCCTTATGTCTGATAAAATTGGCTGATGATAGAATTCTAGGTTCAAAATCATATTCACTTTGAGGATATTGCTCTACTGTTTTAGAATTTGATGTTACAATATAAAGTCTGATGCTAATCTGATAACTATATGTGGCCAAGAACTTTTCTCTCTCTCTGAAAGTATTCAGAATGTTGGCTTTAGTGTCTTAAAATTTCACTGGTCTTTGTAAATGAGTGGACCACTTCTATTTTTAAGACCAATGTCTTTCATTACATCTAGGACACTGTCTTGTCACTTTTTTGGTATTTCCTCCATAGTATTCTCATCTTCTAAAAACTCTTATACCAATACCAATGGAACTTGTGGCTCTAGCTTGAATCAATCTCTGTGTAGTTTTGTACTGTGTTCTGGAAAACTCCAGTCACAAATCTGATTATATCAGCTATGTTTTTTCTGCTACTTAGTCCACAGAATAATTGGTTTCACCAATCATATCTTTTAACTTTTACATGTATTATTTCATTTTTTCATCAGGATTTTTGTTTTCATAATTGTCTCTATTTCTCAGGAGTTAATTACATTTGATGTCTATCGTCCTTAAATGCCTGATGACTACGGTTATCCTTATCTGTAAATGAAGGCTTGTACACAAAGATTTCAATAGTTAGAAAATATTTCATGAGCTCAAGAAAAAATGCCTATTGTCCTCAATAACATATGCCAATTATGATTATGAAAGCCTAACAAAAAGGGAGAGGACATGGGACAACCGTGCAATATCGTGGGCTTTCCATTAGAGCTGTATTTCTCAAAATTAGATATGTAGATAACTTCCTCAAAGTCATAGGGGTTTGGAGCAGTTAAAATGGAAAATTCTAGGCTCCTCCCCCAGAGAGTTCTGTTACTGGTCTCTCTCGACTATGTTCAGTGTAAACCGTTCCTTGACTTACTGCACCTCTCCAGAAGCAAAGACATGTTTAAAAAAAGATGTTTACTACTTACCAGCTGTAGTACTGGTCTGAACTCCAAAAGCAAAAGTGGTCTTTGTTGGCTGTTCAGATTCTTTCTCAGACGGTTTTGCTATAGTGAAACTAAAAGCTGACTTTGAAGAACTCTCATCTTTGGTTTGCTCTGAATTCCCAAAGGAAAACACTGTTTGACACTTTGGCTCTTCATTGTCAGCTTTCTTCCCAAACACTAGAGAAGTAGAAGTGACAGGCTCTTGCTGTTTCTCTTCTGTCCTTCCCAAAACAAACAATGAGGCAGATGGCAGAGGGGAAGGTTCCACATTGCCAAAAGTGAACCCTCCTTTGGTAGCAGGAATTTCTTCTTTTTTCGTTTCTGATGTCTTACACGTGAAAGGATCCACTGAGACACTCTTGGTTTCCATGGTTCCAAAGCTGAAGCTGCTCTTGTTCTCAGAGGTCACTACGGTGTTAGTAGCAGCAGGGGTAGGGTTAATTACACCCGTACCAAAGCTAAAGCCTGCAGATGACGAGTTAGGCAGTTCCTCTTTCTTTTCTTGCTGCCCAAGATTAGATACCCCAAACTGAAATGAAGCTAAAGAAGTTGGATTACTTAAACCAGAAGAAAGTCCAAATTTAAAATTATTATCATTCTTACTGTCCTTTTTAACTTCTTCAGGTTTAGAATCAGATGAATCTCCAAATTTAAAATTCCCTGTTGATTTAGAAAATTTAAAGCCTTCACTCATTGGGTTTAAAGACCCAGAATCTGATGACACACCTATTTTGAAGCCTCCCTGATCTCCAAATTTAAAATTTTCAGTGCTTGTTAAAGTCTGAGAAGGCCCAGAAGAGGATGACGAGATACCAAATTTGAAGGATGGGGCTGCTGGATCTGAAGTTGAGGAAGATGTGCCAAAGCCTTCAAAAATACAAAAGACACCACAAAGACAATGAATTAATGTTATCCTCTAGAACAAAATATTAAACCTTAAAAACCAAAAGGGCATAGGAGTATATCTGAAAAGGCCTACTTTGAAGAATATGAACAATGACAATAAATATAAACCAAACTGCCCAATACTCAACATCCCAACCCTCATGATTACACAAACATATCACTTTTCATCTATCAGACTGGCAGAGATCAAACAAGTTTGATAAAACAATGTTGGCAACAAGACTAGGAATAACAGACATTTTATACACTGCAGGTGGGTGTGTAAAATTAGCACAAAATTATAGAAGGCATTTTGTGAATACCACAAAATTACAAACATTTTTATCTTTTGACCCAGCAATTCTACAGCTGAATCTTTAATTTTAAACTAAATTTAGAAATACGCAAAATGCCATAGGTAATCCAGGCAGCCATATAAATGAAGAATAAAAGCTCTATGTCCAAGTTAATCCACCATAAGATCAAGAGGACAGAAGGCAACATGGTAGTAACCTTTCTAACAAGGTAGATAGAAATAAGAATATACAGAATAAGAGTATATTTGCTTATGATGTACATAAGGAAATTCTGAAAGAGTTATGAGACTAATTGTCGCTATTTGATAGAGGATAAAAATAAACCAATGGGGACGAGAGAGAGACTTTTTACAATGAATCTTGTCATAATTTGATTTTTAAGTCTTATGAATGTGTTATTTACCCAAGAATATTTTTAGAAAATTTTTTTCATGTCAAAAGTACCAGAAAAATTACATGGGAAACAATATTTAAAAAGATAAACAATACTATATTGACAAAACCAAAGTCTTGGTTTCATAGTGCTTTTCTACAGCTGAATAAACTAGAAATGAAGCACTTGACTGAGTGCCTCAAAACAGGAATCATTAAAAGGTCCATGATATTCATCCATTACTCTGCTTACTCATGTGTAAATAAAGACAAATGACAGCCAAATGTTACAAGCCCTCAGAGCTTCGCCCTTTAATGATTATCCACCCTACTTTCTTTCCCTAAAAAAATTAACAAAAAAATGTATCAGAATCTCAGGAGTAAACAGCAATCCACATGGTTGCTAAAATACCCTAAGTGATGTTACATAGAAAGCTAAGAATAAAAGCACCAAAGATAATAATTAGTTATCACCTCTGCCTCAAAGGGACACACTTAAAGACATGGTAATTACTATACTACAGGTAAAGAATATGTGAAGCTGGTATCATCTACACAAGAAAATAAAGTAGACTGAAAAGCAGTGATCTTCTGAAAGCTTTTATCAAAATTTTGAGTGGAATGTGTCTCATATAAAATAATTCATACAGGGACATAAAAACTTGAAAATTTTGGCCTCCAAATAGTTTGGTGCGAACTATTTTGAGAGGTTATTTATATTTACATAACAAAATACTGAGAGTTATTTTTCTGGGACATCAAAGCCAAGTCTTGAGTATTTACAACAAGATTCTAAGAGTGTAAATTCTGTCAAATAAAAGTCAGGAAATTCATCTAGATGCCAAAGGGCTGTTAACAACTAAAAACAAAAAGCTAAAATTCTCCGACTCAGTGACAGCAGACAAAATAGTTCTTTACACAGCTGCAAAAAAAAAAAAAAAAAAAAAAAACAACTCACTGCTGACCAGTCAAAAATCCAGCATTACACTAATTCAGAGATATATGTGAATTAAAAGTCCAAGACAATACTTCATTTTACATGAATTTTCAATAGTGAATAATTTCAAAACTAAAGCTGTCTGCAAATATTTCACTTTAACATGGCAATACAAAGAGGCACTTTACCAACGCCTTACCTTTAAACTCAGATTTTGTGCCTGGCTTTGCACTTTCACATGCTACACATTTGGTGGAATCTGGTTTATTCTGCACTAGGCACACCTCACAGTCCCAACTTCCCTCGGGTTTCTTGAACTTGTCCAATCCTAGACAGCCTCCAGAAGACAGAGAGATAGGAACAGTGCTGCTACTTGAAGTAGATACTGAACTTCCTAAAAAACAATGGAGAACACATGAAAATTCTAATTTATATCACATCAATATCTTAGTAACACCACTAAACCTCAATGTTCAATTTTTATTAGTGTTTACTACTAGGACAGAGAAAAATGCCAGAAATATAAATTTTACATCTTTAAAACAGTATACGCATCTTAGATTTCTTTTAATCTTATAAATGAGCAGCTCACAATCACCTTGCTCAGTGATAAGCACCCTCTTTAACACCAAGTTTGAATAATAGCTGTGATTTTTTTTTTAAAAAAATCATGCTTACAAATCTGAGCCTAAAAGACTAAATTTTTCTTTAAAAACTTTGTCAAATTTCAAGTAGTACAGCATTATAAAACATAGGACATAAATTGCAAGCAATGTCCAAACACATAAAATACATACCCGCAGACCATATTAAATTCAAGATTTCAAAGTACAGGTAACTGTCTATGAAATAATCACTTTTGCATACAAGTGTTCTATTGTTCGCTTTACAATTCAACTTGACACCACCTACTATGGTCATGGCATTTCTGTTATAAGCTAACCATTTAACAGACATTAAGTGAGCTTAGACTCTAGTGACATAAAGATGAATAAAATATTATTTAACTTCTAAAGGTGCTCATAGTCTAAAAAGGGGAAAGTAAAACAAATATACCATCACCAAGATGTAAAGTGATAAATGATTTAATACAAAGAATGATAAAATGACTAAAGGGTATGAGAAGGATCCACAAAGGTGAATTTTAAATCTTTACACAGAACTAGCAAGTATGTTGGGAGAGGAGGTGGCACAAAGAGAAAGGCTTATTAGCAAAGTATAATACATGAAAGGGAAACATAGTTTTAAGAGAAGAGCCATTCATTCTGGCACCCCAACTTCTCCAAATGTTCTCCAATTGTCACTTTTACCAATCACCTCATTTTTGTGTTGTACTGGTATGTTCTCTTCCATCTTGCTAATAAAATTGCTCCCTGAGAAACCACTTTTGGTCCATTGCCTTTCTCACAAACTCTAATATACTTTGATAGTTTTAGTCACCAAGAAAAGTTTCCTGATTTGTACCTGCAATCCACACTTCTGAGCTTCATCCCTGTGGTCTCTTAGATGGTATTTCTAGTATCTACCTGATATATTTCTCATCTATTTCGTTCTCTTTTTCTGACTCTTCCACTGCTATTCTAGTTCAAGACTCCCTCATTTCTTGACTAATAGCCTTCTTACTGAGACTTCTGGTCTTGTCCCCTTAAATCCATCCATCTAAGAGGTAACCAGTGCCATGTTTTCCTCTTTGGTTATTTCTTTAAAAAAAATTAACTGTTCCAAAGTTTTATTCCTGCCACTTCCTTAAGTTAGCAGACCTCAGTTTTAGGCCATCTTCTCATGTTCCATCACCTCTATTTCCATGACTTATTTGAAAACTGTGGGCTAATGACTCCCAAATTTCTTATCTCTAGCCCAGAGGGTCCATTATCAGTATATCCAAAGGGCTCACATATAACTAAAAGTCAACTTTAACTTTAGCAGCTTGAAATCAACATCTTTAACTATACCTTATTCCACATCCCCCCTCATTTCATTAGTATACATTATCTTTGCCTATTATTAATGATAGAACTTCTTAACCTGTCTTCTGGTCCCCAAATTTTGCCACCTTCAAATCTTTCAAAAAGCCACCAAGTGATTGAATAAATACAACTTTGACCATATAACTCTTCTATCTAAAATGATGGCTCATCATTTATACAATGAAGTTGAAGTTCTTCAGTACATATATGTGCTTCCTTGCTTTGTATGTAACAATTCACTGCCTGACACAAAGTTTTATTCTCCCATCAACTCAGAATTAATTTTTGATTCCTGCATGCATCAAGGGCTGATTTGTTTTTGTTTTGTTTTTTTTTTTTAAGGGAAGGAGGGGTGTCAGGTGAGGGAAAGATAATTCAGAATGAAAATTCTGAAATCTTATTCTCGTGGAGATGTCCAGTAGGAATGAGAAATATTGTTCATCCCTATGTTCAGACATGGGTCTATGTTAATAACTCAAGAGCTTTTCATTGCAGACATAAAGCTACCCATATAATTCCCCCCAGGATACTCATATTGTGTTTTATTTAGTACCCATTTTACCATGTATCTTTACCAAATAATTATATAATAGTATTACAAAAACAGCAGAGTTATTTTTAGATATAAATATTCAGTAACTCTTTAAAATTTGAACCAAGAAATAGGAAAAGCTCAAACCTAACTCCCTTTCTCTAGCTGTCTAAGCCTTTTGCATTGATAATTCAATCACTTACTGACATTGCATATCTCTGGCAAATGGCATACAGGTACAGGTGTCACCATTAATATTTAGCCACAGCCTTTCATAAAGCAATACTGTCTACTCCTTAATGAAATTTTCCCTGGAAATGACCACTAGCCATTCTCACTTGTACTTAGAGGAAAAAAGAGACAAAGTAATACTTTGTTTTACATAAAAGTTTGAGATTGTCCCATTCTAAGACCTTTCAGCACCTAATAAACTTTGAAAATGATCCTCAAGAACAAAAAGTTTCTGATAAAAATGCATACAAAAAAGAGGTCAAAGTATATCCTGGGCTGATTAACACATAGCCTATTTTAAGATAACATGCAAATCCAACACCAAGCCATTTTTACCTCAAGATAGCTTAGAAAAGTTACAATGTATGAGGAAATGCTCATCCGGAAACATTTAATTAAACATTTAATTAAAATAGGTTGTTCTTAGTGGTTTTACATAGAATAAAATAAAATGTTCTACTAAAGTAAGGAGCAAAAGCATTACAAACAGCCAAAAACATACCTGGTTTCTCAGACATACAGGCCACACATTTATTGTCTTCTGCATTATTAGAAACACAGCATACTGGACATTCCCAAGATCCCACAGGCCTTTTGAATTTATCTGCAAATCCTAAGGTAACAGTGGTCACGGTGCAGCTGGAAGATGAAGTGGCCATGGTTATAGCACTTTCTGAAGCCACGGGCAATGTAAGGACTCGCTTAACACCAGTTCCAGGTTTCGGTGTTTCGCAAGCTACACATTTTATTGCTTCCGGTTTATTTTGCACTAAACACGTATCACAATCCCAAGTTCCTACTGCTGGTTTAAATTTGTCTCCAAAACCAGTTCCTGATGCAGAAATAGCTGGTTTGCCACTTTTACTTGGTGTCCCAATTTCAGTCTGTTTAGCAGTATCTTTTGGCAATTCTGTTGCTTGACAGACTATGCACTTATTGTCTGTAATTTTGTTCTGGAGTAGACAACTATCACACTGCCACGATGATCCAGCTTTCAAACTTTCTCCAAATCCGATTCCACTAGAAGAAAAGCTACTTATTGCTGGTCTTGTATAAACTACTGGGCTTGTAGTAGTAGCAGCAAGAGAATCTGCCTTTGGTGATGTGAAACCTACAATGGGAGGAAAGAAGACAGTAAAAAGAAAAGATCAGAGAAGGCTTTTTAATCAAAACATTAACTGAAATATTACCACTTAAGAGGTAATTTTCACCTAAGCACTATTATTAATTACGTAATAAATGACACTTAGATCTAGTTAAAATTGTACAAAAGATGTTTAATTTGTAGTATATCACCTTCTTCCTCTAGGGATTTCTCTATTATAGTTCAACCAATACCTAATTTCAGGCTTTAACTTGTATTAATTTACTGATCTATTCTGTCATCTATGTTTTGCCTTCCTGAACACTGATCTACATACAGTATATTCATAGCCTTCCTCCCTCATGTGTCTCTCCTTCAAGATGTTCCGTTGGCTATGCCAAATGATTTCAGTATCTATTATCATTGAGTTTTATCCAGTCACAATCCACTACTGTGGTTATCGTCTACTTTTGATAAAAAAAACAGCTGAGCTGTGTACATATGGTCACTCGACAGATGTCTCTCCAAAATATAAGAGTGGTAAGAATTACTTTTAATTATACTAAATTCTATAGAGCTTTAAAATAGTAACAGTTCAATGACGTATATGATAAATTTAAACAGAGATGTACCAAATCATCTGGTAAATCCAAGAAATAGAAAATTAAGACTCAGTTAATCCTAACGGAGCACAAGTTCATGCAACTCAAATACATGCCTATGCAAAGTTACCAAACACTAATTCAAACAAAATTGCCTCAATTAACTCTCCAATATAATCTCAGAGCCTTTCACATTGTAAGTATACTTTTTTTTTTTTATAATTACTGAAGGTATATTTACACAATTAAGGTATTCAGGTAGAACCACGGAATAATAGGAAGAAAAAGTTTTTGTACTATCAAAACTGCTATTGTTGAACTGATTCATTGATCCACTAAAACTATACTTGTGAGAATGATGTTTCATTATTATGGACCAATTAATATTTACTTTACCAACAAACTCAGAGACCTGTTTCTCCAGCCTTTAGCACCAAAAGAAAAGGTACTTGAAGGGAAGAAGATATAGAAGGTTAAGAGATTTTTTTTTTTTTAAAGAGTTCATTTGAGCCAAACTGATGACATATGCCAAGAAGCAAGATCTCAAATGCTCCTGTTAGAGATCTTCTAGTGCTACCAAGAAATAATTTAGCCTAGAGCTATTTTTAGCATAATGGCAAAAACAATTCCACATACCTTGGTTACTCTCAGTGGTTTAACAATGTACTATTTTGTTAATTTAATAATTATTTTGAGTCCGTAAGGTTGGCAAAGTTTTAACAGTAACCATCTCAAGGTATTACAGGTTTCTATTCCTTCCACTTTTTCAGATTTTCCTATTTTTTCCTTCAAATGAAATATGGCTCCCTCAAATTTTTAATAAAGTTAAAAGAGGAGAGGAATAAGCATTATGAATATGAAGTGTACTCTATATGAAGATAAACTTTGTTAATTTGATGCTTATCTACTACTTGGTTAATTCCAAATCAGGGGTGCCCCACCCCTAAGCTGCATACCTATACTGGTCTGAGGCCTGAACCAGGCTGCAAAGTAGGAGGTGAGCAGTAGGCAAGTTAGTGAAGCTTTATCTGTATTTGCAGCCACTCCCCAGCACTAGCATCACCGCCTGAGCTCCACCTCAGATCATCAGGCATTAGATTCGCATAGGAGCACCAGTCCTTGGTGCCAAAAAGTTTGAGACTGCTGTTCTAAATTATTTGGACTCCTGTATGCAGTGTACTCATCTATAAAATACAAAAGCTAGACCAAAATATTCTAACTCTTCTAAATCTGTTGAGGCCAACCTTATTTTGAAATTCCTTTTCAATTATACATGAACACATCTGCTGGGTCTAAATTCTTTCTGAGCTACTAGAGTATCTTATAAACCACTTGTGAAGTCTTACAGTACACATTACAAGTGAACCTGTGACTATCCTCTTTAATTTTCATACCGAAAACTTACTCCTGTCTGAGGATTTCTAGTCATTGCCTTCAAATTTTTACTTAGTAGCTTTCACATTTTGTTCCAAGTGAGTCCTATCCGTTATATGTTAGAACCAGTAAATGTTTGTTTTGTTATACACATACCCATATACAATAATTGGGGGATAATCTGGGAAGAACAAGGCAGTTCAACACACACAAGAAAGACATGTGCAAGTATATCATCAAGGTTATTTACTTTTATTCCATATCGGCCTATATCTATTAATAAGCAATTCATTCTATGCTTGCTTTTTTATCTCCTCCTATACTTGCCTCTTAGAGACTTCATTATAGTACAAAAGTCCTTGAATTCTAAAGAAATAAGTAGAGTTTCTAAGATATTTCCCCCCAAATAATTACATCTTACTGTGTCTACATTTAGAAGTGAATCATCTATCCAATTAGGCATAATTTTTTTAAAGCCTAAAGTACACCACAAATTAAAAAAACATCATGAGTTTATAATTAAGATTTTAAACTATCGCGAAGGCAGCCATTATCTTACCAGGGCTTTTCAGAATATCTAGAACACTTCCTTCTTTCAGGACTTTTGCAGGTCTAAAAGGGCACTCACAGTCTTCCTCTGGCTGATTCTTATTTGTACTGTTCACTGCAGTGGTATCTTGAGCTGCAATTTTTTTTTAATTATAAAAGATATTATGCCAAGAAAAAGCACTAGACTCAAGTTAAATGTATTAAAAAATAAAATTTTGATCTGCTTCTAAAACATCATGGAAAAGTCACTGTAATTCAAAGATAATGAACAAATTAAAAAGTAGAGAGTTAACTTGCCACTATAAGGAAGTAAAACTACTATTTCCCAAGCTGTAAATCTCTCCCCTACAAAGTGGCAAAAACTAGAAACTATAATTATTACTCAATGAATTCACTGGTAATCAAGAAAATAAAGATGAAACATGAAGACGCTATGGCAACTGGGGTGAGCTGATATACTGCATGAAATAAATAAGCAATTACAAAATAATTTATAATATTAATAAAAAAACTTTAAAAATATTCAACTGAGTTATTTCATTTCTAGAAATTCACTCTATAATTACAAATATCCTTCAGTTATAATACTGAAAACCTAAATGATAAATGCTCTATAAGGGGCTGGTTACATATATTAAAGAATACTGACATGATGAAATGCTATGCAACCACAAAAATCATTCTTAAAAGCATGGTAAAAGGAGGTCAGAGGTCAAGAAGATTTTAAATTTTTACATCTAAAGAGTAATGATGGCAGCTAGTGATGAGTAATTTTTACTTATTGCTAATTTTACTTTTTATATTTTTCAAACTTTTCAAAATGAACATATTCTTTTACTTAAATAAGAGATCTATATTTTGAGTATGATAATGGTTTTGTGGTTATATTTTTAAGGGGGATATTTCTGTTTACAGATGAAATACGTATTGGGTTGTTTACAAATGAAATATGTGTTAGATTGTTTAAAAACAACCTGATAGGTGTGGCTATATGTGTGAGGAGGGAAGGAAGCGGGGGGAAGGAGGAGAGAAGGAGAGAGGTATGGAAGGACAAGATTGTTCATAAAATGGTAAATGTCAAAGCTGGGAAAGACTATATGGGGATTCAACTTCTGAGAATATCTGAAATTTTCTATAATAAAATATAAATAACGATGTTTTTCTGCCTGTTTGCCAATTAAAAAGCACTTTCAAAAAATCATGCCTACCCCTATACCTCACACAATAAGCAAAAATTCAAAATGGATCAATGATCTAAATAGGACTAAACCATAATACTCCTAAGAGACAGATTCATGACTATGAATTTGGCAATGAATTCTTAGACATGACACGAAAACAGAAGCAAAAAAATGTTGAACTTCACCAAAATTAAAACTTCTGTGAATGTAAAGACAATATCAAGAAAGTGTAAAAAGATATTCTGCTGAATTGCAGAAATTATTTACAAATCATATGTCTGATAAGGATATAGTAACCAGACTATATAAAAATGCTTACATCTCAGCAACAAAGAAACAAACTAGTTTTAAAATGGGCAAAGACTTGGACATTTCTCCCAAGAAAATATACAAGGACCAACAAGCACATAGAAAGAAGCTTAACACCATTAATCACCAAGGAAATGCAAATCAAAACAACAAAGAAGCATTACTTCATACCCACTACAATAGCTATAACCAAAAAAAGAAAAATACTGCAATGAACAATGGGATGTGTATGTCTTTATCAATAAATGTTTTCAAATTTTTGACGTAGATACCCAGAAGGATTGCTGAGTCATATGGTAATTTTATTCTCAATTTTTTGAGGAACCTCCATACTGTTTTCCATTATGGCTTGTTGATAATAGCCATTCTAACAGGTGTGATGTGGTATCTCATTATGGTTTTGATTTGCATTTCTCTAATAGTGAGCGAAGTGGAGCATCTTTTCATACGTCTGTGGGCTGTTTGTATGTCTTTTTGGAAGAAGTGTCTGTTCAGGTCCTCTGCTCATTTTTTAACCAGATTGTTTTTTTAATGTTGATTATATAAGTTCTGTATGTATTTTGGTTATTAGCCCCTTATCAGGTGTTGTTTGCAAATATCTTCCCCCATTCAGTTGGCTGCCTCTCAATGTCTTCCGACATTCAGATTTAAATCCAATTCTTTAGCAGAGCATTAAAAAATTTTTAGAATTTAAAGCTACCTCTTAACATCATGACAAACTATTTGTAATTTTCAAAGTATATCATGTTTTTTCTCTTGTCCCTGTACTCTTGCATCTGCTATTTATTTTTTGAATAAAATGTTCGAAAATTCTTGCCCTGAGTAACTCAGCACAGATGAGTCTCCATTTCATAAACACAAAACACTTGAAAGAATATGACTGCTACCACAACAAAATCCTAATTATCTGATTATTCATTTATTTCCCTAATATAATAAATTATTCATTTATTTCTTGAGTTCAGAAATTATCACTATTTGCAGAGGCCAGCATAACTCTAACATAATAAAAATGCTGTGAACTGAACAGTAAACATAGGGATGGAATACATAGACAATCTTTGAATTTATTATAATGAGATTTCATTTATAATTAACTGTCACCTTATTTTGACCAAAGACAATGGAAAATCTGCTGCTATGACTATTCCCCATACAACCAAACTGTAACATTTAAATTTAGGGAGCTAAGTATCTCTGAGAATAATTACTAAAAAGCATTGTCAAAAAGTTGGTGTTAGCTCCTATTTGATTTTCAGAGCTAACTTCACTCAAATGAAAGTATTTATAGAAACTGCCGAAGTTAAGAGAATTTGAAATACTAATCTAATCTATGCAACTATGTTTATGTAAAAAATTATAAGAAATCATTACTTACCATTACTTGTAATTGGTTCTGAAATACTACTAGAGCCAGAAAGTTCTGCTGTTTTTGCAACTGGCACACTAAATGTAAATCCAATCTATAAAAAGAAAAGTTATCCTTGTAAGTGTTACATTAGTTTTAAGTTTTAAACAGATATCAAATATATAGCTTTTTTATATTCCAAGTCAAAAAATATATATTTCATTTATTCTAAAATTCAGTTTTTCCTATTTTACAATCTAGGAAATTAGGATGCTTCTTATAACAAATGATGTGTCATAGTTTAACAGCAACATTTTTAATTTCTTAGGTATTTTTTCTTTCAAAGTGGCACATTGAAAAATAATGTGTTCCTATTACCCAATTTTGTTTCTAAATGTCTTTTTCTAATAAAAAGTATGAGGCCTTTTGGACAATGGACAGATTTCAGGCATGCAGTAGGGAAATTATAAAATGATCTAGAACATCTAGTTGCAACAGGAAACAAGAACACAATTAAAAACAAGGTGCAATATGTCAAAATGATACAGCTGCCAAATAACGGTACAGCAAACTGAACACTAAACTTATTCTTACACAAAATATTTCTTAATTATAAAAAATACATATTGTTTAGAAAAACCTAAAACTTTCCTAAATTAAAGGCAATTCAAGAAACATGTTATCTAAATGCATTATAATTTAAGTCTTAATTTTAATTGGATACAGGACCAAGAAAAATAAAACAGCAACTAAAGGATAGTCTGGGGCTGATGAAGGAATCTAAATACAGACTATGTTGTTATTATATCATGTTTTATTTTGTTGGTATAACAACTGTATTGTGGATAAGCAAAGAAATGTCCTTTAACTTTAGGGATACATGAAAAAAGTATCAAGAGTATTAAGAGGTCTGCATTTTAACTTTCAAATGGTACATGAGAAAACACATATGCTTATGTATGTTATGTGTGAGTGTGTGAAAAAATATGCAGGTGTTTATTCATTCAAATTTTCTGTACGTTTTAATTTTCCTTTAAGTTGGAAGAAAAATAATGGTATTTCTTACCACCAATGGCATCTTGGATTTGATAAAAATATAATACACCTTTGAAATCAATAAATGTGAAAAAGTCATTCGTTACTACTTACAGATGATGGAGGTAGTACATCTGCCTCTGTAGATTTTACAATTGGAGATGAAAATCTAAATATGGGACTGCCAGTGTTGTTTGGAGAGGTCATTTGTACCTGGTTTTCCAAATTATTAAAGAGTTACAAAAAGAGCTTTTTAGAAAAAAAAATTTACAATAAAATAGACCTTAAGCAAATTAATTATTCCAAAGAAGCCAAAAGCAAATTTCTTTCCCTTTTTAAATTTAAAAATCACTTTTTAACTTCAGAAAAATACTAACAGTAACCTCTATAAAATCTGGCTTCCATTTGTAATAGAAGTATACACTATTTTAGATATGGATATTTGTCCAAAGGAGAAAAATAACATCTATAAACATATGTTCTGAAAAAGTAAAAGCCAAGACAAAAACATAAAAATTTCAAGAGATTAAAGATATTAGAACTATGTGAAAAATAAAAACAAATCTATCCTTACATGGAAAAATGTATCTTAATTGAAAACATTGTTCACAAACTTACAATCATCTTTTTCTCTAACACATTGGAAAAGAAATTAAAGAACACTCCCATTATAACATCCCATTATAATGTGCATTTTTTTAAAAAAAGCAAAGCAGACCACCTAGGAAGATGGGGTACTGTAGGCATAAAAAATAAAAAAGCAAAATACCATTTCTATTTTTGTCTTCTTACTCTGTTATTGATTTTCTATAGTAAAAATTAATCACTGCTTTAAACTGAATATTAGATTTTTTTTTTTTTAATAATAAGAACAAAAACCACCTGTATTTGTACAACGGTTTGGTACCTTGTTTGTTAATGACTGTGCAGGACTAATCGATGATGGAGAAGTTGTGATCACAGGGGAACTAAAACTGAAGGTAGGCAGTGAAGAACTGCTGATGGGTAGAGTGATTTTTGGTAATACTGGTATTTCCATTTCCTAAAACACAATATATTTTATAATGATATAGTTCATCTTTTATGTCATTCTTTTATCTCTACTTATTTTCAGGTATAATTTATATAGTTACATATAATTTTAGAACAGGAAGAACAAAGCACCATGCTGTGTTAACAATGTGAGCTCTTAAATCAAAAAAACTAAATAAGATTTGAATCCCAGTTGTGACACCAGCTAGCCATGTTTGACTTTGTGAACCTAACTGCCCTAAGTACCAATTTTCTGATCGTAAAAATGAGGGAAAAAATAATGTACCATAGTTGTTATTAATATAAAATACAGTTATATATGGTCTAGGCATGTAAAACAAGCATTTAATAAACATCAGTTCTAATGAGTTTGGTGAATGGCCTTGGTTTTTAGCTCAATATAGCAAAGGCCACTCCAAGTCTCAAATGACTCAGATTAAGAACAAAGAGTTCCACTTCTGCTAATGGTGGAGCAGCTTGTATCTGGCCAATGTTCTGACATAATAATTATAAACTCTGGACAAAATATTAAAAACAAATAAATGAAAACACTGGAGAGCAAAACCCAAGACAAGCAAAAACTAGAGGAAGGAAGACACCTGGAAGAAGAAAAAGGCACTGAGTGTGTTTCCTCTTGGTGCCAGTTGATGCTTGAAATTCAAAGAGAAAACTGCAAATGTTTTGGTTGAGGAATAAGAGGACAGACTAAGTGACCACAGTAGCTAAAAAATGAGGGAAGATGCGGGACTGAAAGGCCATAGAAGGTGAGCCCCAAGTCTGCACACAAGCAGTCCAAATCTCTGGCAAACCTGTAAACAACGTGTGTAAGGCAGACATTAAGCAGCAAATACAAGAGAGTTTTAGCTGCTGCCCACCACACAGGAAATGCAGTCTGAGTTCAGGGAAGTTTACTACCAGCTAAAACAATTAGAATACTTCAAATGGATCCAGTTTATTATACATAAATTACATCTCAGTAAAGTCAACCACCCCACCAAAAAAAAAACAACACAAAGATACTTTCAGATAAAAGAAAAATATGAGTATCTGTTGCCATAAAACCTGCTCTACAAGTTCTTCAGGTTAAAGGAAAATGATATTAAATGGAAACTCAGATTTCTGGGGAAAAAAGGAAGAATGTGAGAAAACGTTTTTTTTTAAAAAAGGTTTTTTTCTCTTAATTTCTTTAAAATATATATAACTGTATAAAGCAAAAATTATATTCTGTTGGCTTATAGCCTATCTATTCAAAGGTAATACAGCATAAAATAACAAGGAAGAAGAGATAAATCAAACTAAAGTTTCAAGATTCTTAAATTTTTATAGGAAGTGGCACAACAGTAACACAAAGTAGAATGTAAAAGGTTAAGGATATATATCGTAATCCCAAGAACCACTAAGTAAGAAAGAGATAAAAAGCCAAGTAATTAAAATTGAATTCTAACAAATATTCACTTAACTCAGAAGAACGCAACTTTCAAAAAGAACAAGAAACAAAAAAAAGGGAAATTAGAAAATGAAAAAGTAGGCCATTATCCAATCATATCAACAATTACATTAATTTTAAACATTACAATTTTTATGCAGAAGTAGATAAAAAAACAAGATTTAACTATACCTGTCTACAGGAAACTTACTTTAAATGCAAAAACATAGATATGTTGAAAGTAAATGGACGGAAAAGGAATAACCTACAGTTAGTAAGCAAAGAAGGCTTATTCTAGTAATAGAATAGATGGCTATCTTAATAACAGATAAAGTAGATTTCAATACAAAGAATATTTCTAAAGATTTTTTTTAAAGAACATTTAGTAATATTAAAATGGGCACATCACTGAGGAGCCATCATAATGTTAATAAAGTGCACGTTCTATTGAGGGCCTCAAAATACATTAAGCGAAAATTGATATAATGGTGGGGGAAAAAAACAGTTCACCAAATAAAAGTTGACAATTTAACTCCTCTCTCTCAATAATTTTAACTAAACACTCCCCTCTCTCCCGCAAGAAACAATCAGCAAGAACAAAGATCTAAGAAATACTATCAGTTTTCTAATCTGACTTCTATGAACACTGTACCAAATAACTGCAAAACATATATTCTTCAAAATTCATCAAGCAAAGCATACATTGAGCTATAAAATAAGTCTCGATGCACTTCAAAACATTAAAATCATGATAAAACAGCTCTAAATAATCCATGGGTTACATAAGAAATCAAAAAGAAAATTAGAAAAAACATAAAAGGATTACTATAATCTTCTAGAAGATAACACTGAGAACTTACTTACAGCCTGGAAAGAGACAAAGGGTTCTTAGGACAAAAAGCACAATAAAACAAGGGGAAATAAATAAATGAAGACTTTGTAAAATTTAGAGCATCTGCTGATACTATTCAGAAAATGAAAGGCAAGCCAGACTGGGAGAAAATATTTATATGACATGTACCAAAGTACTTTCATCCAGAATTTATAAAGAGTTCCTAAACTCACTAATTAGACAATTTAATTTTTAAAAGGGCAAAATAACTGAACAGAGACCTCAAATACAAAGACATACTAATGGCCAATAAGCACAAAAACAAGAACACATTACTAATCATCGGGGAAATGTAAATTAAAATTTTAAGATACCACCACACAGAAAACAGAATGGCTACAATTTAAAAAAAATGTCAATGAATTACTGGTAAGGATGTAGAATAGAAATGCTCACGCATCTGGTGGGAGTATAAAATATTACTCGGACCTCTACTTCTAGGTATTCATCCCAAGAGAGGTCAACATGTCTACAAAAGGGTACAAGAATGTTGACAGTAGTTGTACTCATAAAAAAGCCAGGAAAAAAAAGAATGCACACTGAATTAACTGTACTAACATAAAAGTTTAGAACAAGCAAAACCAATATATGGTAGAAATAATGAGAACAGTGACTGCCCCTGGGGTAGGAGGCAAAGAGTACTGACCGGGAAAGAGCATGAGTGAATTTTCTGTAGGACTGGAAATCCTCAGTAGGAGTTCAACACCTCAATAGGGGTTTGGGGTTGCTCGAGCATAAGCATTTGTCAAACTCATTAAATGGTACACCTAAGAATTTTACATTTCACTACATGTAAATCCTTGCTAAATTAAAAAAACAACAAAATTTAACTCTAATTCGTGCAATGTATGCTGAAGTATTTGGGGATGAAATGTATTGATGTCTGAAACTTACTTTGAAATGCACTCAAAAAATAAGATGGATATTTATTTGATAAAGCAAATACAACAAAAAATTGGAATCTAAGTGCTGGAAATGTGTGTTCATTGCACAATTATTTCTTCCATGTGAAACATATAATCAAATCTGGGTGTGACTGGAGAGGAAGAAAACAGAAGACATATTTCGATATTTCTGTAGGTATGTTTCTTCCCATCTCCAACCTTTAGCCTTATTTCTTTCCCTTTAAAACGTTAAAACACCTAGACATATTACCTGAATACCCTATTTTTCATGCTAACTCGTTAAGCCACATACATGGACTTACTGGTTCTTTATATTACTGACCTTGAACCAATTCTAAATTTAATTCCTACTGACCAAAATTTTAATTTGATCAGAGGTGGAAGAAAGTAAACCAAGAATCAAAATACATCAATCCCTGTTAAGTAGGAACAGTACCTGAAAGTAGCATAATTTTATTACATTCCATTAAAAATAAAATTTTTATTTCACCTTTCCTGAAAGGTCACTAAAATATCTATAAGAGACCCATTAAAATATGAATTTCTGATCTTGTACCAAATAATCCCATTAACTAAAACTGAATTATGAATTTCTGATCTTGTACCAAATAATCCCATTAACTAAAACTAAATTAAAAAACTAGTGGTCATCTAAAACAAAAAAATACTATTGGGTACAAATTAAGTAAGGAAGAGTGTTAGTCTATCCAAACCTATTCCATCCATCTAGACAAAAAAACACAGAGTAGACAGGAAATCTGAGGCAGCATCCTATTTTTAGTACCTCTTTCCTCAGAAATGTGCAGACTGTAACTCCAATGTGGAATACAGCTAGGGACAGAAGGAGTTGAGTGAGGCATCCTGGGAAGTGAAATTGGCAGTTGGCAGTTGGCTGGAATCGAGAGGGGGGCCCAGATAAGGGAAGAGGTGATAAAGAGGTCTGGGGAGTTAGGTTTTCATAAAGCTCTTAACTGTTAGTAAGTATACTAAGTAATAAAAGTAACAATAAGTAAACAAACATTTAGCTACCGCTATCCCCAAAATGTCTCAACACAGCAAAATTGCACTAAACACAAATCTGTGAGATGGCTAAAACTGAGCTGCAGGTACCAACCTGAGATTCAGCTAAAGATCTTAGAAATTATATCTTTAAAAATTGAAACTGAAGAAGCAAAATTCACAAATCTATCTCGGGCAAAAACGAAACCAAGCTAATGTTTTTCTCGTACAAAGATAAATTTTAAAAAGACGGGGGCCACAGATTTTACTAAGAAACATATAAACTTGTCTAAAGAATAAACTCATGCTTTATTAATTGATACTAATTTCCTTATGTAAATAAAGCAAGACAACCCATTTCTTAATGTAAATAAGTCTACAGAAAGAGCTTAATGACCAAAGAAATTTGGTTTGCTAAGGAAACTACAAAATTTTATGCACCATATAATCGATGGTATTCAATACATTTTCTTTCAAGATGGTATAATAAATTAATACATTCTCTCACTTTGCAACAGTTCAGAAGAGCAAAAAGTAGAACATAAGGTAAAAAGAGAGCCTCAAGTCCAGTAACTGAGCCAAAGCCCCTAGCATAAATATCACAAGACAGGTTATATTTCAGGAAGTCCAAACTGCCAAATAAATCATGATTCTGGTGAGTCCTAGAGGCACAATTATAAAACTGCTAAATTAGAAAAGAGGAGATAAAGAAAAAAATGGAGATCTCCTACTCTAAATAAGCTAGTAAAACAAAATACTAATAGATTTGAAGAAAATTAATACCAATACAAAGAACAATTTCAATTAAAACATGATTTTACAGTCAACAGAAATTGTTAGATCTTCTATTTAAAAGTTTAAAAATATACTCCTAAAAAATTCATGGGTCAATGAGAAAGTCATAAATAAAATTTTATTTAGAAACAAATGACAAATGAAAATACCATGTTTCAAAACTTATATGATCCAGCTAGGCCATCATTAATAAAAAGACTGAAATGAGACCTGTGTTCAACTCAAAATAGGAAGAAAACAAATAGAATAACCCATTAGGAAAAAATGGATAAAGAGAAAATTCAAATAGCAAAGAAACTCACAAAAAGATGTCTCCCTTCCTGAGTGAACAACAAAATGCAAAATAAAACTGCAATTGCACGCTACTTCACAGCCATCACATTGGCAAGAAATTTTAAATAAACAAAATCGAGTATAGGTCAGAATAAAGTAAAAGCAGATCTATCTACTGTTGTGGAAGTGTTAAACTGTAAAACTACCTTGAAGAGTAATAAGGCAATATCTCATACATCTAAAGATGTATATCATCCCACATAATCCATCAATTCTATTACTAAATAGTCTAGAGAAAATATTACATGTGAGCCCAGGGAGAATTGCATAACTATTCACCTTAGCAAGTATTAGGAATCAACCCAAATATACCCTGCAGAATGAACTGTGGTAAATCTTCATACTGGATAAATATATAACAATCTAGTTATCTTTCATAATTCTGATAAATTTCACAAATAATATAAAGAAAAAGGCAAGTGAGATGAATACATACCACACTAATCCATTTATAGAAGTTTCAGAAATTAGGAAATCTTAATTGTATTATAATATTATGAGGGTCAAATAATTTCAACTACAGTTGTTTTGGAAGAATTATGGCTTTTTAATGACACCCATGAAATTTTAGGTATTAGTTTAGGTTTTCTCTGTTGTCACAGTGAATATGATTAAACATTTTAAAGCCTGGTAGTTTAACACACACACACACACACACCACACACATACACACACACTTTGAAGGGGCTGTTTCAATGACAGGTTATTCTTGTTCTAGGTCTCCCCAAAACCCACCCCCTCTCCAGATCACCACCACAGCACACCAAATCTCTAAATAAACATTAATAGTATTAAGTATATAACTCTACCTTCTCCTCTGGAGGTTTAGTTGCCACAAAGCGTGTTCTCTCTCGTCTTATCTTGCCACCTCCACTACCTACTCCAGAAGATAAACCATTGGCTGCAGACACACTGAAATTTGGGTAAGAAAAACCACTAGGCAAAAAAAAAGAGAAAAAAATTAAAACAAATGATACAGTAATTTGTTAGCTGATTACTTAAAAATCAGAGAACTTTTAACAAAAAAATACATATACAGCTGAATGTGATTTTAAAAACAGATTTTTTTGTGTATAAAGTTCCGTTTTTCAACTTCTTAATCTTCAAAAAGGTTTATGTGAATCAAATATAGACTTTACATTAAATACAAAGTTTAGCTATAAAGATGACATTACCTTTCTTGTTCTCTATTTTGTCCTGGTGTCATATTTTTTTCATATCCAGTCTAGAAAAAATGAACACACCATATTTAAATGCTTGCTTATTTGTTTTAATTTTCTTAATACCATCCTTCTGTGAGTTTTAACATTTGGAATGACGAATTTGATGGTTTTAGTTAATGGATCCTAAAATTTACACTTTATACCCTGGCTTCTGAATGAAAACCAAGAGTTATAGTGTAGTTATATATTCATAAAATGTCACTGGCCCAAATGTGCTTTAAACAAAATGGTAGTATACAAACAATACTATTTACCAACCACAAAAATACTTTTACTTATCTCTTGTTACGGCCTTTTAAACATGCAAACAAATTTAGAAAGATGTTCCTTTCATTTCATGAAATGATTCTCTGAAACCTAAGTTCCCCCTCTACAAGAAATAAGGATTCCTCAGAGAAATGGCTGATTACAGGGCTAGGGTCAGAAACTTACAAGATGAGCCTGGATTACTTTGTAATATAAAAAGCAACTAAATGTTCAAAAAATAATGAAGAAATATTAAAAGAACATGGGAGCCAGTTCAAAAGTTAAATATGGGACAATATGAGCATCAAAATAAATAATGCTAATAAAGGATTATAATCTATTGAATGTAAAAACTCAAGTTGACTTTTAAAAATAAAGGAAATTCTTTCTACAGTAAAAAGCCACCTAATAAATGTAGAAAGAATACTGGAATTAGAAAACCAACCTTTGGCAATCTACAAATAGATTCAGGCAAAAATCATCAATTATGCTAACACTAGTGGGTAAAAAGGATACTTATACTCTCAAAGTTATCTCTCCATGAGATATATACTAATTTTATAAGGTAAAGTAGTAACTTCACAGTGGAGAAACCCCACTGACACCATCTTAACCTATAATGATCACATTGCCAAGTAATGAGATGAACTGGCGGCATGTGTCTCCTGCTATGAAACACTGAGAGAAGCTCAGCATCAATTCTGTGGTATTACAGCCAACATTATATAAGTGGAACCTAATCATAAGGAACATCAGACATCCCCGAATTGCAGGACATACTACACAGTAACTTACTTGTATTCTTCAGAAGTATCAATGTTATAAAATGCAACAACAACAACAAAAAAACTACCAAGAAACTGTTGTTCTACACTATTTAGTTGACGAACATAGACATGATCTTGGATTTTTACTTTTGGCACACCTGGCAATATCAAAATAAAATCTGTAGATTAGATAATAGTATTGTACCAATGTTAAGTTTCTGGTTTTGAATATTGATCTGCGGTTATGTAAATGATTTCCTTGTTTGTAGAAAACACACAGAAAAAGATAAAGCAAATACAGTAAAATGTAGAGTCCTTAAAATTTTTCTTGCAAATTTGTAAGTTCAAAATTATGTTCAAAATACTTAATTTTGACAAAGCAAATATGACAAAATGTAATGACTAGTGAATCAAGATAAAGGAGTAAAAGGCAATAAACATTGTACTGTTCTGTCAACTTTAGTTTGAAAAATTTTAAGCAACTTGATTGTTATGAAAATTAAATCAGATTAACTATAAGTAAAAGCACAAATACTAAGATGCTATGTAAATTCCAAAAATAAAAACATTAGTTAAATGACACAAGAAAACACACGAACCCAGAATATGGGACATTTTATAAGACAAATGGCCTGGTCTCTTCAAAAACCAATGTGTCTAGTAATTCCACTCCTAGGTATAGACCCCATAAGAAGTAAAAATGTATGTGCACATGCACAAACAAAAAAACACTTGTACACATAAGTTCATAGCAGTATTATTCATTACAGTCAAAAAGTAGAAACCAAAATGTCCTCAACTCATGAATAGATAAACAAAATTTGGTATATCCAAAAAATAAAATATTCAGCCATAAAAAGGAATGAAGTTTTCATAGATGCTATGACATAGATGAATCCAAAGAACACTCACAAAGTCATAAAGAACCACATTTTTTAAGATTCCATTTATACGAAATGTCCAGAATAAGCAATTCTACAGAGACAGATCAGTGGTTGCCTAGGGCTGGAACGGTAGGAGTGAGGAATGACTACTAACAGGTATAAGCTTTTTGTGAGGTTCAAGAAAAGGTGAAGGAAATATTCTAAAATTGGCTATAGTGGTGAAGGAAATATTCTAAAATTGGCTGAACAACTCTGTGAATATACTAAAACCACTGAACCATACACTTTAAATAGATAAATAAGAATTATGTACCAATAAAGCAGTCATTCAACATTAAAAAATGTGGTAAGGGTGAAGGTTTGAGGCCTAGAAATACAAACTTAAAGCAATGTGTAAAACTTGCTTGGATTCTGGTTCAAAAAAGCAGCTATATAAACATCTGAATATGGACTAGATACTAGGTAATATTAGGAAAAAACTAGCATTAATTTCTTAGATGTGAGAATATAAAAGTATTTAGAAAATGCATGAGTACTCAGAATAAAGAGTACTTAGAGATGAACAGATGTGATAGCTGAAATTTATTTTCAGATAGTCCAATAACAAAATACACAGATAAAGCAAATCTGGCAAAATTATTTATCCTAAACCATGAGTACATACAAGTGTTTATGAATAAACATTCATTTGGAATTTGATTAAGGTGCCAGCCACTTTAAAGGCGTACCAATGGATAACCATCACTGATTTCACCAACCATCATCTAGTTGGCAAACAAACGGTAGAGTACTTGTATTTACATGATTTATTCTTGTTCAATTTAATTGATATTCAAAGACTAGTAAAAATAAACACATACTCACACTGTATTTTTTATCTATTCTTTGATTAGTCTTCTTTAATTCACCAGATGGAGTCAGAGATGGTTTAAAATAAACTGTTCGATTTGCTGCTGAGGATACTGGCTTTGGGGTCAAGAGTCTCTGAGCAGGGGGATATGGAGAATCCACCTTAAAGATAAAAGGAAATCAAAGACAAACATTTATTTTCATATACATCAGTGATGCACAATTAAAAATTATTTGACAGCAGTTAATGTGACCTAGAGACTATATAAGTACTACCTAGAGAAATATCCAGTGTGTGCAAATACTAAGAGGGAAACTGACAGTACCAATGGTGTGTGTGTATGCATGTATGCATGTTTATATTTTTATTTGTACATATGTACACATTTATACACAAAATTCAAAAATGGTTTCATAATTTTATTCCAGATTTAATGACTTTTGGCACACTTGTGCAAACACAAAATGGGAACTATATCACTGTTCTACAAATCTAAGATTTTACAGGATGAATTACAAATATATAAACTAAATATGTAAAGTAAAATTGATTTTGCAACATTTTCCCTCAAATTACTATCTAAATTTTCTTCAGCTACAAATAAGGTATTTTTAAACTTGTTATGAAAATATTTCTATTGCTAAAAATGTGAGCAAATCTCTCCAATTTAATTTTTCCCTACTGTGATTTAAAAACCAAACCAAAAGTCTTAAAATTTAAATCTAAGTAGTAAAGCACTATTAAGAATTCCAAATATTAAAATGAACTGGCTCTATTATCTCGGTACACAAGTGTTCTATCAACAGTCTTTTGCTACACTGAAATACAGTAAAATCCTGTTGGTTTAAGATGACTATGAAGCCAAGAGCTTCTACTCTGTCCAAAGGCCATAATACCATGAATACAGTCCTTTCACTCAGCAGCAGCTGTGAACAGCACTGGATTCTAGGGCAAAGCTTCTGTATGGTTACTAGCTTTTCAATCTAAATCCTCATCACAAGTATGATCCTACATCTCAAAGAGATAGTTATTTTGCAGGCTGTTCTGATTACATCCGTAAAACATGAACTACAATATTTTTTTGGCTTTTATATTTCCTAACATGCATTAATAAAATTTTTATTTATGAGAACATCTATAATTGCACAATTTTTTAAGTCTACTTCTTTCTAAGCAATCTGATATAAAATAGGAATGTGAGAAAAGTAACTAATGGATGTTAATCCCATCACAGCAGCAAATGGATTCCTTCTTGCCTGATTATAAACACAAACATCTAGTTAATTCTAAAAATTGAGAAGACACACTATCTCAAGAAAAAAACTGAATTTTCTTCTCTGCATTAGAATTTCAGTAAACATAATTATAATTATAAATGTAATTTATCAATATCTCTAATACAGTCCCCAAATTAATCCATTGCTTCTTAGGAAACTTCATGTTGTAATAAATGCTTCTCCAAGTAAAGATCTGGGAATCTGAATCCCCTGAAGGATACCTAACTAGCCACGGATATATACAACAAAAAATATACTCTTTAACCTTGGCTATGGAGCATTTATTTTTTTCCAAAGTAAGCTCCAAAGCTAATTTCAACAAAATAGAATACACTAAAAAGAGTTATCAAGACATAATCTATATTATTTATTTTTTAGCTCTGCTATCTTAAACAGTATTTTTAGCTGATAGAAGTGTGCCAATTTGAAATATTACACACAACAGATATGACATAATGTTTGTTAATGAGAAAAGTTTACAAAGATAACTATATTCAATGGGCACTTTAGTTCACCAAAATTCTAATCACGAAACACTTCAAGCTCTATTCACTTCTATCATTATTTATCCAAAGGTAAGAGTTATTCATTAAGACTGCCAAGGTGAAGATGGGAATGCCAAATAACCAAAAAATACTGAATGAGCATCTACTACATATGCAGCATTATGCAAAGTAAGGTCCTCACAAGAGGCAACAATAAGTTAAAAAATGTTATTTTTCAAACATGTTCCTTAATGACTATCAACTAAAGTCAATTTTTATATTTGCTAACCTAAAACAAATAAAACAAAATGGTTGCTACATTACATAAATAAATGCTAACAAAGTCTTACCTTTTCCCTTTTGCCCTGATAATCTGTGGTGGTGTCTATCCCACTCTTATCAAGAGGCTGAAAAGATGAAATACCATTAGAAATAGATGCCAAACTTTGGAAAATATGACTTTCATCACCAATATGTAAAATTGTTATCTCATTTAAAAAGTTTAAAAATCGACTTACAGAGTTCAGTGGAGAAGAAACAATAGATGGAATTCTTTTTGCATCCTGTTAATGTTGAAATAACAAAATTAAGATTTTCCACTAAACTCAAAATTCTGTTACACTCCTGTATTTAATTGTGATTTTAAAATTTACCGCTAGAGGGCTTGACATCTTCTCTAAAGATTGCAATATTCGCCGAGCTGTTGAACTAGTCACACCATAGGATTGTGCATTGAGTTGCTTAGCTTTCATCTGTCTTCTGACTGGTGCCTATAAAGTAAACTTTGTATTATCTGATGGAGCTGTGAATTCTGAATTCTAAGACACATATTTCAGACAATGAAAATATTTACAAAACAGAATGGATGTTCAAAGTGAAAGAGGATTTATATGTTAATAGCAGCTTATCTCGGTGGTATCATTAACCATATATTCAACTTTTCTTTCTGCTTTTATTGAAAATATGATTCTTTGTATGAAAAATTACTTTTACAATCAGGAAAAAATGGTAAGACAGCATGTACCACTCTGAAAGATCTGCCAACTATACTAAACGGAAAAAATGAGATAATTGATAAAACAGTCTAGCATTATCTTAATCTGTTTATCCCTGATGTTTAAGTCAAAGAACACTAAATTAATAAGAATTACATTAAAATATTATTATTATGGGTATTAAATATTGAATTATGGTAAATTCCAAGATAATTAAACAAAGAGATTGTGGACTCTAGTACAATGAAAATAAAAATTTTAAAATGACTTGTTTCTGGTATTTCAATTTAAAAAAAATTTTTTAATACACAGGCTATCTTATTAAAGACCTTTTTAACGTTCCTAAAATTGGGGTTAAGGAAATAACATTATAAAGAATAGACAAGTACCCTTTAATACACAGACAATATTACAAGTCCCAACAGAAACACTTCCTTTTCTCAAGAATGCATTACAAAATTTCAGTAACCAAGGGATTACCACAAATCAAAGTAAGTTGGCAAGGCTCAATGTAAAAAAGATATAACAATCAAATTATAATCAAGTTTCTATAAATAGCTGATAGCTACAAAACTGAGCCATAACAAACTGAATATTTCTCTGATAACAAACATCCATTATATTTTCAGAGTAGCTACAATATTCTACGTTTTATAAAGAATCTGGAGACAAAGATTACTGTTCAGACAAGAGGCTTGGCAAACACAAGGCAACATAAAAATCCTCTAGGAAAATATGATGGTCTGTCACTGAATTCTACTAGCCACTGGCTTCTCAAGGTCTTGATTCACTAATCAATAAAATGGAAATGAATTAAAGAATCTTTAATAAACCTTCCAACTCTAACACTCTAGAAAAAAAATAGGTTAATCTCAAATGTCAATAATAAACATCTGAAAGCCTGTACTGAGAATGATTCTTACAGTATCTCAGGACTCAGCATTAAAAAGTACAAAATTCCATATACAAAACAGAGGAGGAAGTAGCAAGGATAGACTCTGACTTGGGACTACTGTGTGAATCATGGGCTTGCATCATCTTATCTTCTACTAATGTGCTAAACTATTTTAACAGTAATTTTTTAAAAAATAGTATCACGGTCTAATTTAAAGTTTAGGAAAAGCTCCCTGTGTAATTTCAAGACCCAGTTAACACTTTCTTAAAACAAATATTGCCCTTCATGAACATACTCAGAAATAATACTCATAATTACTGTTAACTATTTATGAAAGCATCCTCTAATTAGGAAAACAAGAAACTAAAGACAATTTTCAAATATGCTTTTTTCTATGCAATTTCTATGCCTGTCAGAGGTTGTCATCTTTACACAACCTCCCTCCCGAAGCCTACATGCTTAAAAGTATTATTACTCCTCCATCTTTAAAATGTCAAAATCAGTAAACACCGTAACAACATATATACAAAACAGAATTTTTACGAGCCCTAAGAAATTCTTAGGATAAAACACAGAATGATGCAATTTAACTTAAACTGGTATTTTTTTAAAAAGTTATTAATTTCCAATTCTTTGCAAAGGTATATATGTAAATCTAACTGATTTTGTATTCTGTGACCTTGCTAAATTCACTTATAACTTCTCTTGTAGTTACTGAGGAGTTCCTATGTAGATAAGCACATTGTCTATAAATAGGAATAATTTTATTTCTTCCTTTCCAATATGTATGCCTTGTATTTCTTTTTTCTAGCATTGGCTAGGACCTAAAGTACATTTAACAGTAGCAGTGATAACAAATATCCTTGCTCTCTTCCTAAACTTAGGAGGAAAGTGTTCAGTCTTTCACCATTAGTATGATGTTAAGTGAAGATATTGTGTAGACACAATTTATCAAGTTGAGGAGGTTCCCATCCATCCCTAGGTCTGCTGAAAATTATCATGAATATTATTTTTTGCAAAATGTGTTTTATGCATATGTAGAGATGTTGATGCAGTTTTTTCTTTATTTATATGGTAGATAACATTAGTTTTCAAATGTTGAACCAACCTTTCATTCCTAGGATATATCCCACTTGATTATGATGTAATATCCTCTTTATAAGCTGTAACATCCTTTTTATATAATATCTATTTTTTTTTGCAAATTAACAATTTGCAAATTTTTGTTAAGAAGGTGTGTGTCTGTAATTCATGAGGAATACTGGTCCGTAGCTTTCTTACAATGTCTCTGGTTTTAGTTATCAGGGTAATGTTGGCCTCCTAAATATGTTGGGAAATGTATGGGAAAATCTGCATAGAACTGATTTTCTTTCTTTCCTAAATGTTTGGTAGAATTCACCAGGAAAATTATCTGAGCCTTAAGTTTTCTTTGCTGGAAGGTCTTTTAACTATGAATTCAATTTATTAATAGGTTACATACACTATTTATTCTTGGCTAATAACAAATAACATGAAATAATTAGGTATAAATCTAACAAAATATATGCAAGATCTGTGTGATGACTACTACAAAACAATGATGACAGAAATTTAAAAAGATCTAAATAAATGGAAAGACATATGGTGTTCATGCATGGGAAGACTTAATTTTGTTAAGATGTATATTCTTCCCGAACTGATTGGTAGACTCAATCAAAATCCAATCAAAATCCTTGTAACAACTGATATGGTAATTCTAAAATCATGAAAAAGCAAAGGAACTAGGAAAGCCAAAACAATCTTGAAAAAGAACAAAGTTGGAGGGCTCATATTATGATTTCAAGACTTACTGTAAAACTATAGTAATCAAGACAGTTTAGTGTTGGCAAAAAGAACAATACAAACAGCAATTAAAAAAACAGCCACAATATGGTCAACGGATTTCTTAACGGTGCAAAGGCAAGTCAATGGAGAAGGTATAGTTTTTCAACAAATTGGACATTCATATGTTAAAAAAAAGATGAATCTTGATTCACACCTCATACCACAAAAATTAACTCAAATATACCACAGGCCTAAATTAAAACCTAAAATTTCTATGAGAAAACATCAAGAAAATCTTTGTGACCTTGGGTCAGGCAAAAATGTTTTTGATACTAAACCAAAAGCATGAATCATAAAAGGAAAAAAAATATATACCAAATACCATCAAAATAAAAATTCTCTTCAAAAGATACTGTTAGAATAAGCCAGAGGAAGTGAAGAAAATATCTGCAAAACACATATGTAATAAAGGACTTATACCCTGAATAATTAACTCTCAAAATTCATTAATAAGAAAACAGCCCTATTAAAAAATAGGGCAAAAGATGTGAACAGGTATTTCACCAAAGATGATCTACTGATAACAAATAAGCACATGAAAAGATTCTCAATGTCATTAGAGAATGCAAATAAAATCCAGAGCAATTTGGAATTGTTACTACATACCTAATAAGAATGGCTAAAATAAAAAACAGAAATAAGAAACTGATGACCAACAAGTGCTGGCCACTCTTATGTTACTGGTTTTAAAAACAATTTGGCAGTTTACTACAAAGTTAATGGATACTTATGACCAAGCAGTCTAGCTTCTAAGTCTTTACTCAAAAGAAATGAAAATTAATGTTTATACAAAATGTTCATAGTGGCTTTATTCACAATTGCCAAAAACCAGAAACAACCCAAGTAACCTTTTACTCGTGAATAAACTGTATTACAGCTCAGCAATAAAAACAAACTATTGATATGTACAAAAATATAGACTGATCTCAAATATATTACACTAAGTAGCACAGCCAGATTCAAAAAGACTATATACTATATTATTAAATTTATATGACATTCTGGAAAAAATAAAACTACAGGGAAATAAAATAGATCGGTCATTGCCAGAAGGTAAAAGTAAGAAGAATGGGTGACTATAGAGATGTGCAAGGTAAAATTTTGGAGTGATGAAAATATTTGTTCAATATTTTCATTGTGAAAGTGGTTACACACTGTGTTTTGTAAAATTCAAATACTTTAATCGGTAAATTTTGTTATATGTAATTTATAACTCAATCTAAAAAAAGGAATTAATCATCATACTTTCTAAACATACACTTATGCAAATTTTAATGTATAAAATGTTTGCTTAGGGCTAAAATCATGTTCATATAGTCCTTAAATGAAAAGAATAATATCCACTTCTATCATTTTACCAAAATTCTATCTGAGTGCCATCAGTTACTTGTCAATTTTTTTTTTTTTAAGTTATCAAGCCTATTCAAACCAACCTGGTATGGTGTGTTTTGTAGTTTAGGATTTCTTACAGCAGCTGCTGCCCCACCATACGTTGTTTTTCCAGGATAAAAAGGAGAATCTCCAAGTTGACTTGTTTTAAGGGTTGAAGAATTCCCAATTGACTGCACAGAAACACAATGATATATTATAAGCAATAAACACTCCAAACTAATATGATTAAATCGACTCCAACTAGTACTCACAGGGGAAAGTGTTCCAAAGGCAGATAAATTGAATGCTGGTTTTTTTGAGCTGGTGGCAGTATGCTGTGACAGTGAATGAGAACGTTCAACCTCTGGAGACCACAGAGGTGGCACTGAAGTGTTCTTTGAAACAGCTATATCTGAAACAAAAATGTGTAATGCATAATAAGAGCACTAATTATAAGATCCTAGATTTTTATAAACAGAAAGTGAAAATTACAACTTAAAAAATTATCCTATGAAATTTAATTTTTACTACCAAAATTATTTACTACCAAATGCAAGAATACCTTTATCAGAAGCTCTTGAAGAAAAACCACTAGTAGTTGAGATGTTATCATCATCATGCTGAGAGGTAGAATCTTTAATTTCCTTTACAAGGGAAAATCCGGAACTGCCAATTGGAAATGCTGAGGATGTGGAGGGCTGACAGTGTAACGCAGGAGATTCCAACATGGAAAAATTCAGATGGCTCCGATGAAGAGAAGGCCTTGTTAACACATCTGGATAATTGGAAGCAGTACTAGTTGTTGAGGGTTCTTAAAAAAAAAAAAAAGTATAAATGTTATTAATATATAACTTAGAAAAAGCAATTCATCACCACAACAAAATGCTGTTTCTACTTTGAGAAAACATACTGTATAATGGATATAGCTTCAATTCAAATCAGTGATGCCTCCCATAAGGACAATTTAAGATATTCTGTAGCAAAATAAAGTTTCAACTAACTGAAATTAATTTACCTAACTTAGTATCAAAATCCATTTCCGTGATCACATATCAACTTGTAGAAGTACATGGTTCCTAATTTCCCTTGAATTGATATCAGGGTAAAACCCATTCATAAAAAATAAAATCAAAGCTATATAAGTCATAAAACAAAAAGGATAAGTCTACCCCTCTAGAAACAACCACTGTTAAATTTGAACATCCCAGAAGATAATTTATAGTAGTAGCCCCTTTACCTACAGGGGATACATTCCAAGACGCCCTAGTGGATTCCTGAAACCGAAGATAATACCAAACAGTATACACTATGTTTTTCCTTATATATATATACCTACGATTAAGTTTATTTTATAAATTAAGCACAGTAAGAGATGAACAGTAACTAACAATATAGAACAATTAAAACAATATACTGTAATAAAAGTTATGTGGAATGTGGCCATTCATTTCAGGGGACTCCTTGTTGAAGTCTTCCTACAGGCTCTGTGCTTTCTAGCACAACACACAGCTGTCACTTGGAACACATTTTCTGTTCATGTCTTCCACCCACAAATTTAATGCCTTTTATATCTTAACCGAGTACTTATCATGCACTGTAGTCATAACTTTTGTTTTGCAGTTTGAGGTGCAACAGCAAAACTAGCACAAATTTTTTTCCTTCCTCACAATTTCATAGAAGATCCGTTCTTACCTTTAGATCTTAGCAACTTCAGGATACAATTTTTTTCTTTCTCTATTAAGTCAAGAACTTTCACTATTTCACTTAAAGGAAACACTTTACCACTTCTCTTTGTCATATCTGAATTGCCAGAATCACTATTCTCGTGCTTTGAGGCCACTAGTAAATAAAATAATGGTTACCTAAACACAAGCACTGCGGTATTATGACAGTTGATCTGATAATCAAGACGGCTGCTTAGTGACTGAAGGGCAGGGATCATCTACAGCATGGAGACCTTGAACAAAGGGATGATTAGCATCCCAGGCAGGACAGAGAAGGATGGCACAAAATTTCACCTCACTACTCAAAATGATGCCCAATTTAAAATTTAAAAATTATTTACTTCTAGAATTTTCCATTTAATATTTTCAAACCACAATTGACTGCAGGTAACTGAAACCACAGAAAGTGAAACTGCGGATAAGCAGGGGAATACTGTACATGCACTCAAAAATGTTTCCCCTAATCATGTAATCATGTTTATGCATCCTGTTCTGTGCCTTTTTTTTTTCATTTATCAATAGAATTTTGTCTCTATATACAGAGTATTCTCTTTAAGGACTACACTGATTTACTATAATTACTTATGTGATAATTTCCCCAATACTCCATCAAACATGTATACACTTGTATCTACATGCTTTTAAGAGTATTCTTTTGGATAAATCCATGATTCTTTAAGTAAGAAAAACATGAGATATTATTAAACAAATATTCCTAAGCCACCCACAAAATGTCTCCTTCTGTAAGTCTAAAGTTGGGCCAATAAAACAACCTAAGATGGGGTAGAATGTAAAAGCAGTGCACACCTCCTCTAGCGGTCATATCAAAATTATAACAAAACTGAAGAGTAACCAACCAGAGCAACAGAGTCGCCAGAGGTCTGGCTGAACAGAAGTCCTACAACTAGGTCATCTCAAATAACAGGTCACCTCAAAACGGTAGGAGGGGCAGAGACATGAAATGGCCCAGTCCCACAACTGCGTGTGGCAAATGAGAATTGGGTTATCTTGGCTGCAGAGCTGCCTCCGCCACCTGAGGAGTAAGGGGTCCCGCCACACACTGGGCTCCCCAGCCCAGGGTTCCACTGCTGGGAAGAGAAGTCTCTATAACTTTTGGTTATAAAAACAGTGGTAGCTGCGGCTAAGACGGACAGCTGTGAAAAAGAGAGACCATCTTCTTAAAGGGTCTGGCCTTGCTTGCTGACGAACACACGTGCTCTGAACTCCAGCACTGGCGCAGCTGCTCAAGGGGTGCCAGGAACATACCAGGACATGCTATACTGTCGGGCTTCAGGGCAAGGGCAGGAGGGGAAGTCTTGAGAGATACAGGCAAAAGTCATTGTTACTTTGTTGAGCCTACGCCCCCGCACCTCCCCACCCTACAGACATCATAAACCTGGATAAAACAGGTAGCTGCACCCAGGAGATTCCCCAAGACTCAGTGATTTATTCCACACAATATTGTTACCCTTGGGCTGTATATTCCACACAATATTGGGCTGTCTTGGCACCTGCTACAAAATTTCCTAAAACCTCTCAAAGGCTTACAAAACCCAAAGCAGCAGCATCTGGCCTCAGAGTGCCCTGTACCTCTTGCTGAGCAGCCCCATGGCCCGCACCGGTGGCAGCCAGCCTCAATTTCAAACCTGGCCCCTTGAGACATCTATAAGCCCAGCACAGGCTTATAGCAGCCATATGTGGATTGCTTGGTGACTCTTCCCAGGTGGCCCTTGAGGTGCCCAGGCTGTGGCTGAACTTGGCCTGCAGCTGGATTCCTCTCAGGTCTGTACCAAGGGGCTCCACAGCACACCTACTACATAAAGGCACTCTACCAAGACCAGGAGACTTCAGAGCACTACTTAATACATAGAAAAAAACACAGGAAGGCAGTCAAAATGCGGCGGCAAAGAAGCAGCATGTCTCCCATGAAAGAACAAATATCCATAAAAAGAATTCATCAAAATTATGAAGATAAGCAAAATACCATGTGCAAAGTTCAAAACACCAGTTATAAGGATGCTCAAGGAACTTAGGAGAAGAGTAAATGAACTCGGAACTTTAACAAAAAAATAAAACACATAAAAATGGAGATGGAGAACATAATAGGGAGCCAGTCAGAAATGAAGAATATAACATCTGAGATGAAGAGTACATTAGAAGGAATCAACAGAATGGATGAAACAAAGGATCAAATCAGCAACATAAGAGAATGTGGTAGCAGAGGACACCAAATCAGAATAGCAACAACAACAAAAAAAGAATCCAAAAAAAGAAGACAGCTTAAGATGACTCTGGGACAATGTCAAGAGTAACAATATTTGCATCATAGGGGTACCAGAAGGAGAAGAGAAAAAGCAAGGAACTGAAAACCTATTGGAAGAAATAATGACAGCAAACTTCCCCAACCTAGTGAGGGAAACAGACATACAGCCCCAGGAAGTTCAGAGAATCGCAAACAAGATGAACCCAAACAGACCCACACCAAGACACATCATAATTAAAATGCCAAAGGTTAAATTCAAAGACAGAATCTTAAAAGCAACAAGAGAAAAGCAATTAGTTACATACAAGGGAACTCAATTACAGTAAAGGGAACACCCAAGACTGTCAGCAGATTTCTCAACAGAAACTTTACAGGCCACAAGGGCCTGGCACAAAATATTCAAAGTGATGAAAACCCAGGACCTATAACCAAGATTATTTTACCCAGTAAACTTATCATTTAGAAACAAAGGCCGAATAAAGAGCTTCCCAGACAAGAAAAAAGTTAAAGAAGTTCATCACCACTGAACCAGTATTACAGGAAATGTTGGAGGGACTTAAGAAGAAAAAAAAATATATGTATCAAGAGCCTAAATAAAAAATGGCGATAACTACATATCTATTGAGTACTTCAAATAAAAAAGATTTAAAGTTCCAATCAAAAGATAGGATGGTTGAAGGGTTAAGAAAACAAGACCCCTACATAGGCTGCCTACAACAGACTCACTTCAGATTAAGAAACACACACAAACTAAAATAAGATGGAAAAAGATATTTCATGATGGACCTAGAGGGCAGTACATAAGTGGAATAAGTCAGAGGAAGATAAATGCCATATGACTGTACAGATATGTGAAATCTAATGAACAAAATAAACGAAAAAGCAGAAACAAACTCATAGATACAGAGAAAAAGGGAGAAGGGAAGAACAAATTGGTAGTTACAAAAAAGTCATGGAGATATAAAGTATAGTGTAAGGAACATAGCCAATAATATTGTAATAACTACATACGGTGTCAGAGTGGTGCTAGATTTACTGGGGTGATCATTTTGTGAGTTATATAGGTGTCTAATCACTATGTTGAACACTTGAAATTAATACTTTTATATGCCAACTCTAAATGAAAAAAAAAAAGTATTAAAAAAATTAAAACCACCTAAGTAGTCAAAAGTATCTTGAGAATCAATGAGAAAACAATTGTATGTGGAATTGCTCTCTCATTCCAGATCAGAATGCATACTCATTTTTGCCTATGAGAGATAGTGTGATCTAAAGATTTCCTGTCAAGTTAAACTCCCACAAATACCAAATGACAATATACCTTTCCCCTGGACTCTCACTGGATATTAATCTTTTCTGATTTCTGTAAATTTACTATGTCAAATGACATCATTACATGATTTGCATTTATTTAAATGAAAGAGATATTGAGCACTCTTCTCTATATCCATTGGTCATTTGTATTTCTTCTCCTGTTAATTGATATAATCTCTTAATAATCAAATTAATAAGATCTAATTTCTTTTTGATCTGTAAGATTAGTGTGATATAACCTGAAATACCACAAATTTCTCACTGTTGGTTAAACCCATTCTTTTTGATGGTGTCTTTTGTAATTCAGAAAACTTATACCTTGTTTACAGAGGCTTTTTAGCATTCCAAGAGTGTAAGAAATAAAAAATTTTACTCACTTCACATACAGATGCTCCTCAACATACTGATGGCATTACATCCAGACAAACCCATCTTAAGTTGAAAATATCATTAAATGATATTATTAAAAATGAATTTAATAACACCTAACACACCAAACATCATAGCTTAGCCCATGCTCAGAACACAATATCCAAAAAACATAGACAACACAGTACACTGTAGAGTATCAGTTGTTTACCCTTGTGATCTCATGCCTGACTAGGAGCTGTGGCTTGTAGCCACTGCTCAGTATCACAAGAGTATCTTACCGCCTATCACTAGCTCAGGAAAAGATTGAAATTCAAAATTCAAAGTATAGTTTCTACTGAATGTATACCATTTTTGCACCATAGTAAGGTAAAAAAAAAATCATAAATTAAATAATTGTCAGTTAATTTGGGGACCAGTTATACTAAATTCCCAAGAGGTTTTCCACCCTTTCCCAAATGATTTATCTGTATATTTCTGTACCAGTACCATAATATTTTAAATGCTATAGTTTTAAAAAACATTTAATGACTGTAGAAGTTACTCCAATCTATCCCACATTCCCCCTATTATTTCTCAAAATTTCTCTATTCATCTTCAGGTGTATTTTCAAGAACTTTAGCATCATTTGTCAAGTTTCCAAAAGACTCTTCTAGTTAGGTTAGAATAACTATGCCCCCAGACTAGCTTTTCTACTGTAAATAACTATAAAACTGGACAAAAATATATAAAGCAACAACTTTCAGTCAACAGAAAAAAATCACTAAAAAAACAAAAACAAAAATAAAAACTACCTCACAAAGTGAGCCCCATCACTACCTATCACTCTCTGTCAAGGAATATTTCAGACCTGGTGCAGAAAGCTGCCATCCAAGCAAAAGACGGGAGGCAGAAAACAGAATTTAAGGGCACTGGGCAGTAGAAAACTGTGCAGGGAAGGGTCTTCAGAAGTCCACATGGCAGTATCCAGAACGGGGATGGGCTATATATATAAACAGAACGAGACCACTTAAGGTTTACCAAATAGCAGCTATTATAGAGTTGAGAAAACATACTAGAAAGTGAGAAGTAATTTGGAAAAAAGCAGTGCTAAGGATACTGAAGTTCAAAGGCTACCAGAATTTAGAGATCTCACACCTCCTTAATCCCTGGCATTCAGCTGAGATACCAGAAAAGCTTCCCCTTGGGACTAAGGATCATGTCCTAGAATAACACCTACTGTAGGTAGACTCATCTTAAAAAGCCACAGAGGAGACAGAGCTTGGAAGCTAAGTCCCATAATTTTAGGTCACTTAAAACACTTTGGACTTTCCACAGATACACATTACCAAAGCATAAATCTAAGTCTATAAAGCTCAAAATGTCCACTCAATAACAACTGCCTGCTAAAATAAGAATCAATAATCTTCAGAGGAAGATTACAGAATCCTCAATCTCTACGTATGTTATTCAAAATGACAATATTTAGTTTAAGAAAATCACTTGATATACTTAAAGAAAGAAAAATGTGATCCACAGTGGGGGGAAAAAGGGTAACTGACAGAAACTGAATCCATGTGTTATACTTAATAAAGGCTTTAAAATAGGTATTTAAGTATCTCCAAAGTTCCTAACAGACTTGTTAAAATTATTTGACTAGGATCACACTCACTGGGAAGTTCATTGAGGGGATGCAGGAATCTTTCAACATTAGGGAATAGGAACAGAGAGCCCAGAAATAAACTCTCTCATATATGGTCAAATGATCTTCAATCAGGGTACCAAGACCAACATTCACTGGGGAAAGACAGTCTCTTCAACAAATGGTTTTGGAAGAACTGGGTATCTACATGCAAAAGAATGAAATTGGACCCTTACCTACACAATGTACAAAGATTAACTCAAAATGGATTAAAGACCTAAAAACATAAGACCCAAAACTATAAAACTCCTACAAGAAAACAGGGGAAAAGCTTCATGACATTGGTCTTGGCAATGATTTCTTGGACACGACAGGCAACAGAAGAAAAATAGACATATGGAACTATATCAAACTTAAAAACTTTTGTGCAGTAAAAGACACAATCAACAGGGAGGAAAAGCAACTCATGGAATGGTAAAAATATCGGCAAATCACACATCTTAATAAGGGGTTAATATCTTGAATATATAAAGAACTCTTACAACTCACAAAACAAAAAAAAATCAAATAACCTGACTTAAAATTGGGCAAAGGACTTGAACAAAAATTTCTCTAAAGTTGATAAACAAATGGCCAACAAGCATATGTTAAGATCTCAATGTCAGTAATCATGAGAAATGTAAATAAAAAATACAATGAGATACTACTTCATATCCATTAGGACAGCTACTATCAGGAAAGTAGAAAATAAATGCTGCAAGGATGTGAAAAAACTAAAACCCTTGTGCACTTTTGGTAGGAAAAGATGTTCAATATCGTTAGCCATATAAAATGGTGCAGCCTCTGTGAAAAACAGTATGTCAGTTCCTCAAAAAATTAAAAATAGAATTACCATAAGACTTGCTTTTAGTTCTTTTGGGTGTATATCCACTTCTAGGTATACACCCTAAAGAACTAAAAGCAAGTTTGATTTGTATGACCATGTTCCTAACAGCATTATGCATTATTAGCATTATTAGCCAAAAAGTAAAAGCAACTTAAGTGACCACTGACATAGATAAATGCGGCATATATACACAATGGATTATTCAGCCTTTAAAAAGAAGCATGTAAATTCTGGTACATGCTACAATATGGATGAACCTTAAAGACATTCTAAGTGAAATAAGCCAGTTACAAAAGGACGAATGTCGTATGATTTGTCATCGACCCATTCCACTAACCAAGCAGAAAAAGCCTAACATTCCACAGCTCACCATCATTAAGACAGTCAACACAAGGAAGAACATGAGCAGAAAACTACAGACAACAGATATGAAAAGGGCCACAAATTCTATAACTGTTCTTACTGCACTGTGCTATTTGAAGAACGTACAATACTCTCCAGCTCCAATTACTACTGATATAAAAGGTACACGAGTAAAATATTTAGTAAGCCACATCCAGAACTGTTATATCTGAATTATTTTAAGTTTTCAATAATTTGGCTCTTTAAGAGCAGATATGTATGTCTAAGTTGTTTTGAGAATGCATTGTCAAATATAAGTTAAACGTTTCACAGAGTAAACATAAACTGTGATGTGCTATATCTAGTGAGATCTATATTCAACATACTGGGGAGTTATAGGCGGCACTTTAAGTCACTTGTGTTACTGCAAATATTGAATATTCTGAGAAAGATCGAGGCAGACTGTGAAAAAAAGAACTATCTGGAACTTAAAAAGTTTAAAGTAAGTGCAGGATTCAGACCTAAGACAAGAATGAGGGAGGAAAATGCTACCAAGTTTTTGAAGTTAACATCAAAAAGCTGTTCACGATTTGTTTCTAAATAATAAAGAGAATTAAGAGTGGGAAGGTGGGTGAATAGACCAGAGAAAACAAAATCTACCACCCATTTGTGGTCTTTGAAGCTGGGTAATGAGTACAATGGGGTGGGGGTATCACCACACTATCCTCCTTACTTTTGTAAGGAAATTTTGTAACTTGAAATTTTCCATAATAATTTAAGTTTAGAAATTTCTCACAAAGGTGTAATTGAACTTGGTGACCACTGAATTACATTATTTCAGTGAAAATACAAACACACCAAAACAGAATTTTACAGTAGTAAAATGAGATACTTTCCACTTATCTCATACATAAATTAAATTCTTCAAGTTAATCCTCACAAGCATGCTCATTAGGATGGAAAGGAGGGTTTCAGTCACTGTGGTGCACACTAGAAGTTTCTAATAAAAAAAAAAGAACAACAACAACAAGCTGGGGTCCCATTCGATGTCCAGGAAAATGACATGGAAGCAGTCAGCTCAGGATCTACCAAATAAAGCCTCAAGGTGGACGCTGATAATGTATTCGAAATAAATATTTAAAAGTACAGACATTAAAGTTTCCTAAGTTATTCTAATAAAAATAAGCAAACATTTAAAAACTAAGCCAAAATAAATTTTACTAAGAAAACTTGAGAATTTTCCATTTCTCCAAAAAAGCATCATGCCTTTGAACTTCATCAAAATTTAAAACTTTAAAAATTAAAAACTTTTATGCTTCAAAGGATACCATCAAGAAAATAAAAAGACAACCCAGAATGGGAGAAAATACTTGCAAATCATATACTGATAAGGGACTTATATCCAGAATAAAGACCTCTTTCAACTGAACTATAAGACAACTCAATTAAAAATGGAAAAGGGCACCTGTATAGCCATTTTTTTAAAGATACAGAAATGGCCAATAAGTACATAAAAAATGTTCAAACTCATTAGTCATCAAGGAGATACAAATCAAAACCACAATGAGATACCACTTCACACCCATTTTGGAGAGCTGTAATTAAAAAAAAAAAGAATATAAGTGTTGATATGGTATAAAGAAACTGGATTCTCTGTACACTGATGGGAAGTTAAGATGATGTAGCCTCTTTGAAAACCAGTTTTTCTTCAAAATATTAAAATTACCATAGGACCCAGCAATTCTACCTCTAGGTATACACACAAAACATACCCACACAAAAACTTACACGTGAATATTCATAGCAGCATTATTAGTAATATTTAAAAAGTGGAAATAACCCAATAACCATCAACTGATGAATAAAATGTAGTTTATTCATACCATGGAATATTACTGCCTAGCAATAAAAAAGAATGAAGCTTTAATATATGCTATGACTTGAATGAACTTTAAAAACATGCTAAGTGAAATAGACCAGTTACAAAATACCATATATTTTATGATTCTATTAATATGAAATGTCCAGTACAGGCAAATCTAGAGAGACAGATTAGTGGCTGCTTAGGAATGGAGGGGCAGGTCTGGCAGTGACTATTAATGGATACAGGATTTGGGGATGGGATGAGAGATGATGAAAATGTTCTCAAGTTGACTGTGGTGATGGCTGAACAACTCTGTAAATATACAAAAACCACTGAACTGTATACTTTAAATGGGTTAGTTTTATGGTATGTGACGGGTATCTCAATAAAATGTAAGAAATATTTAAAGTGAAATGACAGAGTAATAGTTCCAAATATACCATATTCATGGGTTATATGGAAGCTATTTAATATTTGTAAACCCAACCAAAATGTTTTAAGTAGATCCAAAAAAGTTAAAGCTTTTAAAATGCAGGGTCACTTAATTACAAATTAATGAAATGACCCAATTGAGTTTACTGCAAAGGACAGAAGCCAACTGCAGTCAAATCTATATGTTGTAGGAGGCATTACAGTTTCACTTTTAAGAGTTAATATCTATACAGTGCTCCTTTAGTGCCAGGACCTAAGAGTGTCACATGTACTTTTTTCAAAAGCATTTAAGAAGATATGAGAGAGAAAATAGATTATCTTTCCCAAAGCCACATGACTAACAATTGCTTGTATGGCAATGCAAACCCAAAGTCTGTAACATCAGAGCTTGCACTCGAGTGATAAAATACACATCAGACTCCCTTAATAAACAAAAAGCTGATAAAGAAAGATATCTAATTTGCATCTGATCATCACACCTTCATCCTATATGGTTTATGTATTTACCCAATTAGATTTACCACAGCCAGATAATATAAAAATATTGAAAATTAAGGCATGAAAACCTATCACTCATAGCAAAATATTCACATTCTGTTTACCTTCTGTATTACTGACTGTTGGCTCAGGAGTGATTCTCCCATCGTGAATATTAGCACTCTCCTCATTGGCATATATCAGATGATCATCTTCTCTATTTTCTGGCCACTGTGGTACCTCTCTTGGGTCTGTTGAGCAGCTACATACATCTTCATTCTTGTTGAAGTATCTCTGTAGCCATCCTGGCACAATATTCTTAACAGATTCTGTAACCCTGCTAAGAATGCCCTGTTGGAGGGTGGGGGAGAAACACATAAATCAGTTTCAGAAATTTCTTTTTTCAGTAAGTATCAACTTACAGAAAGCCATATTAAAAAAACCATAACATTTCCCAACAATGTTTCCTAAAATTCAGTTACTTGAGTTAATGCTGACATAATGTATTTTTACAAATTCTATAGATATTATAAAATCCCTACTTTTTCTTTCTTCCATATACATATATCCATGATCCAAAAATTACTCCAAATAGTCATATTGTTCTAATCCTTAAAAAATTCCAATAGGCCATAAAATAGGCAATATAAATTTTAAATTTAGTAATGAGGTATGCACTAAAATGTTATAATCTCAGAGAAAAGGCATCCATTTTTATCCTAGCATATTAAAAGCAGCAATATAAACACTATCTTCAACAGCTCCCTCAAGAAATTATTTTATTGCACATTCTGTTAAAAAGAAAATTTAAACAGACTTTTTTTAAAGGACAGGTAAGAAGATAACCAATCCAAAAAAATTGATGGTAAAATTTCATTATTCCAAATGTTGCCTGAAAATCTGAGGAATTAATTTTATTATGGTAACTTTTAAAAGGAGAAAAATGGGGTAAAACCACTATCAGTATTAACATTTATTGCAGCTTTGCTATGTGCCAGGCACTATTCTAAGCAGTTTATAAATATTATTCAACTTAATCCTAACACCTTTACGAAACTGGCATTAACAGTGCCACTTTACAGATAAACAATGAAGTTAAATCACTTACAAACACAACTACTATGGTATATACAGGATAGAGGGAAAGCATGGCTGGGGATTGGCAGGACTAAAGTTCTAGTACCACCTCCCTGTACTTTAATTTATTCTAGTATTACCTGATAGGAATGACAATGAAAAACACATGAAATGTGAAAGCACTTCACAATTTACAAAATATAAGAGAAACATATACTGATGATTTTATTACTAATGGTGGGGGAAGCTATCAGGAAAAAACTGGGATGAGGTAACCAATTATAGGCAACAATTTCCCTTCTAAAGTAGCATTAACAGAATTTCAGAGAAAGTAATGGAAGAGAAAAACTGAACTGGCAGGTACAAAAAACTATAAAGTCAAAGAAGAATACATACATCAACCATGAAAGCAAACCCAAGACAAAAAGGTCTTGTAAAATCCTGTTAACAGAAATGATGGAAGACACTTTTGATATAGGCATTTGAAGAATATTTTCCTTATTGTTTAAAAAGGTGTAGGTAACAACTGGGAAATACGTAGTTATTTTTCCATGTATTCTCTAAACAGAAATTTTAAACAGATCTATAACATAAGCTCTCTAGAGACAAACGAAGCCAACAGCCCTAGAATACCAGTACTAAAAAAACACAACTTTACTATGCCAATTTCTATGCCAATGTTACATCGTATTAACTACTTTGGAAAGAAAAATTATATCCAGGATTTTAATATTTAACATACATATGTAATACTTTTACTTATTACTTATTTTTCCCCCTCCATATTTCAAAAGACTGGAAAACACTTTTAAGATATAATAGAGTACAAATAAGATGTGAAAAATATAAGACACATACTTGATGTGAAACAATAAATTAGCTAAAGCACTAACTATAGCAAGAATTTAGTGTAAAGTCAGTCTTTTGTGGACTTTCTCTAAGGTGTTTAGACAAAATTGGTCAAAATGGATATAAAAAAGTTCATTCACTAAAGTTCTTAAACTTTGCTTAGCGATCTTCTCTTTTCTTAACTAAAATCTAACCAATTTATCTCAGCCCACAGCAGCTTAGTAGAAGAAAATTACAATGATAAAGCAAGAGTTACTAGTGGCACAATGAATGACAGCATGCCAGTAAAAACAAATATAGATAATAAAACTGACCTGGAACCATCAGAAAAAAACAAACATCCCTATACTTTAGTATATCTCTGTAGGTTAAGTGACTCTAAGTCATCAAGAAAAGTTAAATTAAGCTCAGTATACTGAAGTACTAATGGTACCCAAAGTGTGCTCTTTACCAGTAATATCAGCACTTCAGGCCCTCTCCCAGCCCTAATAAAACTCAGGAGGCAGGACTCACCTGTTTTAACAAATGCTACACCAAGTGATTCTGATATATGCTAAAGTTTCAGAACCACCACTCTAGTTAAAGAAATTAGGAAATGTGATACATCTAACGACATTACAACACATTTTAGGGAAACGATCGCTTTACAAGAGGTGAATAAAATTATGTATACATAAAAAGTATTAAGATTCAGTTTATCTGAAAGACATAATGTAAAGCATTATGTCAAATATTAAAATATATAATAAAATGTTCTAAAATGAGAAAAACAAATCGTCAGCGGATGGCACTGAATATAATGCAGTTTACAGAACTACTTCCCCAGTGTTTCTCAAACTTTAGCCATGATTTTTACCTGTACCATTATTTAATGATTTTCTACCCATCTCACTTCTCTTAAAAATGTTTAGCTTTTCCTACACAATAAAAGCTAACAAATCACAGACTGATGCTGTGCTGGTCTTCACTTGCCCTTTCCTCACTGCATTCTTAATAGGCTGTCCCTCCAAACTGCCTTCTGGAAGGAGTGGCCTATGAAAGATATTAAAGGATGCCAGATATTAGAGGATGGGAGGAAAGAGAAGTCTTTCTTCCTGTGCGCTCTGCTTAAGTGCCCCATCTCCAAAACTACAGCTTCAGCCAGGTGGCTCCTCCTCTTTTCATTATCATTTCTACATTTTATCCTTCCAGTCCTAGGCATGGCAGCAGCTTATGCTATTGCTAGTCTCTGGGCCTCTTACTACCCCATATTTATTCCTTGAACCACCAGTACATCTCTAAGTAACTCTCTTAAAGGTATTTCAGTTGAACAATCCAGAGTGAACTGTTTCTGGCTGGGTCCCTAAGGTTATTGATACAGCAGTGCTACTTGTCAAATTTTTTTGTCTGATTAACATGAAAATTAAAAAGTCAGTCCTGAGATCAAGAAAAAATAAAATGTTGGAGAGGGGGGAAAAACGGCATAGATGATAGAGGCTCTGTTCATCCCTCTGGGAACCAAATCGAAGTTGTGACAGACAAACAGCAAGAAAATATCACCTGGGATCTAGATGAACAAGCCACACAACTATAGAGAAATCTTAAGAAATCTCTGCAACGGTAGAAGGTAGGATGGGGCGAAGACACGAGGCCAAGCAGCTGAGCAGGACAGAGACTGCAGAAGCTGCAGAAGCCTCTTAAAGGGGCGGCAACAGCAAGTGGACTTCTGCGGTGACAAACCTGCTCACTCTGAGCACCAGTGCTGGTTAGGATCTGCGCAGGATACACCTGGGACTTACAAGGAGACACTGAGTTGTCAGAGCGAGGGCCGCTGTGAGGCTTTCACCCCAGTCCTTCTGCTGGCGGTATCCACTGTTCTTCTGTTGAGCCCTCCCACCCCTTGTAGTGTGCATATGAAGTACCACGGTTGCCCAGACATCATCACACTGGATAACAAAGGTCGATCCGCCTAGAGGATTCCCTGAAACCCTGCCCCCTCTACTCGGGGTCCAACTCAAGCCACATCCAAGTGTATCCTCAGTGAGTCAGGTGCTCCTTGCTGAGCAGTACCTAGACTCACACTAGAGACAGCAGGCCTTGGTTTCTGGTGTGGCCTTTTGAAGCAACTACAAGCACAGCATCTGTGAATTGCTTGCTGAATCTTAACAGGTGGCCCCAGAGGGTCACAAGCTTGGGCTAAATTTGGCCTGCAGCTGACCCCCTCTCAGGACTGTGACCTGGACACCTACTATACAAAGCCGTACTAATAAGACCGGGAGACTCAGAAGCTTTGCTTAGTACACAGAAACAGACACAGAAAAGCAGCCAAAATGGGAAGACAAAGAAGCAGAAACCATGACAGAACAGAACAGAGATCCAGAATTAATGGAGTCAAGCAATCTAACAGATGCGGAGTTCAAAACACTGGTTATAAAGATGTTCAATGAACTCCTGGGAAGGGTAGATTCAGTGAGAATTTCAACAGAGAGATAGAAAACATAAAAATGTAAAGCACAAAAGAGAACCAGTTAGAAATGAAGAACACATTATCTGAGAGAAGTATATTAGATGGAATAAACAAAGTGAATAAAGAAGAGGATCAAATGACCTATATAGAGGATGGAAAAGCCAAGGACACTCAATAATAATGGCAAAAAAAGAATCAAAGACTTTAATAATAATTTAAGGAGCCTATGGGACACTATTAAAGGTAAAAATAACTGTTATTGGGGTACCTGAAAGAAAACAAGATGTTGAACAGCTATTTGAAAAAATAAAGATGGAAAGCTTCCCTAATCTAGTGAAACACATAAAACCCCAGGATGCTCAGGGAGTCCCCAAAACCTGGAACGCAAAGAGGCCCACACCAACACACATCATAATTAAAATGTCAAACGTTAAATAAAAATTGAGAATCTTAAAAGCAGCAGGAGATAAGCAGTTAATTATCTACAAGGGAGCACCCATAAGTCTGGCAGCTGATTGATTTCTCAAAGGAACTATGCAGGACAGAAAGGCTTGGCACAAAATATTCGAGGTGATGAAAACCCAGGATCTAAAACCAAGAATACTTTATCTAGCAGAGCTATCATTTAGAGTTGAAGGACAGGTAAAGAGCTTCCCAGACAAAAATAAGATAAAAGAATTTATCATCACCAAGCCAGTATTACAGAAAATGTTGGAGGGACTACTTTGAGAAGAAAAAACGTGTATCAAAAACAGGAATAAAGAATGGTAACAACTACATCAACAAGTACCTCAAATGGAAAAGAATTAAGTGCTCCAACCAAGATAGAGTGGCTGAATGGATAAGAAAACAATACCCCTACATATTGCCTACAAGAGACTAACTTCAGATTAAAAGGCACACACAGACTAAAAGGAAAAGGATGAAAAAAGAATTGTCTTGATGGACCTAGAGGGTATTGCGTTGAACGAAATGGGTCGGATAAAGAAAGACATATATTGCATGATTTCACATACATGTTGTGGAACCTTAAGAACAAAACAACAAAAGCGGAAATAAACTCATAGATACAGAGAATATTTTGAGGGATATTAGTATGGGGGAAAAAAAAGAGGGCAAAGGGATTGAGAAGTGCAGGTGGATGGTTGCAGAGTAGACACGGGGATAGGGAAGGTGGTTAATAATATTGGAATGACTATGTGGGGGGGAGGGGTGCTAGATTTGGTGGGGAGACCACTTTCGAGTTGTGTGTATCTTTGATCAATATGCTGTACAGCTGAGGCTGGTGTGCTGTATGATGCCAACTATAATTGAAAAAAAAACTCATTCAATTGCACAATGTAAATGCAGGCAACTAATTGTCTATTATATTTCAATAAAGACGAAAAAAGTCCTTGTATCAGATTCATCTTTTTTATCAATAATAGGACACACACACCACACTTAAGGCAGCACTCATATTACCCAAGTTATTTCACACTTACAATTCTGTAAAAAAGTACATAAATAGGCCAGAAGAGAGGCTTTGGGTTAATATTTTAGAATCTTATTTAACTCACAGACATAAAGGCAGACATTGCTTTTCTTCATTCAATCCATTCATTCACTCAATTCATTCAATAAATCAATGTGACTTATCGGTCGCATACTACACTTCAGGCACAGAACACCAGCAAGAAACAAGTTCTTGCCCTCTTAGAGCTTATACTCTACGTTAAGGAGACAAATGAAGAAAACTAGAAAATATAATGTTAACACATAATATGATTTGTGCTATGGACAAAAATAAAGCAGGAAAGCAAAATGGGATAGGCATTTTATATAAGCAAAGATTGAAAAAAGTGAAGAATGAGCCATGCGAATTTCTAGAAAAGTATTATAAACAGAGGGAATAAAAAGTGCAAAGACTCAAATATAGGAATAGCCTTCGTACATGCTGACCAAGCTTCTGGTAACCTTTTTAATAAACACAAAATCTAATACACTTTATATAACTATTTAAATCCTTCAAAATTCCCCTTTAATCCTGTGTGTGCTCACGTGCATGTGAGAATCTATGTGTAATCTTTTATTCTGTAACTATGTATCTAGTCACTACAAAAGGACTAAAACAGTGGTCTTCAGAATCTTCAAAACAGCAGCTTTGGTGTCGCTCATGAGCTTGTTAGAAATGGAAATTTGTTTGTTTTTAAAAGCTCTTGAGGTGACTCTTATGCAAATTAAAGATTGAGAACTGTGTACTAAAATCCCCTAAAAATTCAGTGAACATTACCCCAGTAAAAGCCATAGCAAACATAAATACGACCAAGTTTTACCTAAAAGACCACACTATTTTCATTATCTCATACTCTTTCAAATACATACCATTACACCATTTATACCTACTCCATAATACCAACTCAAAATCAAACCAGAAGTAAATATAAAGTCTATCTTTGAAATTATTTTATTTCTAGTGTTAAAGACTTTACATAGTAAATAACCAACTACCAGATTTGTAATTTCTAAAAACAAAAAGAAATGACTATGTACAAAATTGGGTAAAAACTATAAAGAGGTAAGGGACCCTGTCTATCAAATAAATATGGAGAAGTACTCCCCTACCTGGCAATTTTTTTGAGAGTTTTAAATTACCAAAGATAGACTGCAGCCACTAATGGAAAACTGAGAGAAGGGAGCAAGAAAATGGGAAAAATAGTTTTAATGTGGAAAAAAGGTTCCTTTGACACTATTATCAAAGAGATTTATCTTTTCAGGAGTTCTTGAGAGATGATACTTCAGGTCTTAAACAGCAATGGAGCAAATCAGCTTCCTATGTAAATTTGAAGAAAGAATGCTTTATACTTTTAAAAAACAAACGAAAAAAGTTGAGGGGAAAATAGAAGTACATTGAATAAGGGTCTACTAAATAGTAAATACTCAAGTCCCACTTTACTGGACTGGGCTGGCTTCCTCCCTACTTTCAGAGGCTTCAGTGGTAAGCATAACTGCCACCATTATAACTTGATGTAAGTTTTCCTACAAAAAATCTTCTCTGAAGACTCCGAGTCTGTGACAGTCACTCTCCTGCATGCACCAACGGTGCCTTGTACTTCCTACATGATGGTAATTTGTCAAACAAAATGGTAATTTACAGTTTATCCATCACCTCCACTAGAGCATCAGCTATATGAGGGTAGACACCAGGTGTGCACATTGTACAGATTAGTTGGTGCATGGTTTCATCAACAATCACACTACTTAACCAACCTCTTATTTCCAATGTGAATATTCCATGACACATTTCTAAAAAGGACATCAGTAATTCTAGAATTTAAAAATAATATATTTGCTTAGGGTAATAGTTTCACCGTGAGCAAATATTATTTTTGTTACTACACTAAAACATTTCCCCCCCCAAAAAATGTGAAGCTATCCAAGCTATAAGACTATGGAGAAACTGAACCATCCCCTGGAATGATAAATACAAAAAGCCAAACAAATAGTGAGAGGCAGAAAGGTAACCCAAAAAAGCAAAATTAATGAAGGACTTAGAAAAATCAATTAATGGGGTATTAACATTTTTAAAACACTCCTTGTCACCCCAACCAGATAAACGTAGGTAATGAAATTAAATTCAAGGATTAAAAGAGTGAATCTTCAAACTTGGACTGGTTAAGCTGAATGGGTCCATATCACAAACGTCACTGAGATTTAGAATACTCAATTTGGGGGCCAGAAGTAAATTCAACTCAATACTACACACATATTAAGCACATAGAATGTATAAGGTGCTGTGAATATATTAGCTTTCCAAATTACATTTAACCTGAGTTCAAGAATTAAAGAAAAAAGGCTGAGGTGAGGCAAGGTTCTTCTATAATCCTAACTCATATGTAATGAAAAAGATTTTCTTTTCCCTTATATGTTTTCGCCAATTGGTAATCTCAGAATAACCAAAGACATCCTCCTATATGACCAACTCCTTTCTTATTACTATGATATAGCCTTCCTTTTTCTATAGAGTTCTCTATTCCTATTAGTTTTCTTGACTTTAGTTCTGTTCAATTCTCTTCTTCACATTATCCTCTATTAAAAAGTAGTAATCAGATTATAAAATCTCCTTTCTCAAATAATTTCACTGGATCTCTAACTATATATTTGTGTGTATATACATACATATAAAAAACATAATCCATCTTCAGTTTTAAGGTTGTGGAGCCTCATTCCCTCAGAATACACAGCTGTTCTGATTTCTATCTGCTCTTTCAGCTGCCTTTATTTCACTGAGGCCTGTCACTGAGGTTTAGTTTTCTTTGAGTTCTGTGCACATTCTCCTTTCTCACTTAACTCCCATTTTACCGGGTACTCCTTTCCAAACTTCTTAAGTCTTATTTTATAGTCTGTCTCATCAGTGTTCCCCCTTACTCCCTCCAAGCTCAAGTAAGGAAGAGCTAAGAACCCAAGACTTCATGTGAGACTTAAATACCCAGTTATAAAAATGCTAAATAGTAAAACCTAGATGCCATTCTAATCTTTTCGTTACCTCAAGTTTTTTAATATATCCATCCTAACATTACTATTTTAATAATGCATCTCTATTACGATCTTAACACTCAGTTATTTCCATGAGGGGAAACAAGTAATTAAATATTCAAATTCTAATGCAGTTATACTGAATCTAGTTTCAAAAATCTGAATTTAACCTACAAATCTAAGCTATTAGTTGTCATATTTGACAACCCACAGATAGGCAGTCAGCAGCCAAGCTTTCTCTATCTAACCAGTCCAAATCCCTCTCACATTGTACTATCCTGTTTCCTGACAGAAAACACAGTAAATTGTATCTGGTGGCAAGACTAAATTGGGCTTCCCAACACAGAAGAATCTTTTTAAAATATATTACAACCATGACCATCAGCTAAGTAGCTACAAATAAAACATTTCTGAAAAATAATGTCATTAAATCTTTCCAATAATATTCTGTGCCTAATGAAAATGGTTTTAATTAGTGACATAAAACCAGTCTTCATTTTACTTAAAACTAATAGATAACTGCCTAATCAGGAGATATTCCAGGAAATGGAGATAACACCTGGGTATTTTTGTCACTTATCTTATTTAAAAAATTAGTAAATAAATTGATAAAATATCACACACAAGGCCCTCTCCTTACAAACAAACAAAAACTAAATTGCATGAAACAACACTTGGATTTTTTATCCTATATATTTAAATGACTGGTACTTCTATAAGGAAAATACATCACAAGTGAGTACTTAAACTAGTAATAATTTAAGGTTTGGCCTCATCACTCAGCAAACAAATCCTTAAATCCAATATGAGCCTATAAATTATTGATCTTGGGTATTTAAAGGAAAAAACTTCTACAAAGAGGCAGCAAAATCCAGAAACAATTGAAATATTTAAATCAAAAGGTTCTATTTAATCACAATTTCAAATGAGTCCTTCCTTTATATGCCAGACACTGTTCTAAGGGCTTTACTTATCTTATTTAACCCTCACAATAATTTCCACTTTACAGATGAGTAAATTAAGCAAAGAATTTAAATAACTTGTATTTATTTACAAATATATTACAAGTCCTGGCAGAGTAAGGACTCCAACCCAAATGTTGTGACTCCATTATAGTACATTTCTTCCTATCAACTATTTCCATGGGTAGAATTAAACATCTAGGATAAAGCAAATAATGATAAAATAAAAATCAAAACTACTTAGTGACTCCTGGGATGAGTTTTCTACCTCTAAATATCCCCCCTTTTCAAAACTGAGAATACTATTTAGTCATCAGATACCAAGCAGGACATACTTATTTGGAACAAAGTATCATATAGAAGGTACCAAAACAACAACAGCAAAACCACAGTATCATATAAAGCAAGGTTAGGAAAACCATGGTCTGTGGGCCAAATTCGGCCTTTGGCCTGCTTTTCTACAGGCCTCAGGTTAAGATGATTTTCACATTTTTTAAAAGGTTGTAAAACAAAACAAAGATTTGCAGCAACAAATCTAAAATACTTACTATTCAGCCCTTTACAGAAAAAGTTTACAGACTCCTGATCTAAGCTCCTGCACATATAAAGGAGTTTCCTTCCCTCTTTTTGAAATAGCTAAATGGAAGAACTAATAAGACAAACTACATCTAAGAAGATAAAATGAATGGATTCCCTTAGCTCCAAACCAGAAGATAAAACCTCTGAAGCACATCCCCCCAAAAAAGGGCAAAAATAAGTAGTTCCCTCTCACCAGGAGGTGGCAGTAGATTCTTCCAGAGGCAAGGTTCTGGTTTGCCCATGGGCTCAAGTTTTTTTGTGGTGGCTACTAAGAAAAGCAGCTTGACCTCTCCAGAGCTGATTTTCTGGGCCTGACAATCTGCACAAAAAGGAAATCGGAAAGGAGACTGAACAGGTGACAAGAACTAACCACATCCTCTTTGGTGACCTGTTCACTCCCAACTAGAAAAATGACAGCATTTCCTAAATGCATGTGGGCTAAAAATTAGGGGGCAGGAGAGAAGGCAAGTTAAAATGATCAACTTACATTATTCAGGGATGCTCTTCATTTTTGCTTCTACAATTCTTAAGTTCCTACCCTTCAGTTAGTTGAGTAAGACAATGGATTTCTGTCTCCACAACTTCAAGCAAGATGTCATTTTAAAGACCAGAAGTTAAAAGGAAAAAATGTAAAATTTAGATATCTCAGCAGAGCTAATCCAGAAGTCAAAACAGGAAATTACAAGTCAGCTGAACACATGCAAAAGTCACAGGTACTGCATGACTACACAAGCCAGTTGGCCTGACAGGCAATGGCAAACATCCATTAATGAACAATGCCATACCTCTCATTCTTATTCCAGCCCTCTACTTCACAACCCAAAACTTCGTTTTTGCCCAGAACCCCTTGAACACTTAATCAAATAACATCACTATAAAACATGCCATGTCATGAAGTTGCTTGCTGTTCATGATGACTCAGCAGCTGCTGCAAAACAGAGGTGACAGCCTAGAGTACTGGACAGCAAGCTTGCAGTCAGTCTACAAAAGTCCACAAAGATTGCAGTAAGGAGTAAAGAAAGTCCTTATTTTGAGATTTAAAAGTTGATAATATTAAATAGAGTATTCTTTTGTGTATTCCTAGATACTTTCTCTTTGGTATTTTCTGCCACCTACAGTAGCAGAACACCTACAGTGTTGATCAAGAAATCCCTGAACATCTTACACCCAATTCAAAAGCTAAAAATGTGTTTTCTTTTTCAATTAAATAGCTGAGGCAAGAGCTGAAAGTACTTTAGACAAGGGAAATGATAAATTATCAAGCTCTAAAAAAAAAACTACACTATCTAAAACCTTATCAGCTATAAGACAATTTGGACCATACGTGTTATTTTGTCGAGGCATCACTCCCCAAATTTAGATTTTTATCTAAGTACATTTAAAAATAAGCTGTGATTATAACCTTTTCCACCTGGAATATATTACCCCTCTCTAAACTGTCCAGACCATCCAATGATCTGTATTTAAAACATTTCATTTTTTATGTAACTTTCTGTCAAGGAGATCTCAGAAAGCACTCATTTATTCTTCAGGAGAAACAGAAAGCATGTGTGTCTAACTTTCACTCTACAAAAGGATTAGGTTAAATTGCCAGACTAGTGACTTGAATTCTAATCTTAAATCTGCCTGCAAGTACCCCTTTTGCTCACAAAGAAATCTGAAAACCAAGCTCTTTATAATATATCTGGGGAAAACTGGTGGGAGGCAATAGTAATGCCAAGACTTGTAACCATTAATAATGAGCTATTTAATATTATAAACCGCAATTTTTACTATTAAAAATTTTCCTCAAATCTTTACTTTCAAAAAAATTTGTATATAATTTAACACCAGTAAACATGTTAAAGTGTTCAATATTCATCATCATCCAGAATAAAGCAATCTATTAAGTCTACCTTTAAGAGTATGCAACAAGTTATCAGACCCTTTTGCTATACTTTTGTTTTTTAACAAGTTTGAGGCACACACACTCCCCACCTTAGTACCATTTTGACGTTTTATGACTTTTAATAACACAAGTTAACGTTTTTCTACTCAATCCCCATAACATTTAAAATATGGAATTTTCTCTGAATCAAATGTCTCATCGTTTAGAATTAGGATAAACTCTTTTTCATAATTTCAAACGCTCATGAGTATACAAGGTGGTTAAATTATAAGACCACCAACATTCCAGAAGTGTCAAAAGTACCTAAACTTCTTGAATACGCCCTAAAATAAAATATTTTATGCATGAGATCAGAAGTGGCGTCCTGTGCATAATGGCCAATTCTAACTTCCAAAATAAGGCAGATGGGAAGAGGAAGAGTCTCACAGAGGGGAAAGGACGTATGGGTGGAGAGGGACTTTCAAAATGCCCCAAAGCAACCGTAACTGTAACCCGGTTAAGAAAAAAAAAATCTAAGCCAATGCTCTCAGATCGGAGAGAGACCGGACAGGAAAGAGGAAGAATTACTAGGCTGAGACTAGGTTACTCCATTTTCTGGGAAACAGGGTCCCCACCAACACCCAGTGCCCCGGAGGCAGAATCCTCGCGGCGACCTCCTCCACATACACACCCCGAAACGCGGAAGACTAGAAAACAACAATCGTAGGGGCTTCCAGCCACATCTTTTTCCTTTCTCCCTCAAGAGGACGTGAGTAATACCCTCAAACCCCCAATCCCCGCCAAAAACGAAAGAAACGCGCGCATCGTGGGCCTAGAATTTCTGTTCCCGCCCTGCGCGGGTTGGGGGAAGCCCCAGGCTAGGAAGGCTGGGAAGAGGCGGCCCGAACCACACGTGCGTGCTGCAAAATCGGCCTGTCTCAGCCCACTTCCCGTAGTCACCCCAGCTGCCTCGGCTCCCGCCGCCTCGCCCGGGCCTTTCCTAGGGCCCTCCCGACCCCTCCACGTGGGGCGCCAGGGTTCCTCACCGCCAGTTCCCTCCCTCTGAGTTCCCGACACGCTAAACCACCAGAGAGTAGGGGTCCCGTACCTGGTGCTTTTGTCGCCCCTGCTGGTAAGGCTTAATTGGCCCCTGGTGGCAACGCCGCGTCCGGATCTTGCCGCCACCGCCCCCTCCTATTCCTCCGGCTCCCGAGGCCATGGCGGAGCCTCCGCAGCTTCCCGCTCCGGGGCGGGTAAGGGGGCGGGAGAGGCAGAGGCGGCCGCCTTAGAGACCCCCCCCCCGCCCAGCCCCGGCCCAAAAGTCCGTCCGCGCTAACCACAGTGTGGGTCACAGGCACACCAGGAACCGCGAGGCTGCGAACAGAGTGAAGACAAAATGCACGCTGGCAGCAAGGAAGGCGATGGTGGCGACAGAGGCCGAGTAGCTGGCTCTGCTCCGGTGGCCTCTCGCAGACCACCTCCTCTGTGTATGTCACGGTCTCTATGGAGATCTGCCGCAGAGGACAGCGCGAGCGGCTCCACTCTCTGCTTGGGCCTAACTCGACCGCTGGCTGAGGGGGTTTCTTCTTCCGTCGCCCTAGCCGTGGCTGCTGCAGTTGAAGCCGCCGGCGCCGCCCGCCTACCCCTCCCCTGTGCGCACAGCGCCCGCCCCGGCGTCGTCGTCGTCCCTGCAGTCGCCGCCGCTGTTGCGTGTATTGCCGCTGCTAAGGCCGCAGTTGCGAGCCAGAACGTCGTCAGTCGTCAGCGCGCAACACTTGCATCATAACTCTGCGACCAGGTGATTGGTGAAGAAGAAGGGCTGGTTGAGTCCGCGCTCCCAGCCGCGAAGCACGCTGGAAAACGTAGTTCAGCGGAAGAAAGCGACTGCTCGGAAAGGAAGACGCGGAAGGAGATTCGCGGACCGCCGCAGAGGCACAGAATCTGGGGCTCCGTACCTTTTACTGCTCTTAGCTGTAAACTTAGACTTTTAGAAAGGTGTTTAACATAGAAAGCACTAACCTTCCTGTTAACATAAAAGCGGTAACTTCCTTCCCACTCTACTTCCCTTTGATTGGTAAAGCGACCAGAAAGTAAACAGTAAAATCAAAGACAGCAGCTAATAATAATATCTGATAAAAATAAGGGGAAAAAAGGTTGAAAAAGCAATGTCGATGATCTTTAAGCCTAAAACAGAATTAGGAAATATATACAGTTTCATTAATATTCCATTAAACATATAAGGGCCTTGTTATCAAACAGGAGGATTGGAATTCTGGCTCTGCCACTCTCTAGCTTGACCTTGGATAAGTCAAAACGTGAGCTTAGCAACTTTAAAATCCACCTTAAGGAGTTGTGATCATGTATGTAGAGCACATGGTATATTTCCTAGTATACAAGAAATGGAATGGACACAATTATGACCTACAGAAGTCAACTCACGTGGGAGGTAAGTGGTATGTTACTAGTAATAAAACTATACAGATATTAACTCCAAATATAAGACACTGTATTTAGGAAAGTGAATAAGTGGACTAGGCTCAAAGCCTAAATCCACAAAATGTAGAGATTGTAGGAGGTGACAGTTAGAAAGGTCTTGTTGACCACGTGATCCAGCCCTCATTCAACAGAGAGGGCAGGACTCCAGAGAATTCATAAGGCACTTTTGTTCCACCAAGCTGGGTAGTCAAACCCAGGACCAAAACCTAACTTTTCTATAAGATTTGAGACAGAAAAAAAGATAATAATTAATAATAATAATAATAATAATTAGGGAGAAAAATCTGTGAGGGAAAAAAAACATAGGCTTTATATTCCATTTCAGACAATGACTTTAAAGCTTATAAATAGCTTTGGCGTCAGACAGACAATTTCAAATCTATCACTTACTAGCTGTGTAGCCTTGGGGAAGTTACCGATCCTCTTTCTAAGCTTCAGTTTCCTCATCTGCAAATAGAGTGAATATTAACTTCAACAGGGTAGTGGTTCTGATGAAAGGATTAATGTATACATAGCTCATAATACTGATTAGACAGAAAAGGCAGCTAGTATTATCTAGTTATCAGATACAAATAAATTAACTTTTATACCATCTCTATCACCAAACTGCATTTAAATCACTATATAAATCATACAAGTCAAATTGTCAAACCAAACTTACAGTACCTTGGAATTAGTAATACTTTTCACACCTAAGGAATTATGCTGTAACAGGCATAGGTTTCAGAGCAAACAGCTTTCAGTGGCACCTCTGACCATAACCACCAAGACTATAAAAAGTTACAAAATATGATAGGTAAAATTAATCTACTTACTCTTCTGCTTCCTTGTTCTATCCAGCTTCATGCCCCCCTCCTCTACCTTCCCACTAGATTCTCCAGGTATACATGCTCTTCTCTCTGAAGCATCTCATCCTTCTTAATTATAATTGTTTCTCTTTCACAATTCTTAGCTAAGTATTTGACAAGTTAAGTAATTCTTAATAAGTTAACTCACAGGGAAGATCTATTACCTGAATCTTTAACTGGGCTACATATATGAGATTGAACTATAGCCACATCCCATTTTCCCTTTCACCCTACCTGATGCAGAATTTCCAGCACAGCAGAGTTTACTGCCTGGGACTCAAGAAATCATCCCATTCTTGGAGGCTGTAAATTGATGTGTGGGACAGCCTTCACTTCATATTCAAGCTTTGAAAAGAAGGGACATGCAAAAGAGCTGGACCAAACAAGACAAAACTTCAGAATAGAAAATTGGTAGGATTTGGTGGGATGTGGAAAAATCCACATCCCCCTTTAGCCTTGATCTCAATTGTTTACCCCACTTTACAAGTAACTTTTTAAAAATAAAACAATATTTGGGGGAAAAATAATACATTAGTCCCACATTCATGTCAATGAGGGTTTTCTTTTTTTTAATTTACCAGGCTTAACAGCAGAGAAGGAATAAGAGGCAAGAATAAATCTGCATTCAAAACTTCCCACTGCCTAATTTTACCCTGAAATAGTATTCGGCCTCACTGTAACATGCCATAACTTCTTGTGCATAGTTTGGGGTTCTAAAACAATATCATTTCTATGCTAAAATTCAGTTTTGAGTTACAAATCATCAAACCTAGAGTTCTTTGCACATCTCTGGTACAGAACTCACTCTTTAGTCAGTAATCACGAGTAGTAGAATGGGTTATAAGTTAAATATCAAATGGCATGGAACATAATGGGGATTCTTGAAATCCTTCCAGTCATATTAGAAGGTACCACTTTTGTTTATTTTTTGAAGAAAGGAATATTTAGTATTTATAACTGAGTAATTTCTATAAATGATGAAATTTAATCCCTAAAAACCCGCTGAGATTCTGTAATTCACAGAATTGGAAGCTACCATTTGTAAATTTTGTATTATGAACTAGCTATCTTTTTGTTCGTCCCTTCCTTTTTATTATTAATTTCTATTCCCATCAGTCTTTAGGCGTACCCAAAATTGAAATAGCTCTGAGAAGTGATCTTATGTTTTGGGTTTTTTCATTGGGTATATTTCAATAGAAACTCCTTTCTCTCCCATTAGTTTTTAATCTCCAAGAAGATTAGCCCATGTCCCCAATATCCAGTTACTACTAGTGCTGACTGTTTCCATTGTATTGTAATAAATAACATAATGATTAATACAACTAAACTTTTTTACATTACCTTTCCTAGTTTGCATGTATTTGTTTTCTAATACTGCATGACAAATTAGTGTTTCTTAAATTCATTTATTTCTTCATAATAAAGCATTCATGAGCAGCATAAACAAATCCCTGTGATAATGTTATGTAGAGATTCTCACATAATCCTAACAGTTCTGAGAGGAATTATCCTCTCAGAGGATACAAATGAGGAAACTCCACATTTAAGGGCACTGAAGGGATAAAAAGTAATAATTTAAAAAATTATTTTTTAAAATACTGGCAGATTAAATATTTGAAATTTCTCCTTCCTTACTCCAAAGCCCATGCTCTTGCCTTTTTTAGCCAAATTAGGAGCCTACTTACCACTCAAAGCATTTTTCTTCAAAAATATGTTTTTCCTAATTCAATGGAGAGCTCTATACTTTAGAAATCTCTCTCTCTGATGGCCTCCACATTGACTAAAATGTTTAGGTTTCAGTCTGTCTTATTGCATAGTGAGAAAGGACATTTTTCAACTGTATGATGTTATAACTATTGGAAAGACCAGACTCAAAAAGGTGGCTTTGGATTACCTGGGAAAGCAAGGATCCCCATCATGGCATGGGAGTGTGAGGTTATGATGTAAGATGGAAATGAAGAGTACATCAGCAGGGGTATTTGGGTAGAAGGGTTATTGTACACTTGGTCTCCAAGTCTCAGAGAGAAGCCATGTTAACAATAGAATTCTATGTATTTCATAGAAACAAAAGAATACTATGAAGGATAAGGAGAAAAAACTAACAGCAATTCATATTCAGACCAAGTGGCAAAACATGACACAAAACACAGGACAGGACTTCCTTCCCAATAACCAAGTTGAAAACAAAGATTAACCCAACTTCTCTTTACTTAAGTAAACCTGGACCCAGTTTTTCAGCCGTAACAGATAGTGTGTTGGGAGAGATTTCAATTTATGAAAAGCTTATTACTCCTAGGGTCCCTGTACCTCCATGAGACTTCTTTATTTTTCCCCTTATAATATGGTAACCATTTGCCAATTATAAATTAGCAAATAGAGAGACTGATGACCCTTCTCTAAGAGATAAAGAATAGTCACTAATTACAAATTAAACACAATTTAGTCTAAGCCAAACCTGGAATCGAAAATAGCATTTATCTAGTCTTCAAAAGACAAGACAACCTTGGCCAAAGGAGTATTTAAAGATGACAATTACAAGGAGTTAGAAAATTACTTATGTATTTTACCCTACCAACATAAAATGAGGCATCTGCTATGATATCTATTGAAGCAAATTATTATTTTATTGAGAGTAGTTTTAGATCTCCATGATGTTCCACACATATTTTTCATGTGACAGTTATTACCAAGTATTTCATTAGACACATAAGGTGAAACTAGTGAGGTTTTTAAAATCATTATATTATAAACTTCAATCTCAACAGGAAAAACGCAAAGTTGGATGAAGATTCTAGAAAGTAGAAAGATTTTTGTGTTTATATTTTAGGGGAAGTGGAGATGTAGTCTTGGGAAGATATTTAAAGATGTACATCATTATATGCTCATTAATTTCCTGTCTTTTGGGAATAAAGTAATACTTAAGACTAAATGAATTAACTAATAATAAAATTTTAATTAACTACATATATCACTTAATTCCAACATGCCATATAAGATTTTTCTTCCTCCTGACTACATGTCAATGTATGCTAGCCATTGGCATATATGTATTTATGTAATTTCATTATAGTTTAAGACATTTTAAACTCATCAGTTCTAAATGGAAATTCAGTTTTATTGGATGAACAATCAATTTCAGGAAGACCAGTCCCAGCCTAACATTAAAATGGTTCATGAATCAACTAGGATTAAATATTTTGGCCTATATGCCAAATATAAACTAGGGTAAACAAATGACATTGAGGCTAAAGGAGGATTAGGATATTTGTAAACATATAAACATAATTATTTTAAAAAATAATTGAGAACTTACTATGTATTAGTTTCTAATCTGAGCATTTAGTGTATGTCAGTATACAGTGCAATAAAACAACTTCTGTCCACATAGTACATTATATTTTACTCTTTTACTGAATTATCTTAAAGTTTACTATATTATGCTCTATTAACTGCTTAACACTTAACACTGATAGTTCACCCCCCAAATTCTACACATGCTATTGAATTCATCCCATACAATAAATCTATTGGCCTAGTTTAGTGTTATATAACTCAGTTACATAAGAAAACTGGACTTATTAATGTTGCAAACTATGTAAAATGAAACGTTTGCGAAACTTAATTTGCTTACACTGAGTACCAAGATATTTTTTTTTATTTTAAAAGCACTTGTAGGGAATGCTCAAATTTATCAGACCCTAGTTTATTAAGACCTTTCTTTTCAAGAGCATTCCACTAATTAACATATTACCAATCCTAAAGTACATATCACTCTGCTACCACCATCACCAGAAAGGCACAACCTACATAATTAAAAGGTGTCTTTGAGCCCCTTGCTACTCACAGACTAGCAGCACAGTCTCTGGGATCTTGTTAGAATAAAGGATCTCTGCCTATCTCAGACCTACTCAATCAAAATCTACATTTTAACAGGATCGGCAGGTGACACACATGAACGTAACATTTGAGAAACAGTGTTTTTAAAATTAACCATGTTGGCAGAATTTATAAAGCATATGTAAAATTTTAAATGTTTGAAACTAAACAGTAGTTATGAAATATACTTGAGCACAGATATTTAAAGAATTAAATATCTAATTCCCAGATATTCTTCTTTATTTGTACAAGTTTTATTTGAACAGAATTAACTCATGAGAAACAAAAAGCATGGATATAGAGTAAACCATCTCATATTCCGCTATGAACAGAGAGAAATTCTGAAAAGAAATATCAAACTACTACCTTAGAATTGCTATGAAGTTTTTCAAAACACTCACAATATCATTTTTAAGGTTGTAAAACAAGCAGGAACTCTAAGAGGAAATATTCTTATTACTTGGTTAGCATCTAATATCTAAAATGCTAGATAAGAAGTCAAGGAACTTGGAGTAAAATCTATAGATTTTATGTTCCTAAGCCATAAAGACAGCAGCTTTCTACTTAGCAAATCATAAAAACAAATATATTGCCTATTTCTAATAGTTTGATCTCTTAAATAGGTGCTGCAAAGACAATATTCTCCAGATTTTATTTCTGGGGGAAAAAAATAGTAAGAATGGATTATTTAGTCTAAAGAGTCCCTGAAGTTGGTCATCAGAAGTATTCTTTCCACAGCACACCTAGAGCTCTTGACTCCTACAACAGGGAAGGCCAAAAAAGTTGTGAAATACAATAAATTCAAAATAATTTTTAAAAGGTACACATACATCTCCCTTCCTATAGGCCAAATATAAACACCTTTGCTCACATGAACACTTCAAATCAAGGCATCGAGGTAATGGATTAACCAAAGTTTCTATAAGAACAAGTTTAGGAATTCCTGTTCCTCATTTATCTACAACAACCAGCAATTTATAGAGCATGTAGGTTTTTTTCCTCTTTCTCAATATTTGGTTCATTTTGATTTTACCACAAAGTCAACAGAAATAAAATTAAACTTTTTTTTTTTAATTTGCATTAGCTTCTTTTTCCAAAGGAAGTTAGACTATTACCTGAAGTGAAATTCTGGATTTAGTACATCCTTATTCTCTTATTACCACAGGTAATAGAGTTGATTTAAAAGAACAATTAACCACCAAACATGATGTTTAGTTAACAAGATATTTTAAGCCAGTATGTACAAATTATGGTGTATGTCCTCAACATATCTCACCTTGCTCGAGTCCATTGTAAGGACTATAGAATATCTTGAGCAATCAAAAATGTGGTTCTTCAAAACCAGAAAACAAAAGGACCTCTTCACATATTCTCCACAGCAAATGTGAATGAAATTACATTATTCAAAGTTCAGTATTAAATATTAAATAGGCAGTATTGCCAACAAAAGGCAATTTTGCAGGCATTGAGCAAAGCCTACCACCACCCCACTTAAGGATAACCACCTTGACACCGGAAGGTTTCAGTACCACCACATATATGATGCACAGAATTAAAACATCAAAATAGACCCTAGGTCTCCACTGAGGCCCTAACTAAGCAACAACCAGCTTCTACTGGCCACAGTTAAATCCAAGCCACAACTTAGACACTTTAAATTGGCAGTAGTTAAACCAGCTCTTTTTCACTTGCTTGGTCATAAAATCTCGCACTCCCTGTGAGTCAGCTGTAACTCATAAACACTTCCTATAAGAAGCACCTGCTATTAGTTCCATCCCTTTCAACTGAGCTGCTAAGGTCAATGATTGATTTTAGCTTCATGCATGCTAATACTTGAGTATAATCCCTTGTCTGTCTCAAATTTGATAGTACCATGTAGAAATGCAATCATTCTGCAAACAGTGGTCTACGGTTGGGTGGTGAGGAGACAAATCTACAAAAGGGCACTGAGAGTAGACAATTGGAAAGGAAAGGTCATTTTTCTGTTTTCACTGTTGGCCACTGTCCACATGCCTCTCCCTTAACTTTTCATCATATACGGGCCTACCCTTAGCTATGCTTCCTCAGATACCAGTGTTTTCCTCCTCTCGTGGTTTGGTTCGGGTTTCCCAACAAAGAAAAGCTGACTCTTCTCTTTCCTTTGTTCCATTGCCAACTTTAAAACAGGATCCTTTGAAAAATCCTAAAAACTGAGATGGAGAAAAAAAATGCAATGGTTCTAAGAAGCTTTTTGTCCCAATTTCAAGCTAGAGGAAAGTACAGTGGCCAGTTCTATCACATCTGAACAAGACAGGTCCAGATCATTTGTTAGATTTTTTTTCTGCAACTTTCAGTAGAAACTTCCTATCCATGTGAGCAATATAGAAAAAGAAAGGGGAATGTTTAAGGAGTGATATAAGAGAAATCAGTTGGAGGGCTGAGATAAGAAAGGAGAGAGCGCATTTAAAATTCTGAGCAATAGTCACAACTAGCCATTCCTGAAAACTCCATCGAAAATTCTGCCAGGTTTATGGCCAATTCTGAACTCACCTTGGGTGAATTCACACTCCATAAGTCAGTCTTCTGAATCTAGATTGGCTCCTTGTTGACCCAAATTGAAAAGCTGTAAAATAAATGAAGGGAGGATGAGTGATACTTTGCAGGAATGGTGCTACAGAAGTGCAGAGTATCACTTACTAACATCATAAATAATGAAGAACTAATAAATAATACATTAGAAAGAAAAGACCCTCCTTATTGCTACTTTATGGATTCCTAACAATTTATATCCAGAGTACCAAGCACAAATTGGATAAATGTTTACTGAATGGATGAATGCATGCTCATAGAAGGTTTTGCAGTTTGTTATTTCCCTTGACAACTTATATGTTCTAGAATTTTTGCTGTGTGTTTCAAAAATACTTTAAAATAAAATTTATTAAAATAATATTTTATTATTAAAACACTTTAAATCTCTCCTTTCCTTTTAAACACAATTTACTTCAGATCATGTACTAATTGTAGTGTCAAAGGTAAACAGAAAAAAATCACTTTTATATAATCAGATTAAGATAGTGCTTTCCCTGAGGGATTTTACCAAACAGGACCTATGAACCGAAAAGAGAAGGATATATACTTTAAAACCAGACCTTTCGAATACTATTCAACAAATATTTACTATATTCTGGGCCATATGTTCTGCAGATAGAAATATGATAATGATGTAGTTCATGCCATTTAGGAACATATAGAAGTGGTTGTACTGTTACTTTATTTTTAAGTATTTTGAGTAAATACATATGCAAATAATTTTCCTTTTGGAAATATGTGTTACATAAATGGCTTTAAGTTTATTCTCTCCCTTTTAAACAATTGATCAGGCAGATAGAATAAATGCTTCATATAAACCAGAATTGTCCCCACTCCCCAGGCTCAGTGGAACTGTGATCAGGACACTCAAGTAGGGAACATGAGTACAATTACAGGGTGCCATTCCTGTCTTTAGATGTAGATAAACTATTCAGTATGAAAGACCAGTTAAGAGAAGGTACATAAAATGTGTGTTCTAAACAGACACATAGACCTAAGGTTACAATGGGACAAATTGTATCCCCAAATAATTGCAATATCTAAGTAGGATCTTCCAGATGCAAGGAAAGAGACCAAGGAATATTTAAAGTCTCCTACACTCTTATTTAGTAACCAAATGCATGAAATGATAGCGCCATGGAGTACCTACTGTGTGCCACATACCTCACTGGGTGTTTTGCATGCATTATTTTTCAGCCCTACAAACAAATCTTTTAGGGAGTGGTCTTAAAGAACCATAAGTGGTTCACTCAAAGTCATACACCTGGTAATTGACAGGGTTGGGATCTGAACACAGGTCTGACTGATTTCTTGTACTCCTTTCATTACTTCAGGGAGCATTCTAGAACTTTCCGCAGCTGATGGGCAGACAGAGAGTGAAACTTAAGATGTTTACAGAAGCTGCGGAGCCCACTGACATTCCTGCCTCTTTCACCCAGGCATGTGCAGCTGCTTCTCAGTGAGAATCTTGGCAGGGTTTCTGGGGTAGAGGAGGGACTCTGCTAACCTGATTAGGGTACATCGAGGAATGTCTTATTGGGCCCAGACATCTGTAAGTTACCCTCTTTGCAGGGTCGCCAGATAAGACATCTGGTTAAATTTGAATTTCAGGTAAACAATGAATAATTTTTTTAGCATGTCTCCAATATTGCAAATAATGCATGAGACAACTTATTTGCTAAATCTAGCAACCCTACTTCTTTGACCTCTTTAAAAATGTCTTAAATTCAAATTAGAGTATAAGGATACTGAAATGACTTAAAACTCTATACAAGATCTTTGACTTGGAATAAAGATACCCTGGCTGTTGAGTGGAATTGCAAGATACTCATCTGCAAGCACATCACCCTTCTGTCTCCACAGAACTGTGAAGTGGTTTATTGTGGGTTGCCACTATAATTCATTTTATCGGTTTCTAGTACCACGACAATCTTTGTCTACAACTCAAGTACGCAAGAAGTGGAAATTTATATTTTTTAATTTAACAGAATTTCAAAACTTCATTTTTTCAAAGGTAGCGATACATAAACTCAACGATGTCAAAAGTGACTGTTTCCCTTTTCCCAGAGTTGCTCACATAGTGCTGTAGGGGACCATTTGTTTCTTGTGTCCTCTGCCTATGCAAACTGTTGTCAAGTCCCCTCTCATTCAATCCTGGCCTTCTGGCCCATTCAATCCAATGTTTCTGTTCTTTTCCTGTTCTACTGAGGCAAAGGCATCGTCCTGCTGTCAAGTCCCCTCTCATTCAATCCTGGCCTTCTGGCCCATTCAATCCAGTGTTTCTGTTCTTTTCCTGTTCTACTGAGGCAAAGGCATCGTCCTGCAGCTTCTATATCACATTAAGGCTCCAAATTCTTTCTGAGGCCCTTTAAAGCTCTGCCTGTCTAGATGCACAGTGTAGCCAGCCAGTCCCTGTCTAGGTTTTTATTGCCTTGCTGGGCTTCTGCCTTTGGAGAATGAAGCATGATGCTTTTGCATTAAACCTACAAACTATCTCTGTCCTCTTCCCCCAGGAAAGAGCACATAGTTCTTCCTGGGGACACAAGCGTACCCCTATCTTCTTGGTCTCTCCTCTCCCTCTCTAAATTCTCTCTGCCAAGACTATCTCAGTATTTTTCTTTTTTCTTTTTTCCATCCTTTTTTAGGGATGGTCCACCCTCCTCAACTTCCAACTCTCACCTCCAACTCTCAAACATTTTTCCTGTGTAACTAATTCCCTTAAGGATCTCAGGTTTTTGTAAGACACTGGGAGGTTATTTCCTTTTCATCCTAGTTTATCTTTTCCTTGAGCAAGGAATACAAAAGAGTTAGCCCCTTGAAAGGAGGAGAGAGGATAATGACAAAATGAAGTATTCTAACCAACTAACTTTAAAACTTTGAAAAAGTTTTTCAAGCCAGAGCTAAAAATTAGATCCTGATTGGTTTAAGCACAAACTGCCTTTTGACAGTAGTCCACAAATCTGATACTAGCAACAGATGGAAAACATTTAAAAATCGGATTGCTAGGCCCCACCCCAGACCTTTGGAATCTCTGGGGTTGAACCTAGAAATATGTATTTTAACAAACTCCCAACGTTTTTCTTACACACTCAGCTGTACTCATTCTCTGACATGCTTTCAGGGAGTGGCTCCCTTTTCTTTCCCACACTTTCTGCCTTCCCTTTTCTTTCTTACCCCTGGAATAACAGCATTCAATCACAGTTTCCTTGCATAGAACCAAAATCTAGTGTGGAATTCTGAATTCTGTAACCCGGAGGCCAAGACGATGTCCATGTGTCTTGTCTCCTCTTATTTATCTCCTGTCCCATTTTTCTCATTCATCGGTGCCCTGTCCAGGTTCCAAAAAGAAACTCTGAGTCTAACCTACCAAACAGGACCATTCCAATAGTAGTACAGCTCCACTTTATGTCAAATGCAAAACTATTTCCCAGAGATTTAAGTGCTGCTTAGATCTTATGGAAAATCATCAACATATTTAAGCATCCCAGTTTTTCTAAGGTTTCTGGAGGGAAGGACCCAAGCAATTAAGATAGATTCCCAAAGTTGATAAATTACAAAGTAAGATTTTTTAAATCGCTTGCATCAATTTGTTTAAATTATTGTTAAATGCCTTCTTAATTTATTTAGAGAGAACAGTTCATCTTTTTTTTTTTTTTAAGTGAATGTGGCTAGGTAGGACATGTCAAGCTGGCATTATCACTGGCCTATTTTATTCCAAAATGAGGTTAGGAGTGCTGAGCTAAATCAGAGCTCTTAAAGGCATATGTCCTTGGGAGTTATAATAGATGCACGAACTGAAAATTATTCACAAGTGATTGGAAAGACTCACCCCCTGAGATGGTAGTTGGCATTTATAAAAGTCAGCTATGTTTGACTTGACTCAAGAAAAAGTCATATATTGTTATTATGACATCAGAATACTGCTTCATATTAAATGACAGAGCAAAGGGCCTGAGAAATGAGGGAGATGGGCAGGCTGAACAGGAGGTAGAAAAGTGAATGTAGCCTAAACAGTTTCCAATAATTCCCTTATTTCAGGAAAGTAGATTTATATTGACTATCTCACTCCAGGTTTAAATTATTGAGAAATATATTTTTTTTCCTTTGGAGTTAAGCAGCAGTAGCTCTTTAAAGCTGATGGATCAGGAAATAGTATAACAGATGCTAGTTATCTGCAGAGCACTCTGCTAGGTGCTATAAATAAAGGAAACTAGTTTTCCTGCACAGGATGTCCATTTTTCCTGAAAGGTTGATGCAGGGATGAAGTTAGGGACCAAATAAATCAGATTTCATCAGTTGAAAGGAACTATAAAGTTCTGCTAGACCAGTCTTACTGCTAATAAATGTGTTATTTCTTTAACTTTTTCTGGAAGTTCCCCTTCTATCTGGATTTTATCATCTTCAGAAATGGAGATCCATGCTTCCCAAGGGATGGAGTGTGGTCCTGGAAGGCTGAGGATAGCCATTATCTGTGAGTGAGAGTTGGGAGATGGAGGACCGCTCTGGGAATAGCTTGCTTTGGGCTGCTCTGCTCCTTGGTGAACTTTGGGAATCTGCCATGGAGATTCAGCCTGAATGGACCAGTCCCTTAAGGAGACATCATAAGCAGGTTCCTCCAGCAAGCATTCTCTTGACTGAAAAGCTGATTTTCCTTCAATGCTTGGATTATCTTAGGTATTTTTACTTTAAACCAAAAATCTTGCTTGCCCTTTGTGGTGATTTGTCTAGCTGGGTATTGGGTTTTCCACTTTGTCATTAATTCGTTATCTTAATAATTTTTTATTGAGTTACTATTTTGTTTCATGATAGGAAACTGAGGCCCACAGAGCTTAGGCTATACACTCAAAGTCACAACTCTGTGACTTAGTGATACTACAGATATCTCCTGATTTAAATTCAGTGTGTTTTACACTATTTGATGTGTGTTTTTACTTTGTTTTCATTGAGTAATTTTTAAAAATCTTACTGTTCCTTTCTCATCTTATTTCTCTCTCAATTAGTAGCAACAAAGGATTGACAGTACCAGGATGACAGAGGTACAGAGAAGACAAAAGCACTAACATGTATTGAAATTTTATAATGTACCAGGTTTACTAATTTCACTAGTGGTATCTCGTTTAATTTTCACAATTGTCATATGAAATATGCAGTATTGTTCCCACTTTACAGGAAATTGAGACTTAGAAACTGTAAATAACTTGCTTAAGATCACTTGACTAGGTGTCACTTATTAGAGTCAGTTTTGAACCCAGTTCTTTCTGACTCCAATGTCACTAAATTATACTGCCTCTATTCCCCAGGCAGAATAAATTTGATGTTTAACGGGCCACTTAACTCCACCCAGATTTTTCATGTAAAGTAAAAGCCTTTATATTGGCTCTTGATAATGTGTTTAAGTAAACAAAAGATGCTGATAATCCCAAGTAAAAAAGTTACTCATTCAAGTAACTCAGAATATCACATGCATTATTACCCAGCTCCAAAGATAAGTGAAGGGAGTTACTTGAACAAAGGTGTTATCTTGTTTCCAGAATGAGTGATAGGGAAGAGATAACCAGAATTCTCCCACTTCCTGAGACAGCTTTGATTATTTCAAAATTTATGTTATAAAAATTTATTTTTTTCCCTGAGAACTTCCATTCATTGATCTATACACTGAAAGTCACATAGAATTCAAATTCCTTTTCTATGACAATGCTCTAAATTGTTTGCAGTTGGCTTTTGAGTTTTCGTAGTGTTTGACATAGAAGGATGGTATAGAAAGAGCAGAGTCAAGGGCTTCTGCCATGAAACACAGCAGAGTAATCATATACTTTCATATTCTCTTCCTCCCCAAACCCAACATATATAACAGTAATAAATTAATAAAGATATTAAGGTATGAGGAAAAAGAATGCAACAGTGGGCAAAAGCTTCTATCGCAGTTTTGGGGGAGGGAAAGCAAAAAGAAAAGATAACTTCTTTAGCAAGGCAGAGGAAAGTATAGCCTAAGGGCCAGGAGAGGGTATTTCTGACAGAATATGAAGATAATCTTATAGAAGTTCTCAGTACTGTTGAAAGCTGAAGAGCGGCCATGGCTGAAATAAGGAGATGGGTTCAGAGTCTAGGTATACACATATTCAGAGGATCTCTTCCCCCACCTCTAGATTCCAGAAATATGTTCTCCAGAGAAATTGAACCAGTGAGGCCTCAAACATAGTACAGTGACTAAGTGTACAGATCAAGTGAACACCTTCTAATTGAACATGGGATGGGATCCAGCCCCTTTCCCTGCCCTGTGCCTAGAACACCAAAACTTCCTAAATATCTCTTCACCATCATGCTACCAGGAGAGTCTTCAGGAAAAAAAAAAAAAAAAAATTGTCTCGGTTCTTATCAACTGATTTACAACTGTTTTGGAACAATGTGCAATTAATTTGAGAGTACCTGCCTATACTCATTTCTATCCTGACTTTATGCTTTCATGGATTGACTGAATGGAAAGGCATTCTATTGTTGTGTATTTAGGACCCTTTCCTTCTATTTACATTAATGAAAGAGCAAATTAGTAGCATGAAATATAAGTGGAACCCACACCAGCTCTCGTGAAAATTAAAAATGTTAAAACTGGCATACAGATCTAAGAGCTTTTTATATGCAAAATCATGTACTAAATTTGGGGGAAAGGGTTAGTGATGATATGCAAGTATGGAAAAGGAACTGAAAGTTTAATTAGCAACTGAAACATGAAAACACAATTGCAATGCAAAATAAATGATAAATGTCTGAGAGAAAGTCTGAATACTAAAGAAGCACAAAGAGGGAAAGGTGATAGGGAATGTGGTTAGCATTAATGTAATGGCTAGGTGGAGGGCCAGAGAAGAGAAAGAGCAATTAAAGGGATCGTTTTATAAACTATATAAATATCTAACCAATGTACTGTATATTTGAAACTAATAATAAAATAAAATTTTTTTTAGAAGAGGGAAAATTGAGGGAGGGATTAGGGAAAGCTTTTTTGAGTAGTTGAATTTGAACTAGCCCTTGAAGAATGAGGAGGATCTTGGCTTAGGAAGGAGTGGATCATTGAGACTGATGGAAGAGCATGAGTCTGGGAAATACGAATGAGGTTGGTTTGGATATTAAAGATACTACATTGAACCTGGAGTGAGGGTAGGATTGGTAAGAAGTAGACCAAAAAAGGTGGTTTGGAGTCAGGGCAAACAGGATTCATTGGTTCAATAGAAAGAACTGGGCTCTGGTTCTTGCTTTGGGAGCACATATACTGAAAATAGAAAGAGCTGAGTTCTGGAGTCAGGCAGCCTTAAGGCCTGGTGCCACCATTCATTCATCTACTGTCTCACCTTGAGACATTTTCTCAAATCCATTTTCTTCCATTTCTATATATGAAAAAATGAGATGATGATGTTTGTAATATAGACTATTTCAAAGATTAAATAAGATAATGCGTATAAAAGGCAAGCTGCAGAGAAGGTATTAAATAATATGAGTAAAGGAGCTAACTATTGTCTGCAGAGTAAGTATAGATCAGCTTTTGAAAAATTAAATTTGTTTTTCAGATTTATTGATATAATTTACATATAACATTGTATAAATTTAAGGTGTACAACATAATTTGAATCTGTATATATTGTAAAATAATCACCACAATAAGTTTAGTTCACATAGCCATCACCTTACAGTTAATACTTTTTTCCTATAACTTTAAAATTTACTTGGTTAGCAACTTTCAATATACAATATAGTATCGTTAACTATAGTCATCATGCTGTATATTATAACCCCAGAACTAATTTATTTTAGAACTGGAAGTTATACCTTTTAACCACTTTCACCCATTTCCCCCATTCTTCACCCCCCACCTCTGGCAACCACCAACGAATCTGTTCTCTGTGCCTATAAGTTTAGGAGACTCCACGCATAAATGAGATCATACCATATTTGTCTTCTCTGTTTGACTTATTTAATTTAGCAGATGCCCTCAAGGACCATCCATGTTGCTGTAAACGGCAAAATTTCATTATTTTTTACAGCTGAATAATATTCTATTGTATGTATGTATAGATATCTCACAATTTCTCTATCCATTCATCAATAGATAGACACTTAGGTTGCTTCCATGTCTTGGCTATTGTAAGTAAGGCTGCAGTGAACATGGAGTATAGATATCTCTTTGGGAGAATGATTTTATTTCCTTCAGATATATACCTTGAAGAATTTCCACACTGTTTTCCATAGTGGCTGCATCAATTTACATTCCTACCAGCAGTGCACCAGGGTTCCCTTTTCTCCACATCCTTCCCAGCACTTGGTGTTTCTTGTCTTTTTGATAATAGCCATTCTAATGGATGTGAGATGATATCTCATTGTGGTTTTGATTTGTAGTTCCTTGATGATTAGATATTGAGCACCTTTTCAGGTACCTGTTGGCCATTTTAATATCTTTTTTATTTTTATTTTTGAAAAAAAAAGTCTATTCAAGTCTTTTGCCCATTTTAAAATCAGATTGGTGGTTTTTTGTTTTGTTTGCTGTTGCACTGTAGGAGTTCCTTATATTTTTTGGATATTAGCCCCTTATCAGATAAGTGGTTTACAAATATTTACTCCCATTCCATAGATTGCCTTTTCATTTCGTTGGTCATTCCTTTTGCTGTGCAGAAGCTTTTAAGTGTGAGGTAGTCTCATTTGTTTATTTTTAAAATTTTATTTATTTTAATTAGTTTCAAGTATACAGAACATTGGTTAGACATCTATATAGTTCACAAAACAATCCCCCAATTGCTCCCACCCTCTTCTGGCCCTCTACCTAGCCAACATATTAATTCCAACTGCATTCCTTCTGCTGTGCTCCTCATCCCCGTGACCATTGATTTACTAATTCGTACTTGTTTAACCCTTCACCCCATTCTCCCAGCCCCCCAAGCCCCTCCCCTCTGTCCCTCACCAAATTGTCCACTATATTTGTGAATCTGTTTTTGATTAGTTTGTTCTTTTTGTTCCTTAGATTCTGCATATATATCACTTGTATATTTTTGCTTTTGTTGCTTGTGCTTTAGGTGTTGTATCAGTAAATCACTGCCAGGACCAATGTCAAGGAGCAGTCTTTTCCTGCTTTCTTTAGGAGTTTCATGGTTTCAGACCTTATGTTCAAGTCCTAATTATGTATGTAAGTATGTATGTATGTATGTATGTATGTATGTATGTATGTATGTATTTCGTCATTTTGTTATAGGTGAGCTGACTCCTTTCAGTATTTCCTGTAGTGCAGGCCTCGTAGAGAATTCCCTCAATTTTTGTACGTCTGGAAAGGTCTTTATTTCTCTTTCATATGTAAAGGAGAGCTTAGCTGTATACATTATTCTAGGCTGGTAGTTCCTGTCACTTAGTAGTTTAAATATTTGATTCCACAATTTTTCTGGCTTTTAAGGTCTGTGCTAAGAAGTCCAACGATAATCTAATGGGTTTTCCTTTATAAGTTACCATATTCTTCTCCCTGGCTGCCCTGAAAATTTTTTGTTTTCATTTTTGATAATTTTAATACGGTATGTCTTGGTGGAGGCCTTTTGCGTTGAGATCATTGGGCGTTGTTGACTTCTTGAATTTCAAAATCCAGCTCATTTCTTACATTTGGGAAGTTCTCAACTATTTGTCTGAAAAGGCTTAGTCCTTGCCCCTTTTCCTTGTCTTCAGTAATGCCCATTATTCTTATGTTTCCTATCCTGATACCAGCTAGTTCTTGTTTTTATCCATTATTTTTCATTCTTTGGTTTCTCTCTTCTTACGATTTCTTTCTAGGCTTCTGTCTTCGATATTACTGATCCTTTCCTCCATTTGATCGACTCTATTTCCCAAGCTTGCTATTTAATTTTTCAATCTGTCTATCTTTCTGTGTGTGTGTGTGTGTATCTCCAGATCTATTCTGTTCTTGAGGGTTTCAATCTCCTTGCTCTGCTCATCTAGTTGTTTTATCAATTCCTGAAATTGTTGATATGACTCATTTTGGATCTGAGTTTTTTCAGAAGTACCATTCTGAATTCTCTGTCACTTAAATTGCATATTTCTATGTCTGTAAACTTATTTTCTGGAGATTTTGCTTTCTGAGATGCCTTGTCACCTTGGTCATTCATGGTGTATAATGGATGCCTCGCTTTGGGGAAGACAACCAACATGCCATAAGGACACTCAGCAGTATGGAGAGATCTATGTGGCGAGGGAGCTCCAGAATCAGGAGGGCAATGCACCCACAAATGGGTCCTCCCAGTTCCAGTCAAGCTTTTGGAAAACTGCAGTTCTGGCTGACCTCTCTACTATAACCTCATGAGCAATTGAAGCCAGAACTATCTAGAATTACCCACTCCTGAATTCTCAACTCACAGAAATTGTGAGAGATGTTTATTGTTAAGATGCTGAGTTTAAGGGTAATTCATTTTGCAGCAATAGATTAATAACTAGTTTTCTCACAAGATACAATCCAGTACATATAAAAGGACTAGAAAAAAATGTGGGTAAATTGCCATTCTCATATCATCATCATGATAGCTTTCGGTGTGAGTGGCACTGAAGTGAAATAGTATGGCCTAGTGAAATGCTCTTTTTTCGGCAGCTGCTGCAGTTAACTGGTGTTTGTATGTAGCGTGGCTTATTTGTGGTTGACTTACACACAAAGTAAAAATTAAGCTGATTCAACAAGGGTGATAATCAATTACACAAAGGTGTGGCTTTTGGCTCCGAAGTGATTTCTCAAAATTTTTAGTCAAAGAAAAATAATATCTACTCTGCTTGATATTCCCCAAAACTCATGCTAGAAAATAATAATAATAATAATAATAATAATAATAATAATAATAAAGACAAACAATAACAAAGAAACCTAAGAACATCTTTAAATGGTTTGGTTCATGCGCTGATTTAAGAGATGAAGGCCAAAAATAACTGTTTAAAGTTAGTTACAAATACCAATATTTTCCAGTTTTAAATCTAGTTACATGTGTTTTAGGTATTGTGAAAGGGTCAAGTTGGTTTGTAGTATTTTAAAACCAACTTTTTTTTCCCCCTCTTCAAGTGATCTATTCTTCGAGACTCATTTCTAAACTTACCTTTTTTGTTATAAAACATTCATTGTTCTATTGATCAGCCTCTCACTGTCTTCGTGAAAAGGGTCCCACAAGGATTTCAGAGTTCTCTTCTCAGGGACAATCCGGCGCTGAGAAAACCCATGCTAAGCTCCAAGATGGTGCTTGCTGTCAACTGGGCTCAGATTGCAGTGAGTGGCACCTCAAGCACTTTCCTAAACTGCAGTCTTCAAAGAACTGTATGCAATGATACAGGCACCAGTGAGCCTCAGAGAGGAGAAAATTACTTGTTTTTCCAATCATACACAGAGGTATATGTCTCAGAACATCTGAAAGATAAAGTCTAAGTTTTTTTTTTTTTTTTAATGAGTTTATTTGAGCCCAAACTGACGACAGTTGCCGGGAAGCAAGATCTCAAATGCTCTGATAAAGTCTTAAGTTTTATTTCAAATTAACTCACTGTATCCAGGGGGAAAATGACCATTAAGAGGCACTCAAATTGACAATTGTCTTTCCCCATACTTTGAGGGATTAGAAACGAATGACAAGCCAGTTAAATTTAGACTTTGGCTTTTTGTTTTCATTCCTGTCAGCTCCAGTTCATAATGTGTTGAAGAGCAGTTTGTGTCCTGGCGTTCTCATTGAGGTCTTCCATTCCAGGTCCCTAACCAGCAGAATACTGTAGTAGCCCCCAAATGTCTGATGGGACGATGCTGAACATTCCAACAGACTGCCTTTCTTCTAGGCTAGGAGAAAGTCTGAAACGAACTACTATATATTAGAGATTGAATTTCTGTTGTATTTTAATTTAGGAGGTAGGCTCAACATTACAGAAAGACACTTGTGCTCGTGTTACTGTAATAAGTTTGAGGCTGAATACAAAAAGCTCTCTACGTGATTGTGTATTAGTAACATCCCTTTTGGTTTTAGCTCCTGGTCCAGAAGAGAGCAAGAACTTATTCATTACATCTTATTTTAAGACTTTTTAATTATATGAACAGAAAGCTTTACTTTTTAAAAATAAAGCTTAATCATGTAATTAGTTGTCTTTTTTCCAACATTGTTCTAAAGCTTGAAAATTGTAATTTTAAAAATAAATATTGGTTAAGAGGAAGATAATAGAAGATGGCATCTTGCCCCTACCTAACTCTAAAGTTATTTTTATAAAGTTATTGTTCCCATAAGGTAGTGCCCTAGAAAAACAAGGCTATATTTTTACTATAAAAAGTGTGTCCAAATAACTATAAACAAACATGATGACACTGATAATAATGTACTTGGGAATTAACTATTAAACATATGCCTGTATTTAACTACCCGACAAAGTACGTCCTAAAACCAGTTTGCTCTCTCAGTCGTAATGACAAATGACAACGTCAATGACCAAATACCACTGATCTCATTCTAGTAAAGGGAGATAATTTTGCCTTGAATTTTATTTGTAGTGTCATAGTTTATTTAAATATTACATAACTGCTGTCTATCCCATAAAATTCAAATAACTTTTGGGCTTTTTTCCTCCCTCTACTTTTCCCTAGAAGTCAATATAAGACACACTGTGTTCAGAATAGGTCAGATCTAATTCTTGATCACTTCAGAAAGGCTACTATAAACAACTGAGATTTTACTGAAAAGATTCTATAATATTATTTTTAGATAAGTCTTTCATATTGGGCTATCTTTAGATACTATTTCATGAGTGGCAGGGCACTGCTACTTGCTCTAAAGATTTGTTTCAGCATTGTGACCATGTATAACACACTCTGTCCTATCTGCTGCAGATGCCCCCACCAATATCGGTCAGTCTGGAACTTTTGACACTCACCACAGCCCTTCTGATCTCTGTAGTTACCTAGTCCTCCCTTCAAGAGGCTTGCCTCTCCATATGTCATAAGACAGAACACAGAGAGGAGAGACTGATGGAAGTGTAAGTGGAATCCTGGCTCTTCCACCCTCTCCCAGTCACTAACCTCTGAACCTCAGTTTTCCATTCATCAAACATTTAATAATGACAGTACCTATGTCCTCTGCTGCTGTGAAGATTAAATGAGATAATAAATATCGAATGTTGGTAACAGTGCCTGGCACACAGAAAACCCTCAATGAATGCTGGCTGTTAACTATTACTGTTTAAGCTGCACAGACATGAGACATACAAATGTGGAAAATCAGATCTGAAACTAATGGCAAGAGTGAAGACAAACAACTGCTGTTTTAAAATCTGAATTAGACAGTGTATTCTAAAACACATACACACACAAAATCTGTACCAATTAAATACAATAAAGTTGAAAGGGGATATAAATTACAGTTTTTCTTTTTTAAAAAGACAATAGTAAAATACTACAGTCAGCTCACTATACACAAAAATCATGAACAGCAGCTTTTCATTAAAATCTCCAATATCTTATTCATTTACTGACGCTAAGAACTTAAAGAAAAAGGTACAGCAGGCTGTACACATTCTCTTGCTCTCACAACATATTTATTGCTGTACATCTAGACCAATTGTACAGGCATCTACAGAACAGGTACATAAAGTACCTTTGTAAAAATTTCTGCACACATAATCCTTCAACATCTCCATTGATAGGAGAATTTTACAAATGAAGACATGGACAGCAGGGCCATCTGTATTTAATCATCTCCTGCAAACATGTGAAGTGGGTACTTATGAACTTTATAGCTCAATGCATCTCTTCAGCATTTCCCAGAAATTAAGTAAAACAGCAACAGCAAAACCACACCACAATGAAGCCCACCAATCCAAACAAAACCACACACACACACACACACACACACACACACAAAGCAACACCCCCCTTCCCACCCCCAATCCAACTCTTGATATTCCTTGTGTTTTTACAGTAATACTGCTTTCCGCACTCTACCTGCCTTCCTGGGCTGAACCAAGGTATGAGAACAGCTGGAGGCAGGGCCCCCATAATTGTCAACTGTTATAATACAATGTAAAAGTCAGCAGGTGGCGGGCTAGGTGGAAGACCAAAGAATATAGCTGTGAAATTTTTCAGTGTGCTTATGAAACAGAGGACAGAACGGCAGCATGTGGCCTGGTAGCCAAGGGGAGTATGGCAACACACTTGCAGTCAAATTGTATGTACACATAAATCAAGAGTGGACAGCAAAATTGCTTAGTTGTGTGTAAGTTCTTTGGTTATAAAGAATGGCATTCTGTAACTTTTTCTGCAAAGAGGGATTTGCGACCTCATTCTTAGGCAATCAAGTCTTTTTCATCTTCTTGTGTGTATGGGATTGCCCAAGTTGCTTTGTAACAAAGTCTAGTACCTTATGATTTTCTATAAACCACTTTTATCTGCATTTTAGTGTTCAGTCTGTTTGTCTCTGAACAGACATACTATAGGTACACATTTCATATACATAATATATATTATTTATAAAAAAAAAAACAAATTAGAGTATTGACTCCAGATTCTACAGTAAGAACTGATTAAAATTGTACAAGAGTGAGTTTGTTTGAATCTGTGGAGGTTTCTACACAGTGGGGTGTGTAGTAAGTGCAAACAAAAATACTGCCACTTAATTTATCCAGGGTTTTCGGTTCTCTGGCTTTTTGGAAAAAGCAGAAGCTGTCAATTCACCCAGGTGACAGAGCACCGCTGATTCTTCCCTCTCAGGAGGGAACAGAAGGTGGCCTAGGAAGCACATGGCTTCTCCACGCTGGTCTGAGGTCCTGCTGGGTCGCAGCATGTTTTAAAGATGAGGCTGGTGCTTTTTCAAGAGGACCTGGGACAAAGATGCTGAGGCCTGTGGAAGAAGTGCTCGCTGCCTTTCACCGAGGGGTCGAGGTCCTGTTCCCCTGGAATGCAGAGGATGGTGAGTTCGAGCTCTTGTCCCCATCTCCCTTCCCCGCCTTCCTAAAGGGACCCACAAGATCTAGTTTATTATGGAATCCAGTACTAGAATTTACGCTATACAAGGGAGAAACCTAGCCCCAAGGTAAAGCTTCTAGGAAAAGTAATGCACAGCAAAACCCAGAGTTAAAGTAGAAAACTGTTACTTCTGGGTTTACATTCTGTGGTATCAGTGTAAGAATAAAAGTCAAACTTAAGTACTTAAAAAGTTTTCAAACTGTAACAGTGTCATAACAACTTATTAAAACCAAAATAAAAATACTAAAGACATTTAAAAAGGAAAAAAATCAGCATAATCTCATATTACCATAATACAACAAATATTTTTGTGAATTCCACTTTTAAATCAAGATCTTTGGCAGGGACACGGTATTCTGGAGACTTTCAAAAGCAAAATCCAAACATTCTTTCTGTCTGTCGGGTTCTAAATAACCTAGGCAATGAAATGAGAGGGGCTGTTGCCCTTCTTCCCTCATCTATGACCTGTGAGCCTCACAGTGGAGCCCTCAGACACCCCACCTCATATTACTTCAGTGGAGGGGTTTGTGAAACCCTTACCCGCCCTGATCCACCCCAAGTGAAGCAAAATCTCAGGTGTGGAGAGTAGTGACTCCTGGGACTCTGAATTTTTAAGAAGCACCCTCTCCCGACACTCCCCTGGGAGTTTATTACACATTTGGGTTGAGAAGTGCAGTTACAGGGTGAACTTCCTGAATGAAACAGAGAGACTTAATGGCACCAGGGTTACTTTATCCTTCACCAAGCAGTTATCTCATCCTTCACCAAGCCACTTTCTCATTTGTTCAGCTGTTTTGCTAAAGCGCTGGCACTCCTAAACCCCTTACACAGCTGTGCTTGGGGTGTGGGACCAAAACAGTGATCCTTAATGGGGAGAAATGGTGGCACTCAGGAGCTCTCTTATTTATATAATGCACTATTTTCCTTAGGAATATTAGCAAAAATCCATTCTGTTCTAATATGAAAATTAAACATTATAATAAACCAGCCTGGGTAACTTTAAAAAGGAATGCCTCTGGAATTTATTACCTGGTCATTCTCTGCTGAGGAATGTGTCTGGCCAGGGTCCTGTAGCCCATCTGAGACACTCTTACTATCCGTTTTGTTTGGTAGGTTCCTCCTACTCGAAATCTCTTCAGCAGAAGAATCTGTCAAACCATCAAAATCTTTCCCATCTGACACACCCATAAACTCTGTGAAAGAATGGTCCTCAAGGACATTTGTGGTATGCTCTATGGTCACCCCCCTGGGGCAGAATTCTCTGGCTGGTTGGCCATTTTTACTGGAGCAGTTATCTTGTTCTGAACATGAGCCAGTCCTACAGAATAGTTTGGAATTTTTCCCAGGGATACTTTGGGATGATGGGCTCCCTTTAGCTAAGGCACTGTTTTCCTTGAGTGGCACCATAATCACCTTATCCTTTACCAAGCCTCTTTCTAGTTCTGTCAACTCTTTGTTTGAGGATGGTCTGAAATCATGCACAAGCGATGGTCCAGAATGCTCACTGGGGTCTGCATCTTTCATCTGAATGGCTAGCTGATCTGAGCTGTCACTAGAGGGGACTGTCATGTCAGACAGAGTGGCATTGGAGGCACTGTGGGAAAAGTAGCCACTGGTAATACTGCTGGTGGTAGGGCTACGGGACACTTCTTTCTCCAAGACCCTTGAGTTCGTCAAATCTACTTTAGATGAAAACCACTCTCTGTTCTCCAAGCTGGCATTGTAAACACTGAAGTCAGCAAACTCCACAGGTACATAAGGCTGTGAACCTATCAGTTTCCTGTTAAGAGTTTCCAGATCACTTTCTTCCTCCTCAGAGTCCTATAGAAATGAAGCAAAAGTCAGCCATTAGCTCTTTATATCAACTGTTGAAACATGTTTTAAATGCTTTACTATTAAAGGCGTTCACGTGTTTGGTGTTTTCTTTTTTTTCTCCTGAGTTTGGTTAAATCTTGTCATCCATTGTGGACGTGAGTACATTATTCTCAGGCATCTGTGAACAAAAACCCATTATCACCTAATAGAAAGGAGATTTATTTCTTCTGTGCTCACTCAATGCTAATTAGAAACCTTTCCTCTCCTGATTTAAGAAAGGATGGAACAAAGTACAGTGGACTTAATTAGCTACTCATGATTGGTTTTCAGTTGTGATGCTGTCCTTTCTTTAATTAAATGAGTAGACAGCCAGAAGCAAAGAAATGATGCTACACTTGTTCTTACAATCCTCACCTTGGGGAGCAAAGTGCAGATAAATAAGGTGATTTGTGAAAAGTCTCTGAGCTATTTTATGGGAGATAGGGCAGTAAAATAAGGCCCCAACAGCAAAACACCAAAAAACACAATTTCAACACCCATTCCACAGTATTATACTAAATATTTGGAAGGCTGTAAAATACTAACAGACTGACAATTACCTTTGAGGAGTTTTGAGAAGCTTGGATGGAGGATTTGGTTAGAAGGTGAGGATGATAAGATTTAAATGTAAATTTCCTTTGTCAAATAGCTTTAGTATTCTTTTTATAAAGATTGGTAAATATGCAAAAGTGGGTGTTATTAACTCCCACTCTCTCTCCCCAGTAAATGATTCTTTGACATTTTTGTGGAAAAAAGTGTATAACATATGAGTATTTTACTTCCAAATAAAAATAAATGGTATTACTATCTAGTCATTTCTAATTAACCTAACAAACATCTGATGACACTGCAAATATTCCTTTTCTCTTTTAAAATGTGACTTTCATTCAACAAATATTCATCAAGCACCTACCACATGCCAGCCACTGTCCTAAGAACTGGGAACACTGATAATGGGCATAAACAGGCAGGGTCCCTGCCCTCAGGGAGTTATGACTTTAGGTCTTTGTTCTTAGGACAATCCTGACACCATGGGTGGAAATTTCATTCAGCATAACAAGGTAACTGTAAAGACCTGGAACCAAAACATCAACCTTACTCATCAGAGAGAAGAAGGATGGGGAAGGCTGAAAAGAGAGAGGATGGGGAAGGAGACCATGCCCCACAAATATAGCAGATGGTAGTTCACAAATGAATGTAAATTTCATCTACTTACTTTTACAGTAATATTTTCTTTTGCATCTCATATGATGTTACATATGTAAAAAACAGCTCAATACTCTTCAATCCTTTTTAGTTTTTAAAATAACTTTAATATAAATTATTTAAAAGTATCAGTAGTCTTAATTCCTTGTCTATTAATGAAAGGTGAATATCGATTATCAGTGATAAAATTCCATAAATCAGCAAGACAAAATTTTTGGCAACACTAATCTCTTGCTATCCTATCTTTAGCTTTATTCTAAATTTAGTGGCACCTCTAAAAAGGGGTGAGGTAGAATATTTTTTCCCTAGGGTTGGAGAAATTTATGCAAAGGAGCAAAGATTGGACAGAATTATCTGAATCGGCAGCCTCTATTTATATATTCTAGATTCTCTGCTTGACTTGGTTAGACACATAATTAAATTTCAAGTGTTTGTATATCTTATATTTTCTTTTGGTTTAACCTGCCAAAGAAACGTAATTCCCCAAGCCCAAGAGTCCCTGATGCAATGAAATACTAAAAAGTTTGTTTGTACAAGGAAAACCAAATTTGAAGATGAGAATTAGTACTTTGGGGCCTTTTATATGCCTGAAATTATTTCTTCTAAAGACTGAGGAAAAGCCTGTCATTCTAAATATAATGGTGCTGAACCAATATTCAATCATGTGTATAATATGTAGAAAGAGGTATACACTTATCAAACTAACAAAGACAAAAAATTATTCCTAAATGATCAAAATTACCTTTGTAACTCTGAAGAGTCTATAAAACCCTCTTGACATTAAGATCAAATAGAGATCAGTACATAGTTATGCACTTGGAGGAGGGGTGAGTGTGGGAGAGTGACCCAAAGAGAAGGGCTAAAGCATCAGGGATAATTAATTTCAGAAAAAAGAAAACTGAGTGTAGACGAAATATTTTCCAACATGTAAAAGAAGACTGAAAGTTTGTTAAGTTATTGCCCTCAAAAAAAAAAAAAAAAAAAAAAAAGCTCTTACTTGGTTTAAACTATATGTCACGGGAATTTGGTTAAAATTTTTTTATTCCAGAAATACTTATCATTGTATCTTAAAGGAATATTTAGCATTGTGTCTTAAAGAAGATTAAACTAAGCACCTTCCTACTATGTCTTAAAGACAAAAAGAATGAAAACCCTACCTAAAACTAGAGAACGAAGTCAAGTTCTCAAGCTTCTCTCTAGCTAGTCTTCAGGATTTTATTTTTGCAATTTTACTTGATGCAGCTATTTAACTATAAATAAAACACCTTGATTTTAAGAAGGATCAAAACCTACATTAAAGCAGTGACTCTCGGCAAAGAGCTTCATTTGATTAAAGTCATTTTCATTCCCACTATAGTCATGTCTGTGTTGCCAGCAGAGAGAGAGTCCCTGTTTTCAGAAGGTCTGTAGCATCTGAGGGCCCCAGTACTTCTGTCCATGGTGCTCAGGGGTGGGCAGCCCCTTTCAGAAACTGCAACAGGGTGACTGAAACTGCATTTTCTCTGGGAGCACTTGGGATCACTGGGGTCAACCCAATTTGCTGAAGGATGGTGAGCCTTTGTTCTTACACTCTCATTAACTGTGCGACCCTGAGCAAATTGCTCAATTAAGTCTTTCATTTCTTATGTAAAATGGGAGAAATAAACCATATGCTGTCTATGTAAGACCTAAGAGACAGAGGGAAATGCTTTACTTTTTGCTCTTCTCTCTGCTTCATGGCTTAAAAAGACCCCACAGGCATATCATTGCCTTTATCTTATTCATACAAGACATGAAGTACATTTCTATAACTTCCCAAATTGATCAGATAAAAAAAGAATGCTTTAAGAACCAAGCATATCTATATTTACTACATTTTATGTGAAATTTCAGGTTACTTTGGTAATTAGATGAGCTAAAAAATAAAAGGAACAATGTGTCAATATTGCTCCTCAAAAATGATTTCAAACTTCCTTGATCAGACTGAACCAATGATTCACACTTTAATTTTTCAAGAGTGGAAAAGGAAAAAAAAGTGAATTAGGAACAAAGGAATAAAGCAGTTTATATCCATTTATAAGGGGAGAAATAAAATTAAACCTTCTCAAAGAGACACTAGAACCTCAGATCATGCATATAATAACCTTAAAATCTATCAAAACACCCTGAAAAAGCTGCTATCTGAAATTAATCAAACAGTTCAATGGCTTTAGAGATGAAGAGTGCTCAGTGAGCCAGGTTTCTAAGGAGAGTAGAGGCCAAACTCTCAATTAAGACCCCGGCAAGAAAAATGGTACCATCAAACCCTACTTAGTGAAATTCATGGTGTGTTCCATCACATGGAGTCTAACTGCTGCTCGAGACTTCCTGGGTCAAGAGAAGCTAGTTCTATCTTAGTCTCTGCTTGCTAGAAGTTCTGAAGTTTTAAACTTTTAGAAGTTTAAAATCACTAAAAGTATAGAAAATAACTCTTGGGCAAACTCTGTGAACAGTGAAACTATCTCTTGGGCAGCCCCCAAAGGGTCATCCAGTTGTCTCTTAATGGTGCGTTCTACCAAACTGTATTGTTAAAATGAATTTAAATTTCATGCCTGCACACCATGGAGGTAAGTGCCATGTCAACAAACAGATCCAATCAGCCATAGAGAATTTGAGGGTAATAAAGTAGCCACTTGGCCTGTCTAGCCCATGAGGCAGCTTTCATTAATTAAGCAGGTGGGGGTCAAGTAAGTGACTGACAGCTCAATAAGATTCAGAGAGATGGAAGAGCCTGTTGATGTGTATCCTCTTCTCCAGCAGGAACTAGGTTGGGGGCTTTGGGCTAGGGGGACAGGGAGAACACATAGGCAAAGGCAGGGGAGAGGGACTGAGTGGTGAAGGGGAAAATGGATGCCTTTTCTCCTTCCCTCAGTGCACAGGAGGAATGAGGAGGTCATGTCCTAAGATCTGCTAGCACTCTAAGCATGCAGCAGACTGGCCAAATGCACAGCCAGATTAAGCTCTAGTTAGTTTAACATGTACATTAGCAGCATACTCTAGAACTGTTAAAGCAGCAGTCCCTAACCTTTTTGGCACCAGGGACCAGTGCTCTTATGAGAAACGAATGCCTGATGATCTCAGGTGGAGCTGAAGTGGTGATGCTAGTGCTGGGGAGCTGCTGCAAATACAGATGAAGCTTTGCTCACTCCCCTGCTGCTCACCTCCTGCTGTGTGGTCCGGTTTCTAACAGGCCATGGACTGATACCAGTCTGTGGCCTGGGAGTTAGGGACCCCTGTGTTAAAGGACCTCACACTAATGAGCCTCTTAAATGGATCTGACACGGTGTAGCTGGGAAAGGAAACTTCCCACTCTGTGCGCAGAGTAGTCAGCAGGCCAGACATCAATAGCAAGCAGCCCCCTCTTGCTCCATGCAGCTTTACTTTTCAGATTCTAGGAAAAGCCACACGAGAGTGAAAGCCCAGACGCAAAATTAGAGAATTCTCTCCAGGTCTGAGAATACAATTTAGGTTATCATTTATAATTCAAAATGCCCAGTATATAGTGTTTTAAAAATAATTTCTTGTATTTGTGATCTGAAAATCAAGTGCTGAGGAATGAAATTTTACAGGCAGCATTTCAACCTATCTGTGATAAAATAAGCCAGCCTGAAAGTGAGACTGACACCAAGGGATTTGGAAGCTATTTGGTGAGCAAATTAAAAAAAGCTACCCGAGATGCAGAGATGATGGTGGGCGAAGACAGACTGAAGTATGGCTACGAACTACAGAACAATCTTGGCAATAGCATCAGGCAACATGAAAAAAAGCTTTCAAACATACCCACAGCTAAATGCATGGTTACTTACTCCAAGTAAGTGCAATTCCTCTAGGTAGATTAACTTCAGAATCTGGCCAATATGTACAGGCACATCAGAAAGATTCAATATTAGTTAAGGTGATGTCTTTGTTACACTCTTTATAAAAACTAGAATCAGGAAAAGTGCCTTTCCCCCCTTTTCTATTTATACTAAGCAAAAAAAATAAAACAGAATGAACACTTCAAATCACAAGTCATGGCCACATTCATGCAAAATTTCATTACCGATGGTCACATATCTTTTAAAAAGTGAAGACCCAACCAATATGTATCTTAATTTTTTCTAAAGTATTTGGGTGATTGTGAAAGGGCCTTAAACCCACCACCAGGCAATATGACAGAAATGGTTCCAGAACTTACAATCTTCTTCTCACGTTTGCTATTGTGTTCTACTGGCATGCTGCTGCCATTGCTTCCTGAGGGTACAATGCAGCCAGGGTTATGTGCCTGAGATGGAGGCATGCTCTGCAAAGGTTAAGACACACAGATGCATCACACACAGAGACGATGACAGCCAAAATACACGTTAAGTATGTGCAAGTTAGAAAAGCAATTACATGTGAGTAGTGCAACAAATAATTTTACAGGCTGGTGTTAAACTACTGATGAAATCTGACAAGACTACACAGATTCTATGGCAAATAGCATAACTGTTTTTATTCAGTTAAAATAAAAAGCTTTTAATATTTTCAAAACACCTCAGGAACATCTCTTTCTTGCTAGAAAGATAAAAAATACCTTGAAAAGCCATAAACACAAAGAAAACAACAGCAATAACAACAAATAAAAAAATTTCACCATGACTCTGTGCGCTTAAGAAAGAGGTATTCCAGAACAGGATCCATGGAATGATAACCAATACATGTTTACATGTGGCATCTACCTTGTTAGTGCAGACTGTTACTTCTCCACAGGCAACATGATTCCATTCTATTTTACATGGTACAGACTAGCCAAGCATTTACCTCCTGGCTTAGGAGAGGTCTTGCTTCAAGAGCTATCCTTTTCTTATGCTCCTCTTTCACAGGCATTAGGGGCTTGAAAAACTTTGGCGGCTGAGGAGAAAATGCTTTAAAAGGGCTGACTGTTAAGGCATGAGGATTCTCTGATGTACAACCTGCAGAAGACAAAAAGGCATGGGTTTATAGGTACAGAGCACGTTAATCAACACACAGGAAGTGAGGTAATAACCTAGCCACAGAAATATCTGGTATAACAAAGAAATTAATAGACTAGTATTTGGCTAAGCATTAAAACAGAGGTAGTTAAGAATGGAGATTATATCTACAAAATCACAAGGAGTCATCAAAGAAATTAGAAAAAACAAATTTTCTACTCTTTTCAATATCCAACTTAAGAGCCACTTATCAGACCAATTTGGACTCATGATGATTTTGTTTCTCTGAATTCTCAGAGACCTTATTATCAGCATGTACATTTTGGCAAATTATCATTTAATATCTTATTTTCTATGTATCTCGTTTCCAGTTAGATTTTAAGATCTATAATGGTGACTTTTCTATCTTTTACTGCACATAGCAAGTAGAGGTTCAATAAATAATGAATGTATAATGTATAAATTTTCTAGTAAGCTCCCTTTTCTCTCAAGCCACCCTGCTCCATGTGACTAAAGAAGGATAATTCTTCCTTGCTTTTACTCTTTCTTATATTTTTGGGCCTCTTTTCCTCTTTCTATATTTTCCTCCCAGTTCACTGGTACAATGGTACTTAGTAAAATGTAAGATTAACAGCGCTGACTTACATATTCAAAGAATGCTCTTCCCTTCAGGGCACTGAAAGATTATATAGTTAGGTAATAATGCTGTCACTAATCAAACTCATTTTTGGTATCATTTTTAAAATTGCTTTAGGAATAAGGGACGTGTTCTCCTAAAAAATCCTTTGAGTACAAAAACATGACAGAGGTGGATATTCTTTTGGTAAAGAATGAAATCTAATTATAATGTGATAAGATTTGTGTGCATTTCAAAATTGACTTCCAAGAAATGATGTATGAAAATAATTTGAATAGTCTTAAGAGCTACACAAAAGGCCTATTATTACATTATTTGGATGATACATTGGATACAAGGCAAAAAGAAATCAAATAAATGACCATGATATGTTCTAGTCAGGAAGATAGTTTGGGATCATCTAGAAAACTCGCATTTCAGCTTCTTATCTCATGTCATCTGTAAAAGAATTTTACCCCATGCATTTCCTAAGAAATTATAAAGAAGAAACACAGGAAAACAATCCCACCACTCCCTTCTTTGCTCCTTCGAGGTGAATCCCTGGGCAAAGTTCCATAACACGCTACATCTTGGTAACTGGAGCTGTAGTCGGACATGTCCAACTGATTCTCAGGCCAACCCTGCAAGGTAAAAATATGGGTTACACTGTAATTAAGTCCCTCTAAAAGAAGAAATGAAGCCCAGATTTGTTTTTTTCTATTTTTTAAATGGCAGTGTATGTACTTGATTTTTATTATGAAATATTTTCAACAGGTAGAGAAGTGCTAAATACTGTCATACCTGATATACCTAGACTGATTAATGTTAATATTTTATTGCATTTGTTTAAGATTTAATAAAATCACTACAAATAGAGTGACCTATAGGTCCCATTCATCTTCCTTCATACCCAGAAACAGCCACTCTTATGAATTTGGTATGTATCTAAGGTGAGTGGGTAATTTAAAGACAAAACAGAAATAGTTCCATTAATAATTTTCCCTGAGTAGCAGGCATAAACTGGGACTGACCCAGGCAAACTAGATGGTATGGTTACTCTCTATATATCTGAGATTTAACACTATCAAACTGGCATAAGATATTGGTATACTAAAGGGAGAAAACTCCTCTTGTACATCACCGAAACTTATTTAATTTACTTCAACTTCTCAGGAGTTGGCTGCCTCTAAGGACAGATTTTAAACTTTTTGAGGACATAATCTGTGTTTATACTCTGAATCATCCACAGTCCCTAGATTGTTAACTTACATAGGATACGAGTTCAAAAAATGTTTCCTGAATAAGATGATGTTGTAAAAGGCTCTTATTTTTAAATCTCTAATTTTATCCCTTAGAAATAATTGTGATTTTGCTATGGTGGATGTTAATACCTTCTGACATCATATAGGATTAGATGCTTAAATACACAGATATTCAATTATGTGTGGGATTATCCTGGTATGGAAAGTAGAGTCATGCTCATTAACGATTTAACACTCAGAGTACACAGTAATTTCACATGAATTATTTGAACTTGGACATGTGGAGACAATGATTTGCATAAGATTAAGATGGGAAGTCCAGAGATTTAAAAAACACCAAGATACCCTAACCTTTCAGATTTAGAGTTTCCTAATAACCTAACCATGTCCAAAGGTACACACCTTATCATCTTCATCAAAGCCAGAAAGGTCTGGTCGACTGGAAGAGACCTATAAAATATGAGTGGTTTTATCAATGTGTTTACATATTCAATATAAATTTTACATATACATATATAAAGAAATATGATGTCATATATACAGATGAAGCCTGGATGACCATCTCCCTTCTTCTTTCTTCCCTCCCCAGAAACAATTTGGGGTTTATTATTTCCATACAGATTTATATAATTACATATATGTACACCCATAAATTATAGCATTATTTTGCATATTTTTACAATTAATATAAAGTGGTATCTTACAATTCATGGTCTTTCTCAACAGTTCAATAATTTATTTGTTCTATTCTGGATGGAGAACTAGGTTGCTTCTAATTTGTTTCTATTATAAACTACGATGAATGAAATAAATGTTGTTGCTGCCCCCAAGTACCACCCTAGCTGCACCCTAGCTGCATAACATGTGAACTATCAGCATCCTTTAGTTCTAAATATATCCTGTATATCTATGAGACTTTCTGAGCATACATTAAGGCATGGAATCTCTGGCTGTTGATAAGGTATGTGCACCTTCAACTGTGCTCTTTCATAGGCATTTTAGGATCAGCTTACCAAATCCTCAAAAAAATTACATTGGGAATTTAAAGATCAGTTTAAGGAGATGTGCCAATGTTTTCATACTGTATAATCACATCAATGAACAGTCTCTCTTTCTCCACATGTTTAGGCTTTCTTTGCGGTGATAACGGGATTCAGATTTTCTATGTCTTCCTGCTTCTGTTTTTTTTGGTAGAAATTTCCATTTGTGTAAGTTGTTACTTTTACTGACATAACATTATTCATCATTTGCTCTTATGATGTCTCACTCTCTGTTCTCTCTGTAGCGATAAGCCCTGTATTATTTCTAATATTTGTATTTTCTTTCCTATTTTCTTTTTGGTTCCAATCAATTCTTAATTAGAAGTCAGCCCATTTGACCAGTCTTTTCAAAAAACCTGCTTTTCAGTTTTATTAATTCTTTCTATTGTTTGTTTTCTATTTCATACACCTCTGTTCTAATCTTTATTATTTCCTTCTTTATTTGAATTTATTATAATTCTGCTCTAATATTTATTATCTCCTTTAAAACAATTATTCTGATTATCTTTTTCCAACTTAAAAAGTTTTTATCCATAAATATTTCTCTATGAATCTCTTAAAAATAAGAAATTCCTTTTCCTTTTTTAAAAAGCATAACCATAATACCATCAGCATACCTTGAAAAGTTAAGTGATTCCTAAATAGTATCAGACATCCAGTCAGTGTTCAAATGTCATGCAAACATTTTCATAGTTAATTCTGAATCTGGATCAAAAAGGTTCATATGTTCCAGTTGGATGGTATGTCTTGGAAGTCTCTTTTAATTTATGAGTTTTCCCTTTTCTCAAGGTCATTTTTCCTGTAAAGTTTCCTACAGTTGCGATTTTGCTAACTGAATCCTAGAGGTGTTATTTAACATTTTTCTCTGTTTCTTGTAAATCTTAGTAGTTAGATCTGGAGTCTTGATCAGATTTAGGTTCTTTTTTGGGGGTTATGAGGTAGAACACTTCATAGGTAGTCTTTCTTTAGTCTTTAAAATAGATGTTTCCCTCGTTTATTTTTTACTCTTCTTTTTAGTACGAGCTACACATTTCCTAATAGTAGCTCTCACTTTCCTTTTCTCTACTGTCTAGTATTCATAAGCTTCTACTAAAGGCCCAGTCATGTTACACAGCTGTGTTCTCTGGTGTGCTTCCCTCGAACTGAGGAGCAAGTGTGGCACTTTGGGACGCCTGCATCAGTGCTGAATGTCCTATCCTGCCCGTAAGACCCGATTACAGGCCCCCTCATGTGGCGTTCCCAAGCTGAGACACATCACATGAGCCCCAGACCCTAGCAGGGTGAGCTCACACTGTGTACGTTGGGTGTGCTGAGGCTCCTCCGCAGGTGCCGAGCTTTGGCGGAAAGTGCTTCTTTGACCGTGACCGCCTGTAAATTTGAAAAAATAAGTAAAATTTATTTTTCTCCTTTGATGGCAAAAGTAATATATGTTTATTGTGAATGATTTAGAAAATACAGAAATAGAAAACATTTCAATCCTACATGCCACTTGCTCCCTCATATTTACAAACTTGGAATCCTTTTGCACCCACTAATTTTTTTTGCTTTATCTATCAAAAACATTTTTTTTTTTCATAAATAAAACCAAGAAAACTGCTGAACTGAAGACATTTATATGCTGTGGATTTTTTCTTATATAGGTGGGCAGAGAAAACATAGAAGATACATATATCTTCTTGTAAAACTACCTTAAACTTTTATACTGTTTTCCTCATGTAGTAATTTAGGTGTGACTTTTACTAAAGGAGGATTTTTCTGACAGATGACAACATTAGTCCTCTTGTTACTCAAAACATACTTTCCATAACTTCAACTATTACTTCTGTAAAATGACACCTCTTGTCTTACAGTTCTACTACCTAGTAAATTATTTTTACCTGAATGTCCTGTTGTTGCCGCAGAAGTTAACCAGGATCCGAAAATTAGGGAGATAGTAATAGCATGTAGTTAAGCATATGAAATTCAAAGTCAAGCTTTCTGGGTTTACATCTGACTTTGTACCACTCCCTAGCTGTGTAACCTTGGGCAGGTTAACTAACTTCTGTTAGTCTCAATTTTCTCATTTACAAACAGGGATTATAACAGTATTTACCTCATAGGGTTATCTTGAAGATTAAATAAACTAATATATCTAAATTACTTAGGCACAGAGCTCATGTAAAAGGTATTTAACAAAAAATAGTCATTATTTTGATTTTTCTTAGTATTTTATCAAAGTAACTGTTTTGTCTAATGAGATCTCTATTCAAGTTTTTCTTCTTGGACAGATTTAGAGAGAAGGTGTTTGGTAAACAAAATTCATCTTTGTTCATTTGGGGTGAAGACTGGTGACTCATCCTCTGGTCTAAATACTGAAGTTACTTGCCTGCCGGAGTCGTTCAAGGCTCAGAATGTTCTCCACCTGCAGCACACCACGTGTGTACTTCTCAATGTAAGTTTCTCCGTCTGACGTGCCTTCATTTTCACTCCTTGCTGCCATGAGAGCCAGAGTTTCCCGGTCCTCAATCTCCTCTGTTGCCTAAAGTGACAAAAAGGTGATTATGATACTTTTACATGAACAGTATTTTTTAAAATTCAAACTGTAGTGATTAACACATTCTCCATTACTTAAATTTTGATATTTTAAAAAAGTAATACATAATTTACCTTTGGTATATTGGATACTATTTCATAGGTTACACCACAGGAATAAAATATATTTTTCAATGATATTCTCCTCTTCAAACTCTGGGTGAAACTCTGGTAAGTAAAAAAAAAAAAAAAAAAACCAAATTAAGCAATGTGAAAATATGTTTTTCACATTTGCTTTTATTTAATATTCCTTTGCCTATTCTTTTACTTCTAACATTTTGAGATGCTTTGTTTTAGATGTGGCTTTAAAAAACAGTGTACAGTAGTCCCCCCTTATGTATGTGAATATGTTCCAGGATCCCCAGTGGATGCCTGAACCCATGGACACTACCAGGCCCTATATATATTATGTTTTTTATTATACATACATACCTATGATAAAGTTTAATTCATAAATTAGGCACAGTAAAAGATTAACAAGAACTACTAACAACAATTGTAACTATACTGTAATAAAACTTATCTGAATGTGGTCTCTCTCAAAATAGCTTATTATAATGCACTGTAGTACAGTTTGGATAAAGGGACGACTTACTTCCTGAGCGATATAACAAGAGACAGTGTGAGATTTCATCACACTACTCAGAACAGTGCACAATTGAAAACTTATGAATTATTTATTTCTGTATTCAGTATTTTACAAACTGTAAAAGCATGATCAATTGTTACAGTTTTTGATACATATACAACACCTTATTCAGTGAAACATAAAAAAAATGAGACCAAAGAATCCTTCACTCCACCCATGGGGGACAATAATAATGTCCAGCTATTTTTGGCAGATTATAGAGTTTGCAGCCTATTTGAGTGTGTGTGTGTGTGTGTGTGTGTGTGTGTGTGTGTGTGTGTGTGTGTGTGTGTGTTTGCTTGCTTGCTTCTCTCATTTGCTGCCTTCCTTTTCAGCTCAGGGTTTAATCAGTCTAACTTGGTAAATTACAAGAAAACTAGAGAGGATCAGCACCTCCGAGATGAGATCTGGGGAGGCATTCAGACAGGAATTTATTTGGAGCCTGCATGTTTTTCTGGTTTTGTCACTAATCTGCTTAGACCTGGCACTTAACCCTTTTCAAATAGTGAAATGTCATAGCTCCACTGCCTCTTAGGATTATGGGTCCTGAATTGGAGAAGGTGAAAAACTCTTTCAGTGGCTGAAATTTTCCTCTGCTAATCTCAGGCCCCATTCTCTTGGATAAATGAGAAGCAGACTACGACCTGGCCAGTATGGTAACAATCTGTACATCCACCAAAAAACACTACTTTGTGATAGACAGAACGAATAAATTTAAGAGTTCATACAGGCAAAAGCAGAATCAGGCCCCATTACTACCTGTTTGTTGTAAATATTGGCTGCAATCCGTTTTCGTAATACTAACTCCATAGCAGCTGGGTGGCTGAGCTGGACTGTGGTCTTCACTATCAAGTAAATCCTTTCATTCTGGGGGGTGACCCTATTCAAGTGAACGGAATCATGCACCGAGGAGTCCCAAGAGGCTATGGCTGAAACCTAAGAATGGGAGAAGAAGGATGGGGAGATGGAAGTAAGACAACTCAGGGGTAGCATTTTTACATCACATGGTAGAGAAAGAAAATAAAGGCAACTCAAATGAATTATAGATATTTTTCCTCACTTTTTTTGAATGACAGCACAAAAGTTCTTTTTTTTAAAGTCCCTAGTCCTCTTCTCCAAAGCAGACCACAGTAGCTTGATGGGAAGACAGACCTACAGGTATGTGCAGTAATCCAAAGTCCTTTTAGAGAACCTTAGGAGTCAATTACCTCCTCATCACTGTGCTTTATGATGGGCAGGTAGAAAAACTGGCTGCCATGCTCCTTGGGCAGGATAGAGTTCACACCCGACGCATGGGGGCCCACGAGCTGTTCATTGGCACTGAGGTCATCCGCTAACCGTGTCCAGGGCACAGAAAAAAAAAGTGGGGAAGTCAGGTTTTAATTATGTACCAGATATTTTAAAATATGCTTTTTATAGATAAAGTTTACATATAATATATTTTAATTTTTTTCTCTTGATCTTTATCCTGCAGTTGAAATAGATACTCCAATACTCACACAGCTTTTACCCTTTTCAGAAACTATGGGAGTCAAAAAAAACCCCAACAAAACAAAACAAAACAAAAAGAAAACACTTTTGTGAGTCTCCTATAAATTGCACTGAATATATTCTATATATAGTCCTAAGAATAAACATTTTCACTATATAAAGACACCTTAGAATTTCGCTGCTTTCTGATGTTAATTCCTCCTGGAACCTAGTGTTTGTTGTCCTACTTACATATTAAATTAGAGGTTTGAGAAGTTAAATGATCAATTGAGAATCAAAGTTTTCAGCACTTGGGAGAAATCTGAAGCTTGTCTTCTTCTAATATCCTATCCAATATGGGGTTCACCCTTCACAAATCCCTGTAAGTGGTCACCCAGCTTTTGTTTTCATATCTCCAATAACCGGAACTCACTCCATGAGGCACACAGTCTAATTCCATACTTTTAAAAAATTCTTCATGTGAAAAGCCAAAGCCAACCTCCCTGTGTCTTCCATCCATCCATTACTGGTCTTCCCTCCAGAAGAGGGGTTTTCAGGCTGTATTTTGAGGATCCCAAGGCCCTTGCAGAAGGGCCTGCTAGAATCTGCCCATCCCCAAACTCAGCAACTCTGCCTCTGTATTCTATACTTGGGATTCCATTTAAGATTTCATTTGAAAATGGATTTTATTGCTAAAACACATTGAAAACCAGTGTACTAGGTTTGCCCAGGTTTGATCTAATTGCTATAATTAAGGGTAACTCTTAGTAAAGAGTGACAATGTGATCATGTTATGGCATCAACACTATTGCAAGTGGGTAGGAAGGAAAACCAGTAAGGAATGCAGATTCGTAGGCCATTGGCAAAGCCTAAAGATTCAGCATCTCTAAAGGTGATTATTTTCTCAGACAATTTCTATGTTCATTAATGCTTTAGAGTAATAATTGCTTTAATGTTTCTCTATGCAGTTCTCAATCTCCCAAGTCCTTTCTTTTTATGATTAAATATATACATCTCTCTTCTAGTGATTCTATATGCTATGGTTATATATGTTTGGATGGACTAAAAATGTCACCTAGACAGAGCATATGAGTGATCTGAAAAGTGATTTAAAGATCAAAATCATGTGAGTCTGAAGAGATCACAAACCTTAATTAAATGTGATAACCCCTGGAATGTTAGTGGTCTACTTACCGTTCAAATCAAGGAAGAGCACTGGTATGTGGGTTTCCATTCCAGGTGGTGGAATCCTAAATTTAATAACAAAATTTAATTATAACCAAGTATGTATTTTACTCTTGTTGGATAATGAGACACCACAGAGGCATGGACACAGAGAATCATGGGAATTATTCCCAATCATGGGAATTATGTGACTTATATAAAGAACTACCAGTTATATGAATTAATTAATTGAAACAAAGATTATTTGATGCTTTTCTAAAAGTAATTCTAGTGATGGGAAAGAGATGGGGATGTTGTTAAGAGTGGGCACACAGGACAGGATTAAAACCCAGAGGAAGTAAACAAAAGGAATGATATTTCAGAAGATCAAAGAAGGAAAGAATAAAAGATGTATGAAAGGAAGTAGTTAAAGAGTGCCTCAAAGAGCAGAATATGATTGGGATTGAGCTGGCTGTTTATTATAAGTGGCTGGCTGTAACCTATAGGATTCTAGTGCAAGAAGAGATTCTTCAGAGAGAAACATCAGGTTACAAATTATGTGACTGCGATTTGAAATTTTCTAGTTTCATAATATCGTGAAAACATTTACACTTCCATTTTTCATTACAAACAAAAATAACATCACTAATGTTTCTATGCCTGTCTAAAAGAGGTTATCTGGGCATGTACATTTTGCATTCAATAGAAACCTAATTTCTCTTAAATGCATAGGACATATTGTCATAATAAGAATGAGAATAAGCAGCAGCAGCTGTTACCATTAATGAATGGGCACTTATAACAAGGTATTTTTAAAATATATTATCTCTTATCTTTACAACAGTACCAAAAAGTTAGCTCTGTTAATAGATTAGGAATAAAGCTAAGGAAATTTAACACCTAGGAGCTGCAACTGGAAACTAAACCAGCTCTATCTAACTCTAGAGTCTAGAATGTGGCACTATTTCTTATGAGCATCAGGACTGACAGATGAGTCAACTAACTGACCGTAGTTTGTATAGTGTTTAAGTGCTGATTCTATGTTAGTGATCAAATTAAGTGGGCACTAGGGCAAATAAAAATAAATACTTTCTGCCCTCTTTAGGTATACCCTAAAAACACCTTCCTTTTGAGCCAATTTTGGGAGATCAGCACATCATGTCTAGATGCTCATGCAGAGGAAGTGAGAAATGTGGTATCTGATTTTCGGCCAGGTAATAAATGCTCTCCAGCTTCCTGTGAGAGGAAGTGAGCTGCGGTGGGGAGGCAAAAAGGGAAGGCAGCACAGAAAGGGAAAAGGTGAGTAGCCCTTATGTGGCAGCTCATGTTACTTAACATTTCCTGTGACAATCCTGGAAAGTTACTTGCATGACTCTTGCCACAGGCCATCTTGTCAGGCCTGCAGAGAGGGGAAAGCTGGACTTACCAGTCGGCAGGTGCCCCAGGGATCCCACTGCCGGGTGCCGGCACCAGCACAGCATTCCTTTCTTCCGTAAGCCCAACCCATTGCTCCACAAGCCGGGCTTCCCGCTCCACTTCATCCTCTGTTTTCTCTGGGAGATAAACAAGAAGAAATAAAGTAAAATTTCTACATTTAAAATAAGTAGATTTTTACTTGATGATATCTACATATGGCTTTAACATCAATTACATTCCAAAAAAAAATTTGAGGCTTTACAATTCAAGCATGAGCACCCCAAGCATTCAGAGAGGCTACGACACTAGCTTGACAGACCATAAACCAGGAGGAATAGAAAGTGTGTTGGAACAGAAATTAGAGGACTTGGGTTATTTTACTGGTTTTGTAATTTGGGGAAGTTATTCAACAGATGAGTCTAGTTTCCTAAAGGGATAATACAAGTCATGTCTACTTCATGCACTTATTGAAAGGATCAAATGAAATAACAGATGTGACGTTGGTTTATAAAACTATACACCATTTTATGAAGATAGAGGATTAAAAACTCCACATAACTTTCATTATGAAAGAAATTTTATTTGATATATTTTGAAATCCTCTTACCTATAATCCAACTCTGAAGCTACCTGGGCATAGTCAAAGTGAGTTTTCATTAGCAGGCTGAGCACAAACACAAACTGTGACACTAAGAACACTGAGCCAAAATGTTTTACTGAGGGAGAATTTTTGCTAATTTCTCCATAAAATGGATTAACATCTGTGATGTCTTTTGGTATAGAATCAGCCACAATGAGTGAATCACAAAGTCAGAATGAGACACCAAAGGTTTTAAAAGCATATTTCTACTCTAAAATCCAACAGGTCATTGCCAGCATAAGCAAAATGCATTGTTGGAGCTGGGTGGCAGTGGGTGGAGCGTTAGGCCAACTTCAGGCCACCCTGTACCAGCTGAGTGCATGGCTACTGCTCAACAGCAGCTGAAGCTGACCTGCCAGGTGTAGTAGTTTCAGATGGGATTCTTTAGCTACTGTCAGTCCCAGGTTCTGAGCTTGGAATACCTTATTACTGAGATACTGGTATTGATCATACTTGCAGAGTTTTATGAAAACTTATTACTTTCAATTTCAGAGCCTTCTTAAACCAACACTATAAAATATAATTAAGTAATATGCATAGTAGTTACAAGGTTAAAAAGAGAAATACTATCATTCAATGAAGGGAAGAAAATCCAACCTACCACCATTGTCTAGAAGTAAAAAAGCTACTCTCAGTTGACTTTAATCTCACATACCTTTTTTATTGCTGATTTTTTTAATCTGTTCATCTAAGTATTCTCGTCGTTTAATGAGTGCATCAGACCACCTCTCTCTGACACAATTTAAGTCTTCTTCCTGACATCAGGGAAGGAAAGCATTTTTCTGAGAAGTACATAGACAATATTCCTTTTTTTAAAAAAAGATGTTTATTTGATTAGAAAATTTTTCATTAGAAAAGGCCATTAAACATTGCTGTGTGATTAATATGCAAGAAAGCAGAGGCCTCAGTAACAATGCATGCTGATCAAGGATCCCGTTACTCAGAAATCAGAGCCCTTGGATTTCCAAAAGAGTAATTACACTTGAAGGCAAGAGAGGATCAAACTACACCAGCTATTGGATGATTCTTACAAGGTGTGTGTGTATGTGCATGTGTATTTAAATTGCAGCTATTCATTTGAAGAATTTACAATTCTAAGCTGAAGGATACCATGGACAGAGCCCAACCACGTAACAGCAAACAGAATGGAAAACGACAAGCATTTTCATAGTTCATAGTTCAATGGCTTAATAGCATGTTTTCTGAAATGCAAAGAATAGAACCGCAGAGAACATTGCCACATGGTTGTACCTCCAACCATCACTGTGAGGCTAACCGAAAACCACCCATGCAAAAACCCGCATGCAGTCAGCCATGCTTTCAGAACAGAACTCCCAGCAGCAGCCCCTGGACTTCACGTGGATGTGGGGCAGGAAGCGCAGAGACAGCCACAGAGTTAGTTAATGGTATTGCTGAGATCCAAAGGGATACTAGTATTCCTCCTAAAGTTTGTTTCTGCTTGCTTGCTTTCTTTTTTAATAAAGGAGGGAAAGAAACCCACCGATTTTATCCAAAATGCTCTGACTTGCTTAATTCTAGTCTAACCCTTAAAACATTACATTAACAGCTGATACCCGAGCACTTCTGAGGCCCTACCTATAATGTATCTGCATTTTAAGTATAGAAAGGCACACTGGGAAAACATGCTTTTAAAGTTTATGTGGAGAATCAGTACAAAGACTAGAAATGAAACCCAAAAAGGTTTTCTGCCTTGACTATTAATATTATTGCACATTCCATGATAGCACGCCAGTCAGTATTGATTAGGTAAAATTTCATATTTATACTTTTTTTTTCCTAAATTTCCAAAGAGGAAAAGTTGAGATTTAAATTTTCCAGGTTATAGATAACTACCCTTGGCTCTGATGAGAGAAGAAAACTGGCTAAACAAAACAAAATTGTGTGTATAAAGTGTCTTCAATTTTCTTATCTGACTAAAAGTCTTTTAAAGTGAAATGTTATATTACACCAATACTATATGCTCTTGGATGTAGAGCTAAGTGCAGTTTCTCACAGGAAAGACAAGAACCTACTTAGAGAATGTGGATGGTAACCACGTGAAATTTTAAGGTCACCAATTTAACACAGTGATAATAGTCTTGCTTAGAAAGGCTTTATAAGCTAGTAATTTGAGATGGCATAGCAAAAATGCAGTATCTAGTTATAAATTTTGAATTAACAGAGAAATCTGTAGTAGAAGTACTGCATCCCTGATTACATACAAAGCAAATCAAAAGCAAGTGAAAAACTGCATAGTCTTGCTCTATGCTCCTCCTTCCTCTTCCCTGCCCTCTGCTTTGCAGATGCTGGCAATTAGCAGTAGCTGTGCCCCATGCCACAGGATTGACAGCAGCAATACCTGATAACTATCCATATCATCACCATCCTCATCATCTCTCTGGTAGAAAAAAAAAAATAAACACAAAGGACATGCATTTTGTTTCTCAAACTGCACACAAAGAAAATAAATCTTTAAGCTTAACACACACATTAAAATGGACAGCACACATACATACATCAGAATAAAACATTTAGCTGAATCTCAAAAAGGTTTAGTCACTTGTCTATAATTATTTAAGGAATTTATGTTTTCAAAAATATAAATAAAGGAGTCATTTAGAAACAAGGTCTCTCTTAGATAGGACTAGGTACCAATAACACCAAGTCAGGCCTTACTGCATTGTTATGTGAATAGTTGCTATATATTTCTGGGTGAACTATCTGACTGAGGTTTAGAGTGGGCTTAAAAGACAGAATCACACAGATAAAGGACTTCATAGAGACACCACTGCTGTTTTAGCCATGAGACAACTAAGGCCCTGAAGGATGAAATGATTTAATCCAAGGATCACACACATAATGGCAGGGGAAGGCCTCTAGTTTCTCACCTAAGTGTTCTTTTCCCTTTATTACACAACTCTCACTGATAAAATCATCACAGTGAGAGCCCACTGGGAAACTAGACTATCTTCATACAAGGTTCTGCACTAGACTACTGCAACAAAAGCACAGCCCACTGTTTTGAATATATGGGTTTATTATTATCCACTATTGTATATATCAGCATCCATACCAATCAATTAAGGAAAATCAAAACTGTCTTAAACCCACAGCAACATTTTACAATAATAATATAAAATAACAAGCTTGGTAAAACAAAATCATCATGTTGAAAATAAAAAAGTTGAGAGAAGAATGAAGAAATTCTCATTTGTAGAGAATATTCACCCTTCTGGAGGCATGTTCTACTCAAAATGAATGCTAAGCCATGTAACAACATTTTTCATCAATGGTTATTGGAGTGTTAATATTCAAACAGGTAATGAAGTGGTCTAGTCATAAAAGAGAGAAACTTTTTTTCAAGTGCTTTAAAAATACAGTTAAAATTATTCTCTGAATATATTTCAAAATATACTTTTGTTTTAGTTTGGTAACTACCATTATCTTTTTGAATAACTAACTTATTAAATGCAGGCCTAATATTGAAGTATTTTTTCTTGAATTAATTTCCCATATCAATGAATAAAATACAAACAGTTCTAATTGATCATTTTTTTTTAGACTAAGGAGGTATTTCTATTAATTGAAAACTGGCCTGAGCTTTCATGATGTACAATTATTGTGAAGTCAACATATTCTGAATTGATCTGAGCTACTGCATCAGAATAATTCTAAAGTACTATGTCAACAAAAAAAGGTTATTGACCATTATTGACCATGACCTTGAGTATGGCCGCAATAAACAAGCAAACAAACAAATAAATAAATAAATAAAAGCGAAATTTAAAATACCTGCAGTTTAAATTTGCATGACTGGTATCATATTCTTCAAAGAACATTTAGCTGATATTTGAGAGCTCAAATTTTGGCAAAATCAGTTTTAACTCAAAAGGTAGAGCTGTTTTAAAAAGTGCATATAATCAATTCTTATAACGTTTCTCAGAAGGGAACACTTAAGTCAGCTGATGATCTATATTCTATAGATCATAGTTTAGGGTATACAGATCTAGTTTTATCTAAGATCAGAGATTTATTAAGACACAAAATTCTACTGCAGAAAGGGACCTCAGAGAATTATTACGTTTACCTCATCATTTTAGAGAAGAGAAAAAGAGAACTTGAAGTTTAAATTACTCAGTCAAGGTAAGCATTCAGGAAGGCCGAACTAGACTTAAGAACCCCGTTCTCCTCACTAGAAGTCCAGTGCTTTTTACCAGGCCTGCAGCCATCCCAACGCTGATGGCCAAACGAGGGACTGAACTGGGATGAGAATACAGACAATCCAATTTCCAACTCCATACACAGGAAAAGTTTTGTAAAGAAGCTGTCCCCAAAACAGCAGACTGTCCCCACACCTTCATTCACACTCTCCCCTAGGCTTTGAGGGCATGAGGTAATTTTGGCCTGAGATGAGAAAGGTAGTATCCGACAAAGCTATTTCTTCATTAAGGCCTGATAGTTCAAGTTAATGTTTTTTTTAGCTTTCAGAAAAGTCTTTGCCTGAATGCCATGAAACCAAAAGGAAATGGACAGATGATGAATCATTCTTGAGATGGGCTGGGCTTAGGCCCAGATGACACAGAGAAACATTTCTTCCCCATAACAAAAGGGAGAGTACTCCCTCTCACATGTGGCAGTGAAGGTGCTTGAATTTAACGGCTGATTTCCCCTAGTCCCTAATTCCTATCTGACAGTACACTGGGGACTTAGTGAAGCACGCGCATACTTTCAGACCACTGGGGACAAATTCCTAATCTTACAGTTTATTCTCAAGGAGTACTGAAGAGATCTGACTGATAATATAAAGATCAATTCCTAGAGGTTTTCATCTTTTAATTTTTAACAATGAAAACATAAGATTTAGTAAAGGGAGATTTAATGAACAAAAATGATCATGATGACAACTTTTAATTTTTTAAAAAAGTAAAGTTTTCAAAGAGCTGGTTAATTATTCCAGTGTACTGGGGTAATTTTATGTTAATAAAAATGGGTTAAGCTAGGCAGTAATGCCATACTCAACATCATTTGGGACAGATATAAAATCAAATCTGCCTAAAGTAAATGAGTACTATAGCATTAAAATGTTAAATAAAATAAATAAAATTATTATTATTAATCAACACTAAGCCTATACAGTATTTTAAATCTAGAAAAAAAAGGCAATGGATAGAAATATGAATGGGTATACAGATATATGGTTAAGGCAAGGAAGTTCTGTTATATTCCCAAACAGGTTTCCATCATAGTTCATGGACTATCTTAATTTTGCATTAATCAATCTTTGTTAAATACTATCTCAAATATCTTTCTCTTACCTGGTAACTGTCCAGCCCTCTTTGGAGCTTGGTGGACCTAGCAGTCACGCAACCAATGGATACTGACAAGATGGCTTCAACCATAAGTGGCAGTGTCCCTGAATGCTGTACAGGTTTTACTGTGACTTGCACTCTCCGGGAATGACCCTGTAGATGTGGGGTGCGATGAGGGAGTGATGTGGAAATGGGTGCCAGAAATGGAAATGGGGAGAGATGAGGGAAGAGGATGAAGGAAGGGACATGAATTAGGAAACAATAAGGCAAATAATTAAAAAATTCCAGAAATTGTGTGTAAGAGTAGGACAGAGAGAAACCATGAAACAAACAAAAAAAACGTAGTACCTGTCTGAGTTGAAAGATGCCTCCTGTGTTGACATCTTTTGCCTGATGGAGCTCCACAGCAGCATATTCCCCTAACTCATTCAATTCTAATATGGAGATCCACATTTCTATTCTGCGAGTTACTTCATTCCACCTGCAAAAACACATTCCAACAAGCAGCAACGTTGTTGCCCAGGGCCATTATTAGGAATAAACCACCAATTACTGAGCACTTACTAGAAACTGTGCTATGGATGATGCACAGTTATTTTCAACTCTTGAAACAACCTTATAAGTTTTTATTTATTTCTTCGAGAAATAACTTGAATTCAATGAAATGTGCAGATCTTGAGCACAGAGTTCAATGAATTTTGATAAATGCATACACCTGTGTAACTTACCCCACCATTACCTTAGAAAGGTTCTCATGTTTCTTCCCATTCAGTACCCCCTACTCCCACCCCTTCCTGAAGCAGCCATGTAAACTCATAGACTAGTTTTGCCTATTCTAGAACTTCCTATAAATGAAATCATGTAGTAGTATGTACTCTTTTAGTCCTGGCTTCTCTGAATCGGCATGTTTTTGAGATTTGTCCAAATAGATATTAATAGTCTTTTTAATATTGTATTGCTGCATAATATTCTATTATATGAACACTACTACAATTCGTTTATCCATTCTCATGTTGAAATACATTTAGGTCATTTGTAGTTTGGGGATATTATGAATAGAGTTGCGTAAACATTCCTGTACAGGTGTGTTTGTGGACTTACGTTATTATTTTTCTTGGGTAAATACGTAGGAGTGGGATTGTTGGAAGACCAACTTCACAAGAAGATATCCTCCTGTTTTCTTCTATAAGCTTTATAGTTTTATCTTTTACACTTAAGGTTATGATCCCTCTTGAATTAAGTTTTGTGTATGGTGTGAAGGAAAGATCAAGGTTTTGTTTTGTTTTCTTTTTGATATAGATATGTAATTGTTTCAGTCTTGTTTATTGAAAAGATTTTCCTTTCCCCACTGAATTTCTTTAGTCTTGACCTAGTGTCTAAATCTCACAGCCAAGTACTAACCTGTCATGCAGCGTTCTTGTCTTAGCATGAAGGGAATCAACTTCCCAGATGGAGCTACCATTTCCAGCACACCGGTGGCCCCACACTTCAATTGCCAATGCTCCATCTGAAATGAACTCCAGAAATTCTTCTGTTACATTCACCACGTAGTCCTGGGATAATCGAGAGGAAAAAAAGAGGAAAAGGATTATGTGTAAAGCAGTCTATGAAATTTCCCTTTTAACTTTCAACTTTATATAGATTCACTCTAGAGTATATTAGGCTGATCCCAACCTTAAAAATCATCTTTACTGTTTTATTAAAACCATAAAGAACCACAGAATATTAAACCTGAAAGGGATATCATGGGGTAATTTAACCCAACTCCTTTCTTTTATAAATGAAGACACTGCTTGTCCCACATCATACTGCTTGTTTGTTGCAGAGCTGACTCTATGTGCTCTCATTCCAAGTTCATCTTAGTTCTACAGGATCACCGACTTTCAGCCTGCATAAATTAATCAACACATCAAAAAAGGAACTTCTGATTGTTCCTCGCTATGGCTTAGAAGACTAATAACAAAATTAAATTTTTTATGATTATCTCTTACTCTTAAACTCTCCCACCAGAATTCCTCATTTTAAAATGCAAACAGATGAGTGTGAGGAAATGAATACTGAATTGACTGAGTATGGCAAATCACCCAGAACAAAGCTGTAAGCAAAAGACGAAGCCAATTTTCTTTCCATTAATATCACAGTGGAATCTCAGGTGAAGAAATCTCTGTGACTCTTATTTCTGGCAAGAACTGTGCTATATTGATTTAACCTTATACTATTTACATTTTTATTTATTTTACTTATAGACAGAACCAGAATTTTAGAAGGAAAATAAACTTAATGACCAATTAGTACCATTTACACATTTTAAAGATAAAAGAACCCAAGGTCACATAGTGGATCCAGAGGCTCTGAGACAAGTATTTATTAAATCAGTTGTTAATTAGAACTCACTTAAAATTCCATCCTTCTAAATAAGCAGCTTTGAAGATCCATAGAAACATGGGGAATATTTAAAAAGAGTATTAGGAGAAAAAAAAACAAAAATAATTAATAAAGATTCTAAGAAACAGACTGGTGAATAAAAGTAAAAACATGTGGCTATTTGTTTTCAGAAAAAGAAAGACTTGATAGCTTTTACATGTGTGTGAAATATTATAGGTGGTGATATGGATTTGTTTTCGAAGTATGAAACTAGAAAGAAATAGGCACAATTTAAAAAAAAACCAAAAAACAGAAATAATAATAAAAAAAAAAACCCACTCCATAAATGTCTTGAGTACCTATTAAGGGCTGTCCAAAAAAAAAAAAAAAAAAAAAAAAGAATTACATAGAGGAACAAAGAACAGAGGACAGGGTCTGTCTGTCAGAAATGACTTGTTATCAGTCTGATGTGAAAGCCAGAAAGGGTAGCTGATGTCGCAAAGTAGGTCCACTAAAACAGTAAACAAAAATTCACTTTCCCTATTTTATACTTTCTTTCAAAACTCATATAGTATATTACAATGCCATACTTAGAATGCTATACTCTATTCAAAAGAATGAAAAATATCTACAGCATCTTACATGTTAGGATGTCCACATATATTAAAATAACAAGATGTAACTCTGCAATATGTATAATGTGATCATTTTGGTAAAAATTTATGTGTGATAGTTATGTGTGTATGACATTAAGAGTTTGTATCTATTCCCATTTATGTATATGAACATGTTTACTACATGCATATAAAAAGCAGTGGAACACAGAAAATAGTTTATTAAAATATGTAACAAACTATCATTGGTCATCACACCTTTGGGGAATAAGATTTTGATTAGAGGTCTTTCAGATTTTATTTTAAAATCTTTAAAAATTTTTTAAACTGAAGCGCCTTTTGAGGTTAAAAAGCCCAATAAACATATTACTCTTATGAAACATTCTTATGAGGAAAACTTCTGAAGTATAAGTAGAATTATGAACTACATCCAGATCTGTTGCCTTCCATGTAATTTATTTCATAATGGCATCTGTACCTTACAGTGAGAGAAGGTCACGCTATATTGGGCATCCTTGAATTGTGGGGAAGGCACCTCTGGGTCCACTACTGGGGCAGCCACTGTAGACTCACAGTGGTCCCAGAATGTGTACTGACAGAAGACGAAATTCGACAGGTTTAAGGGTAGCCCAGTTGCCTCTTTAATTTTTACCTGAAAAGATAGATTCAAAGAAAAAAAAAAAAGCAAATATAACTCCCATAAAGAAAACATTCAATTATGTATTTTTTTCTTATTTCAACGACCTCAAATTTAAGAGTAAGTGACAAAATAAACAAATGAGTCATCTATTTGACATCTGAACACATTTGGCACCATTTCATTAAGGGTTCTATTCTGTAATAAAATCTTTACCACAGTTTTATAACTATAGTATACAACCTTGGCAACGAACACACATACCCTTCTAAAATTTTATAATAATTCATTGAGCAACATATACTCCTTGCATGCCAAATACACACAGACTTTTGAAATATCAGGCAACAGTCATCAGAAAGTGTGCTATGCTAGAGGAAGTACTGTCCACCAATGTATTCACTGTCAGAAAATTTAACTTCTACTATGCTCTATGAAGAACTCATAAAATTTTCTATAAAATGGTTTTGAATTAAACAGGTAATTTCTCTGAGCCTCCCCATCATGTCCTCACCCGGCATGTCAATTTTTTCACTCGGTGAATGATTTCTCCACTGCTGTCTACGACTTCAAGACTCCCACTTTCACTGGAGTTCTCCGAGGAGTCATCCTCCACTACACGCTCCGGGACAGCTCCTGTAACACGCATCACTTCCACATGAAGACGCCCTGCAACCTGGGTCAAGGAAGCAGAGCGCCTTAGAGTTAAAAGACGTCCCACGGGCAGCACAGACCTGAGACAGAAAGCACTCTACAATATCCCAGGTGAGCAGCTCTAGTTATTGCCTGCCAGTCTCCAGCAATGGGAAGCTCAAGACTTCCAGAGCCAGTCCATTCCACCACTTGCCCTTCAATCATCCTGCCTGACTTTAAACCAAATTTACTTCCCCACAACTTGCCTTCTGAAGTCATCTTCATTCTTATCTTTCTTCTACAGGATAGCTCATGAATAACTTGAAGGCAGCTATCATATTCTACCTGGAGTCACCTCTTTTCTACGTACTGTACATTTATTCACTTACTCATTTGAACAAATAAATACCTGGCTTCATGAGAATATCAAGATAGAGACACAGGCTCTGCTGTCAAGGCACTCACAGTCAAGTGGGGGAAAGGCAGGGAAGTAAAAACCTGATAACAAAAGTGTAGACTAGCTGTTATAACAGAGATATGTACTGGTTGTTATGGAAAATATTTATCCACTCAACAATATTTACCAAGAACTAACTCTGTGCCAGGAACTACACTAAGCCCTGTGCTGACAAGAGTAAACCAAACAGACATGGTCACTGGGCTCATGGAGCTTCTATTCTCTCTAGTAGAAGAAAATGAGCACTTAATTCACACTGGGGCTAAGAGCAAGGTGAAGAAGGGCTTCACAAGGTGGTGAGACCTGCTCCAAAACAAACAACATATACAAAACTACGATATTCTAAAGAAATAGTTCCTTTAAAATTGTTTTTGTTTTTTTTTTTTTAAAGCTGAGTTTCTTCACTATCCTGGGGTTCTCAGAATAGGTGCTGTTTTAGCAGTGTTTCTCTTAAAGTTATTGCACAGAGCCAAATTAAAGGATAGGAACTGTCTTAAAATTTGCATTCTCAGAGTGTTATAATTGGCCAGGTTATCTTTCATAACATAATTTAAGGTTGTAATGACTGAAGCTGTGAAGGTAACACATTCTGGCAGTTCCACTTTCATCTTAAATAGCAAGGCTCATTTTTAAAGGTAGCTCAGACCCAACTTCCACACGGCAATTTGCACTGGCACCAGGGACCTGAGAGCTATTAGTTGATGGTATCTGACAAGTAAGACAAATATTAAGTAGTAAGGTTGGGGGATAAGAGAAATCAGAAGATAGTGGTTCTTAAGTTTTTTTTTTTTTCAGTGCTTTTTAAGAATCAAATACATTTTAAATAGAATTTCAGTGGGATTAATGGAATTCTCAAAGCCCATCATGGACCCTAGCTTAAGAACTCAAACTAGGAACTCATCCACTGGATCCCTTTGCCTCAGAAGTTGTGCCCACTTTTAACATAGGAAAAAGCAACCTTTAGTCCACTGTTCTTCTGGAGCAGGATGCTCACAGGCAGCTACACATGTAGAAGGGGGAATGTGTACTTATGCACCACAACTGGAAACCTATGGCTTATTTTCTGGGTGCGAATCACGAAAAATAACAGTATTTCAAATTAGCATGTTATCGAAGGACAAGCTAGGAAATAAGGGTGTTACCAAATTTAAAATTAAAATGTGATGAAATGAGTAAGTTTGAACTTGATAATTTTCTGAATTTCTTAGGTCTACATAAGGCCAGTATATCTAAATAACTGAAATACAAGAGTTTAAAAGAAAAACAATGGGATGGTGCAGCCTGTTTCATTTGGATACTGTGGGTTTCAGAATAATCCTCTTGAGGCATCTCTTTTAAAGACCATTTAGAGGACAGGAGGGAGCCAGAGTGTATCACAAAGGTAAAACATTAAAAGAGAAATGAATATGGGCACAGAGCTCAATCTGGTTTCCAAAAGATTTCTAATTTGATTAAAATAAAGAAATTTGTGAACCGCAAATATAAAATATGTTATAATCTTTTAAAACCATGACTTAACTTTGATAGTATGTATTGATATCGGTAGAGAAAAAAAGGATGTGGATCCTATTTTTCCTAGTTTCTTGCTCAACATCGAGAACATAATCTAAATTGGAAAAAAAAAACGTAAAAACTTGAGCCACCATTTTCTCTGAGACTGGCTTGTCTTTACCTCCCCCTGCTGGCTGATGATAGGGACTGCATACTGAAGCTTCACATCGCAGAAGAGACACTCTAAGAAAACGTTTGCCACACCGATGAGGTTGTGATTCTCTTGGGCTTCATAGAAAGGGTCACCTCGTTTCCCACAGAGTGTCTTTGCCTGAATAGTAAGAGAGGCAGATGGGCAGGAGAGGAAGAATCGAAACATCAAATAAAATAATGCGATTTAAAATAATTTTAAAGCATTAATTCAAACAAGTTAAAAAGAAGTAAAATTAGGATCATGATACGTAAACAAAACAAAATTAGCACATGGGAGGGGCTTGTTAGCAGGGAAACTAAGTGATATTCATGTGGAAGATCCTTCATTAGTTACTGCTTCATCTTCCCTACCACACTTCACCTGCAGCCTGTTTCATTTTATTCCCTGTGCTTTGCCTTATTTCCTTTGCTGAGTCCTCTTTTCCATTACTAATGTCCAAAAATGAATTATGCTCTCTGGAATTATTCTTAGTAATCTACCTAAACATGATCATATCTAAGGGAGCATGAACATGCGCTAATAAATACAAAAATCCATGCTGGATTCCATCCAGCTGATTGTTCACAACACTGACACTACAGCACAAATTTACTTTGTCCCACTTAATTTCCCTTAAGTGTAGTAAAAATGTAGACAAATAAGAATAACGCTATGTGTTCTTTTCATTTAGTCCTTTCCGTGGGGATTACATATTACTGATCTAACATAGCACTCGTCTCAACATCACTTTACTGTCTTCTTTAATATAAATTTCAAGAGCACCACTACAAATATTCACTGGTGTGTGTATGTGTGTGTGTTCTGACAGTTAAATAATCATATTCTCTGCTATTAAATATGACCAAATCTCCTTTATATTTTATCACTTTTACCTCAGGAACTTTTTCCTTCCATTCTTGATAAAGGTCTCTCATATCGATTAATTTATTCTCCAGCTTCTCAATGGTCCAAACTTGGGTACCCTTTCCTTTCCTCCTCACTTGAATAGCTGGCTCACTCACTATTACTCCTCTCTGTAGAATGAAGAAAAACAAAAACAAACAAAAAAAACCTTGTTATAACTTTTGGATCATTAAAGCAATGTATGTTATTATAAAGTAGCAAATTAAAAAAAAACATAATGTATACAAAAGAAGATCAAATTCTACCACATACAGAATATTTTGGTTTCTTTTTTATGTTCTATTATATGTAGGCACACAATTTTTTCCACAACCAGAATTAAACAAAAATATAAATTTCCTCTCCCATTTATCTCACCATAGTTTTTATATTATAATCATCTTGTGCTGATAATTATTCTTCATAAACATTTCTAATAGTAACATAGCAATTCATTATATAAATGTCCTACTCATTTGACTAATTATTCTGTTTCAATTTTTTACTATTATAAAGCATATCAAACTTTAAGTTCACTTCTATGACTGTGAACTTTGAATACATTTCTCAAAGGAGAACTACTCAGTCAAATGACTAAAATCCAGGAAGACCCATGAGACACTCCCTGACTCACATCTAGCTTGCTTATTAAGGGGAAAAAGATGACTGGATGACAAACTTTTTTTCAAAGTTTCTCCTTAAATGAAAACTTCAATTTGAAATGATGGGGAATGTCCAATTAAATAAAAGAAATGATGGGAATGTCCAAATGGCTGCAGAGGGTCCTTCTGTGTGCATAAGGACAGGCATCGTATCACTTTCTTTCTCGTAGAATTCACTCTTAAAATGGTACTATAATAAAACATACACCTATCCCCCATTCAGAAAGGGGCATTTATATGAAAGAGAAAAGCAAGTGGGATTACTTACATACATTCCTAGTTTTAAGGAAAGCATTTAAATTAGCAAGTCCTTCAACTCACCAAAATTCTCATATTCTGATCATAACATATCTAAGGGTGTACACATGCGAGTAGGTCTATAGAGGAAGTCTTACAAAGAATAAATACCTGGGCTCACATCAGCATCTCCTCATGGATGTTTTCCTGGATGTCAGTTTCATACCCATCTTACAGTATTCTCTACTGCACATCTTGCTCTCAATCTTACCTTTCTGTTGGCACTGAGGTTTGCAGCAGGGATCTGCAGAGTCACTTGGTAGTCAGTGAGTTTGCTCATTTCCTCGGCTAAGAAGTTTGCCTCCCTCACCAAAGTGTTAGCTTTAACTAGCTGCTCACGCAGTTTTGCCAGGCTCTGACGGAAGAGTTCGTCCCTGTGGTGCAGCAGAAAAGGAAATGAGAAAATTTAAAAGAAAACTACAATCTTGTTTCTAAGTGAGTCATATTATTAGAAAGTGGCAGTAAACTTTCAGACCTAGTTTTCAATCTAGTTTTTCAAATCACCTCACAATCCTTTCCATCTCCCACCAGGGTTCCGTGGGCTATCTGTTGGCAACCACTGACTAGAAGCAAATATGTGAAATGATGTAACTAAAAATCATTTTTAAAGTTATATATCATTTGTAAACTACTAGATTTTGATAGGGAGATGCAATGACCACCATGACCACCACCACCACCACCACCACCCACAATCTTTTAGGAAGAAGAAATAATTATGGCTTTTGTGTGCTTTAGGGTCAGGGGATAAGAGTGGACAGGTGAAAGAAATCTGGAGTTAGAAGGAAGTATTTTACATAATTTCTTCACTTGGGAAAAGGCAAGAGGTGGGCACTTCTGTGGCAGCAGGAATTCTTTCTTCCACTCTATACAATATAGCACTTCCTGATAAAATCTTCTCTGACATCCTGACTGCATCAAAACCCTATTATATGTTCTTCTGGCCTCATATCTTTTGCCTCAGTTGCACTTGTCATAGTTACAGTTTTTCATTTATTTGTGTATTTATTTGACTAAAGTCTGTCTCTTTTAAGAGGCTATAAATGCCCGTAGGGCAGGAGCTCTGTCTCTTCTGCTTGTCATTACACTTAATTTCCAGCCAAGTGAATGGTCCACTGCAGGGTATTAAAAAATATCCACTGAATGAAAGAGTACCTCTGGATTTCACATTTGAATCTGGGCTCAAAGGTAACCCAGTCTATCAAACTGCTCTGTGCCTCATATAACTTCTGTTTTCTACCATTTACACACCTCCTGCCCTTCATAGGAAATGATGAATTTGCAACACCTAAATCTGTTTTCCTTTCTTTTCACCTTAGAAATGATATGAGGCGCACTGCAAAGATGTTAATATAAAATGACCTAAAAGATATCACACATCGATACTGTCTTCCTGCCTTTTCTAAATTATCATTTTTTTCAGTTATTCAGGCTCGATCACTTTCAACTAGCTGATCTTTTCTCTTTTTCACAATATCCAGGAAAAAAGCCTTGTTGACTTTTCCTCTAAAACATCTCCTAAATCTCTTTTGATTTTGTTCATCACTCCAGTTCATGTTCCTCACATTCCTCTTCCCACTCTCCTCCTTCCCCTGCAATCTCACAGCACCCAGGTTCTTCCTCGTCCACTACAAGACAAGCCTTAGAAACACCCTGTCTTCTTGGGCCATTCCTTGGCTCAAAACCTTCTCTCATAGGTTAAATCCCAAACATGCATGTCTATAGGCCTCATGCGTATCCTATCTAAGAGTTTTGGATTTCACTCTCCCTACTCCTTTATAAATCACCTTTTAGATGAAACAAAACTTCTCATGTAACCCCCTAAACACATCTTACTCTCTCCATTGCTTTACATTTGTTTATGCCTACCCACCTATCCAAAGTGCCCGCCTCAGCCTTCTCTCTGACATCCAAACTCCCCCCCTCTATACTTACTTCAAATTCTTCCTTCTCCAGGAAATCTCTGCAGATGACTCAGCTTCTCTGGTCTGACACTTCACTAAACAATCATGGCACTTACTGAGCCCTTGGTTCAACTAGCCATTATGTTCTTGCTTATTATTCAATATTTTCACACAATCAATATTCACTAAGTCTACCACAGGACAACATCATTCTAGGCACTGCGGAAACTTCAATGAATGATACTGACTCCTTTTCTCCTGGAATTTACTTTCCAATGGAGGGGAAAAACAACAAATAAGTAATTATATAATTGTAACACTTCCTATTTTTAAATGAAACTTTTTACAATTTACTATTATAATTTTATTTTCTCATATATGTCTTACTCTACACCACATTGTAAGTTTACAGAAAGAATAAACTACATCTCTAGCTTTCTGTGCAATTCTCACTAGCTCTTAAATATACTTGATTCTCTGACTCTCAACATTTGCTTAAGGTCTGAGTGCTTCAATACTTCACAAACCATCAACATTTACTTAGATAACAGTCCCACCTTTTCATATATCCATCTACCATTAATGACATTTTAATTTTATGCAGTAACACTTGTTGAAATCAATATTGTAACGATTCTTCAAAATATCATCCTTTCTACTCTTAAGAATTTGAGCCTCAAAGAGAAGTAATCTGAAATTATGGGAAGTCAAAAAAAAACATATTTTGACGTTTAACTGAAAAACAGTACAATTAAAAAGAATCCAAGAAAAAGAAAACAAATAAAAAAGAATAAAACAAAAACAAAAGCAATCCACCATTTCTATCGCGTACATTTTTGTCTTTTATAATCTTTAGTACATAGAAAAGTAAATAGGACAAGTCGAATGGGTATCAGCAGGTACAATTATACCAATTACCTTTAGCTAGCTGTTGCTTAAAGCCACTAGCTCATAGTAAATGTGGAAAAAACAGCACTTCAGAAAAAGCACCATCTGCTAACCTTTGTTTTATCCAGGTGCAAAATACAAAAAATAATATATTGTAAGTATGATAATTATTCACACTTCAGTATCCAGATGAGCAGGCAGCTCCTGGGGAAAATGTAATTGACTCTTCTCTTAATTTAGAACAGACAATCAAGTGCATTACTGTGGTGAGCCTTTTAATGTAGGGTAAGGTTCCCTTTCCTCCTCTTAGGGGTCATCTCCCCTGGATGTGGTTCAAGTAAAGTATCTCACTGCTAGAGAGATATGCAGTGTGGTTACAACAGTTAGAGTAGCAGCTCTGGAGTCAGACTGCCCAGGCTGTGATTCTACTGTACCAACTGATCAGAAAATGGTTTTGGGAAAGTTATTTAACCTCTCAGCCTGAGTTTGCTCATGTGTGAAATGGGGTGAAAATGCTAAAATGTAGCAGCAGATGTAAAGAATGGATGAATATATGTAAAGCACTTAGTGCCTGACACATGGTTAATGCTCTATAAATGTCATATGCTGCTTTTATTAATATTAGTTATTATTCTAACAAAAGTGTTATTAATGGGTATATATAGACAGACCTTTTCATTCTGGCCTTTTCATTTACTAGATGGGTGACTCAGGCAGTATATTTAAACTGATTGCCCTACCTACAAGATAGTGATAATAGTTTCTCTGGCACAGAGTTGTAGGGACTAAGAAATAAAATTAGCACCATGCCTAGACTATAGTAAGAACACAGCAGAAGTTAGGAATAATTTATTGCCCTTATTGTTATTGTTCTTGTTACTATTTCTTCTACCATTACTTCAGTTTTAATAAAGTATTTTAAAGTCATAAATTAAAAAAATTCACATTTAGGAGATTTCTTAACATTGAAGTTGCATTTAAACAGAATCAAAAGTAAGAGAAATTAAAAATGAGAATGGCCGTTATGCTGAAGAATTATTCAAATTATTTCCATTTCAATACCTAACAGTCTATGCCTTCTAACTTGGTACCATTTTTACTGAAGGTAGGTAAGAGGGGCAGGTATGTCTTTAGCAACTAACAGTAAAAATGCTTAGGATGGACAATATCACTGAAAAGAAAAGCCAGCAGATAACAACCCAGATATGGGACTAAGATTTCCTTCTGTGCTAGGTCTGTTCCCCTTTGACATGTCTCATGACCCACCCGCAAAGCCGCACGGCCCTGAAGCCTTGACTCTGGGTCTCCCAGGTTCCCTTCTTACCTCTCCTCTTCCCATTGCGTCACCTTCTGCTGAGCTGTCTGGCTGCTGTAGGCCAGGCGGTCAGGGACGTTGCTCTGGGGCTGCCTCTCAGGAGAGAGCTGCTGGCGGAGATGCTCCAGCTCCCGCTCATACATGAGCCGCTGCTCCTCAAGGGCACTCCGCTTTTCTTCCAGGTATTGTTTCTCCAGGACCTGAACCACATTTTGAACTGGGTCTGGTGAGCCAAGAGACAGGACAAAGTGTCTTCAGCAGTGGCTATGACAGGCAGCCTGCCAGTGCTTCTTCAGCAAGAACCAACTCCTTCCCCAGAATATAGCCTATCAATATGCTCTCTATGAGAGGGCTGAGCAGCCCTGTCAAATGAGATCATCTCAATTTTCTTTTTTACTAACATTTCAGATAAGTTCTTTTACATGTAAACATTTCTCACATCTACTATGTTACTTTCTTCCATCCTAATGTTTAGATAGACCATTAATCTACTACAAACAGAGTAGAGGAGAAGGGGATGGGATCCTACCCACTCAGAAGAAAGACATATGAAATCTAGGACAATGGCAAAGACAGAGCCACAAAAGATCTGATTTTTATGGTAGTCAATTTCTGTCCATTTAGCATTCAGTTTTGGTATATGATAAAGGATTTATAGTTCTGATTTAAATCACAAATATTACTCCTGAATTTCTCTAATGTGGGAACTTACAGATCACAGCATATATCTGAAAATATTGATTGAGTATATATAGTCGCGATTTCTCAGGTGCTAATATCTAAGAGGGTAATTCACTTGTAAAAATAAAAGGCGATTTTTCTGATTTTTTTTTTTCATTTTGCAGATCTAAATGTCACCAACATACACGTAGGTGAATAGGCACAGAGATACTAATAGGTCATGCTCAAAAGGGCCATACTATAACAAGTGGTATCTGTGATATAAGACTTGATCTTAAAGAGCTAATTGGCTCGGTGAGGACATTAGCTTGGTAACAATCAATAAACTCAACGCCATGGAGAATGATTAAGGTACTGGCCACATGTATAAAGAAGAAAGTTACTAACATTTCTAAGTGAGCAGACAGTAGGGAAACAGTTTATTAGATTAACTGGATGGTAAACAAGAAAATCACCATCACATAAATATCTCCCTGAAGTACAAAGGACCTAGAAAAGATAAGTTCATATTCTCAGGCTAGCCTGGGACATAATTTCCTTCTTGTACATGGACACATTGCCTGTTATTCAGTGCTAATTGTGTTGTGTTTGCACAATTTGACTCTAAGTTTAATTTCCAGGATAAGAGTGGGAATTTAAGATAAGAGGAATTTATATAATACCTGATGATAACTATTAACTGACTTTTCCAAAAGACTATCAATTTGTGAAATAAATGTGTAAAACTGTACTAACTTTCTACATGAACAGTAGGAGAAAAAGACAGTGTGTTAGCTTAGAAAATAAGGTTAATATAAAAAAAAAGCAGAAAGCAATTAAAAAATATCACAATATGAACAGTATAGGTGAGTTGTTTTAATAAAAATAACAACCACAATGGCAATAATAATTTTTTTAACTACTGGCTATATCTTCAGGTAAAGGAACTACACCTTTTGCATGCATCATCTCAGGAGAGCCTTGCAACAATCCTAAGGGTGAATATCATTCTCATTTCAAAGCTGAGGAAATTGGGGCTCAGTAGGTTAAGTAGCTGATCTAAGATCACACCTCTCTCAGATCAATTAGAGCTAACTGGTTAAGGGAGACATAAACTTATTAATAAATATGGTATTCGGACCTCCAACATTTGCTCAGAATTAGTACTTTGTTAAAGAGTAGATCTTTAAAAAAAATACTGCTCTTTGCTGATATGAAATTCTCAAATTCAGCATTTTTTCAAAGCAGAATAATTTTTTTCATAGAGTTCTGTCAGAGTACCTAAAATGTTACTTGAAAAGCTGATGGAAAATTAGCAACCATCACCACCACCACCCCCTCTCCCCACTCCCCCAAAAACAAAGGACCCACCCTCTAAAAACCCTACACAAAGGTAGACCATGAATAGGCAAGACCTTTCCCAAAGAATAAAAATTTATGCACTCCAGAGCATTAGAACTTATGACATAGCCCTAAAACTTCTGGAAAAAAAAAATAGTAATAATATGGTGATTTTTTTTTTTTTTGCAGGAATCTGAAATAATTTTAAATGTAAGGGCCAGAGATGAAGAAAAGTTTATTTGGAATTAAAAATAGATATTTCTAAAACAGTACATATATTTGATCTATGTGGGCTTTAGGTTTAAAAGTAAAGGACAAGGTCCTCATCATCCATTTATATGTATATAGAGCCTTATTCTCAAGGGCTCTGAATTAGTGTTTAGGCATCTTTTCTAGACAGTGAAAAGTGGAAAACACTATTCCATATATGCTAGAGTTTTTGCTAAAAGACACTGAATAAGATATAGAATTCTCATTTCTATTTGCTAGTCAGTGGTATGTAGAAACACAGATGATCCCAAATGGCTAAAGTAGAGGAGATTTCACCCCAAGGTTTCACGCCATGCAGAGGCTGTTTTAAACTGCTTAGCAGCTGCCATAACACCCCTACTACTTAACAGGATTTGTCATGGCCACAAATAAATGCGTAGGTATTGAAGCGAGAGCAACTCAAAGCATCCCTCTCTGAGTCTGTCCCAGTACAGCCTAATAAGCCATGCCCAGGGACTCAGGTGTGGCCAGGCCACACACAACCCTAATAGAGGTACAGGGGCTGAGGGTTTTATTTTGTTTTGTTTTTTAACTTCTAATCCTAACACAAGTCTGGAAACACCTTTCTCTTAGACATATTTGATAATATTTTCTTTTCAAATTAACCAGTTTCAAGCCTTTATCATTACACAGACTATTTTTAAATAAATCCCCTAATTGGCAAGTCAATTTGACTCTATGATATGGTTTAGAACAAAAGCTAAGATTATTTCGCTTATTCTCAAATGACCAATCAACTACCAACAGACTGTCCACAATTTTATTTTCCCCTATCATTTTCCTTATTTTGAATAAACTATTTTAAAACTCAGTGAGCCTGGAGCTGAAGGACAAGATACCAAAGAGGTAGGTATTTTAGGAAGAGAAAATGGACCACAGTTACTTTGGGTAGAGTACTTCTCTTCTTCATGTGTTTATTCTTTACCTGGTAAATCACTGTGGAATGAGCTCAGACTTATTTACCTGTTCCCAAAAATAGAAAAGAGAGGATGGTAGTGGTGGTGGTGGTGTTTGGAGGGAACTTATGTAATAAATTAGAATTAATTCACGCCAAGATGCCCAAGGCACTAAATCAGAGAAAAACAGATCCTTTGAGAGGAAGAAAGAACTCTTTAATCCCAGATGGAATACATGGGCTCTATGACCATTTACCAGCCCCTTAATTGCTCTTTACTTTAGAGCTACTATTGACTCTGTAAAAACAGATGAGTGTCTGATTCCTAATTTTGAATCTTTGGAATAAAAGCATTATTGTTTATAGATATTAGGTTTCCCTTTACCCTTAATTCAGATGAACTGGTTTTTAGATCTTTATTTACTCTAAAGACTCAAAAATAATATCCTAGGCTATTACTGGGATAATGCAGGTAAATATGTATCTGGAAGTACAATGTTCTGACTGCTGTGCTGTCAACAGTAATAAAATCATTAGTAATAGTAGTAATGATACCAAGAACACTTTTGTGCATGGGGAGAAGAACAGATTTTAACCACAGGGAAGGTAGTAGAGTTGGGACAAGGGGAGGCAGGGGTCTTAACTGAAAAGAGAACACTCCTCAATCAATAACACAGAGTACCTTTGTCAGGCAGAAAATGTCAGCTTCCTCCCAACCACGTTAGATTTTGCCAAAGCATGGAGCACAAGCATCAATCAGCAGCACTGCTAAAAACTAGTCTCAAACTGCCTCATGCTAATGCCAATAAGTTAAAACCTTTATCCCAGTGTTTGTGGAGGAGCTTCGTCTGAAACCACAGGAGAGGGAAGAGAATCTTCAAATAGGACCACCAAGGGGACGACCACCAGGCAGACAAGCTTATCATCGGGAAGCCACCTAGTAGCAGAGGTGAACTGTATGAACACTGTCCGGCCACCAGCATTTCAGCACTTATATCTGAGCATGTCTGTATGCCCCACAGGGAAGCTCCTTTACCAGAGGAATTGGCTAAGTGGTGCAGTGAGGAGGAGAAAACATTACTGGTAAACAGACAGACTGAACACTGGAAAACAGACAGACTGAACACTGGAGAACAAGGCTTGATCTGGAATGCCAATGGTAACTCATGTTAACATCAGGAGCCAGAGCACTGATGACTAATTGGTTTGGCTAAGAGGATTGAGGGAATTAACAAATGCTTATTAAAAACTCTCTGGTTATTCAAGGGTCTAAAATGTATATGATAAGAAGGTCAAAATTGGATTAAATTAGAAATCTGTGATGTGAGATGATAACTGACACCACTGGGATACCTTGCCGAGTTAGAGGATTGAGATGTCTAGAATTCTGTAATCTCATCAAAATAAACAAGCTCTCTTCAAATGGATTTTCCTCCACCTGGAGTTTAGAGTCTATACCCTGCACACTCACAGGAGGCTTGGTGCTAAGGCACGTTGTTAAATGACCTGCTAATGTGATCCTGATGCCTGAGCAGCACTTTGGAATGTCTTCTGGATTCCCCCATCTTGGTGAGCAAGTAGCAGAGTGATCCACCTTGTGTTGCATGTCAAAAGCTCTAATTTAACTCCTAATCCTAACAATGTTTAAAAGGAGAAGTTACCAAACTTCTTTCATACAGTTATTTTTCCTCCTTTTTTGTTGTTGATCTATACACTTCATATTAATACACTACACTTGTTTCTCAATCTGGCCTTTTCGTCGTATTTCATTTTTATAATTAAAAAGAGGAGTCCTTGAGGCTAAAAATCCATAGATAGATATAAACAGAATGGTTGAGCTCTTTATATATGCAACAGAATCCCCAATCTGATATGCCAGAGAGCTGACCATAGTTCAGTAGCTATGCTCAAAATCTCTCCCCAGATAGACTTTTCAAAGAGTGGAGTGAGAAAGTAAACACATTTAAGGGAAGAGCTCAACTGTGAAAACCAAAAGGCTCTTCAAGCCTGTTAGGTAGAGGTTGCTTGTCATAGGGCTCTCGGGGTTCCTGGAGGCACTTGCTGGTTCAAGTTAGGGATCCTCAGATATTCTAAAAACAGATAAATGGGAAAGCGAGATTGGACAAAGTCCAGAAACCAACTTGCTCAGGTGCTCCTGAATGTAGCCTCAACTGTATCCTTGTAAAATAGTTCTAGTCCCAGGAATGTCGTCTTGTGCTTGGTAACAGGGGAACTTTCCTGTCCTGCTTCTAGTTTCCAGGTTCTAAGTGTGGCGATTAGGAGACTGGGAGATGTGAAAAGGAAGGAGCAGATTTATAAAACAGCAAACAAGGAAAGAATTTGATATGTATTTTATTGAATGCATGTAAATGTGTATGAGCACAGAAAAAGAAAGAAGAGGTAACACAGAGAGGAAGAACTTTAATACAAACGTGAAAACCTTCTGAAAAGAGGGATCTAGAAATAATGCTTTAAGAAGACTCTCTTCCTTAAAGATCTGAAATAAGCTGGAATGTAGGTCAAGCCAACAGCTGATAAAGCCTTTTATTTTAGCTATCATTTTTGTGAAAGTTACCTTAGCATATTAAATAAGTCTCTTTGGTGGTATAATTTCCAACTGAGTTCATAGTAAAATGTTGTGACTTTTATCTCTCCATTAGATTCTGTTTGAAATTCTTGGGTTCATACTCTCCTGGGGGTTTTCATACTCTCAAGGACTCAGAAATGACAGGGTCAATAATAGGAAATTTGATAAGAATTTCCATCACAGTCATTCCATACCCTAGGACCATGGACGTTACCAAAACTGGCTTGGGAATGAGGGCTTTCAAAAAGATTCCACCTACTTCCTGGTTACAACTAAGGGAGCAGACCAAGCCCTGGAATTTTTAATTAGACTCACACTGATGGCCTTTTTAAGGAATTGGCAATTTTGTGTCTAAATTTCAGAATGACACTTTAACTTTATACATACTTATCCCTCAATGAATGGTGTGAGATAAAGAACTGCCTAAGATGAAGAAATTCAGAGTTAGGGCCTTACCGTTACTATTTAGTGTTTTCATGATAACTTCCATCTGTGCAAATTCATAGTTATAGTCTGGTTCTGAGGAAGCTTCACTGGCTGCATCCACGTCATGCTCTGGCGGGCCTGTTTCTTTTTCAAAGTCTTTTAACCAATCTCGTCGTTTCCTCTTAGGTAAATTAATTCTGTGGGAGTGTTCACCATTAGAGAAAATCAACTTGTTTTACACTCAGATAACAGAAAAAAATGTATATGAAAATATTAGTAAACTCAAAGACGTTACCTAAAAAAGTGGTTATTTCCCCATAGGATTCTATCACCGTGCCATAGTTGGGTGGTATTGCACACGAGGGTGCCATTTACACAGGACCTGAAGGAACACCAGGGAAGATATCAGCTGAATGGTAAAGAGCACAAAACCCAGTCCCAGTAGCCAAAGAAATAACTTGGGGAACTTTCTCTTAATAGACATATTCTATTGACAGCTGAAGAAGGAAGAATAGAATTATAACCACTATTAGTGTGATCTAAGCAATCATGATCAAGGGCTGCCAATATCCTTCAAAGAGAGAGAACCTAATGCAATCAATGTGCTCCTGTAGGAATCACATATCACCACCTATGGAATATTCTTGTAAAATGAACATTTATGAGACACAAATATGGAAATCTGAACACTGACTGAATATATGATAATTAATAAGGAATTGTTGCTAATTATTTTAGGTGTGATGGTATTAAAGCTATGCTTAAAAATACTCATCTTTTAGAGATATAAGCTTAGATATTTATGATACAAAGTTATAATATCTAGAATTTGCTTTAAAATAACCTAGAGGGGAAGGAGGAAGAGATGTAGAGGGCATGTAAATAACAAAAAATTGTCTATGGGGTGCTCATTTTTAAGCTAGATTATGGAGATATGTGGGTTCATCATACTATTCTCTTTCCACTTTTATATGTTTAAAATTTTCCATAATAATCGAGGAAAACAAAAAAATATCATGTTTAAATCCAAAATAGCTATCAAATTATAAAAACAAAACAACTGGAAGTTGGGAAGGCAATTCTGACCATCTTTATTATCAGACCATAAATGATGTGCACTGTTTCTCTGAGGCTGTGTTGGTCTATACATCTTGGACTTGGAGGTATCAAGGGGCTGTGGGTCAGTTACCCGAATGACCCAGTGCAAAAGTGTTCATAGGGTTTCTTGCTTATTACACGAACTCATCAGCCGATCCTTTGACACAGTTAAAGCATAGTCACTGTGACAGTTTTTAGGGGGAGAAGAAAAGTCCTCCAGAATTTTTAATACTGCCAGTATTAGTCTTCTCATAAATGTTTCCTTCACTTAAAAAAGAGATGTGCTGGTATTCAAAAACAAAACTTCACTGGAAAGAATTAATTAACTAATTAAAGTTAAATTTTCTAAATGCCTGTCAGGTGACGTTTGATGGACAAAAATAATGATATTATTTTGAGTTTTAGTTTTTCAATAAGTTACTTTTCTCATATAATCACATAAATATTGTCTGGTTCCTCATATTTATAGGGCTCTAAAGCTCAGAGTTATGGAATAAGTAGAACTCACACAGAAAATCACTCCTTTGTAGTAAGTAATATTTCAAATCTGGTGGTTAAGATTATATTTATAAAAGTACTCTGGAAATACCATCATAAATGTTTTAATGTGTCATACATAAACATGATAAAACTTTGGTGTTTATATTTAACACTAACATGCTCCCTTTCTTCTTGCCAATCAAGATGAATCTCAACATTGTACTCAAGTTTCAAAAGTATGTATCCCATCTATTTGGAATTAGGGACCTATTTATTCATGTACAAAAGGGGAAAATGAAATCAGAATATATATGTATGTCTACATATATACATATGGATACATACACACACACACACACACACACACACACACACACACACACACACAATTTTTACCAAAAAGGTGAAGAAAGGGTTTTTATTAAGGTTTAAAAAACTTTAAAAATCTCTTCCACTTACAAAAGCATTTATCAGTCAATTTTTAAAGAAAATACTGCCCACTGTTTACTAAAAAGTAAATATATCTAAAAAGCCCTCCAGAAATTCTAGGAACAGCAGATGACCAATAATAGAAATGTGTCATTCAGTATACTTTATTTAATTTTAAAATTTGAATCATGATTTAAAATATTCAGTTCTTACTAGTTAGATTTCAAGGCTCAAAAGCACCATCACACTAGTGGCTACCAAAGTGGTTTTAGCAGTTACAGAACTTTTCTATTATCTCAGAAGTTCTACTGGGCAGCGTTATCCTAAAATAAAACTAAACAATTCCCAAACAAACGAGAGAAACAATACAAGCTTTGCCTCCCTTACTTATTGATAACTTTTGTGACATTTTGTATCTTCAGAGACCCCTGTCTAGGTATGCATACACTCACACAAACCTAAGTGCACATATAAAACTATCACTTTCCCATTCACAGCATGTTCTTATTACAATAATCTAAAAAAAAGTTATGAAAACTATTTGGTTTGGTAATACACTCAAGACAAGAAATTAGCATAAAAAGTAATTTCTAGTTCGACACATGCCTGGGATGCTTGTAAGAAACAAATATAAAACCTCTTTGCATGATTCATGTACCCTCGCCTAGGCGACAAGCCTCCTACAGATAAACTGCTGAAGATGAGTTCATCTAAGAAATCACAAACTACTTCAGGAAGCAAAGTTATCAGCAGATACAACAAACAGTTGGGTTGAGGCCCCAACAACTTTGGAGATAAAGACAAAATAAATAAAAATAAAATTATTAAAGGCATATATATGATGGAGTAAAAACAATACTACCAATAGAGACCAGGCACATCCAAAGATGGAGCTCTTGAACTTCTGCAAATGAAAAAGACACCCCAACATTCAGAACTCAGCAGAATAACTGAGCAGCAGCTGAGACACAACTAAAGAGCAAATCAGTGGACTTGAGCATAGATTTGAGGAAATGACAGTCCTTAACCCCATGTCTATCCCTTCCTCTGTCCTCAGTCTCATTTCCATCTTCACAACCAATATTGCTGATCTGCTTTTACACATCCTATTATCAATTCTTTACATTTTTGCTTCCACATTCACAACTACATGGCACCTAAAACCCCAAGGTTCCTAGTGTCTTCCTAATTGCTACACTCAAAAGAATGAATCTTCTCAGTTTCTATTTTGACCTGCCCTTCCTTAAAATGTTTCTCTTCCCTTAGCTTCCATGATTATATCCTGTTACCTCTATTGACCCCCTGGCTCCCTCATCTAAGCCGCCTTCATGTACTATCCTCAGACCATCACCATAACATTGGTTTAATCCATCCACTGCACTTTCAAGACAAGCAAAACTAATAACGGCCAATTCTACATCTTTAGTGTAACTTTATAGCACTAAATCCAATGTCCTACTGGATATTTCTACACTGGTATCTCAAGGAAACCTTAAATTTAAAGTATCCCACACTGAACTTATTACCACTCATTATCTGTCATTCCCTAAACCCTTTTCTCCGCTCATTTTCCTTATTTTGGTTTAGCAGCACCACCATTTATTTAGTCTCCCAAGAAAGAAATCTGTAATCATTGCTGACTTCTCCTTTTCCTTCACTGATTGAATCCTCATCCTGTCCCCAGTCAGATCACTACAAATAATTGTCCAATACATTTTGTTACTCAACTCTACTGCCACTTGCTATGGTTCTATAACCATATCATAAAAAATATCCTAATTGATCAAAATCTGGTAAAGATAACACAAAAAAGGAAAACAACAGACCAATATCTCTCATGAACAAAGATGCAAAAATCCTAAATAAGATACTAGCAAACCGAATAAAGCAACATATTAAAAAAAAGGATTATAAAGACAATTAAGTGGGCTTCATCCCAGGGGCACAGGGATGGTTCAACATATGTAAATCAATTAATGTGATACACCACATAAACAAATCAAAAAATAAGAATCAAATGATCATATCAATAGATGCAGAAAAAGGCTTCGACAAGATACAATATCCATTTATGATCAAAACACTTAACAAAATTGGTATAGAAGGAAAGTATCTTAACATAATAAAGGCCATATATGACAAACCCTCAGCCAACTTATACTTAATGGTGAAAGACTAAAAACCTTCCCTCTAAGATCAGGAACAAGTCAAGGCTGTCCACCATCACCACTGTTATTCAATATAACATTGAAGGTCCTAGCGAGTACAATCAGGCAAGATAAAGACATAAAAGGCATCCAAATAGGAAACAAAGAAATCAAACTGTCTCTATTTGCGGATGACATAATTCTCTATATACAAAACCCTAAAGACTCCACAAGAACACTACTAGAAACAATAAGCAAATATAGTAAAGTTTCTGGATACAAAATCAACGTTCAAAAAAATCCATAGTGCTCTTATACTCTAATAATGAAGCATCAGAAAAAGAAGTAGAAAAAATAATTCCTTTTGCAATTGCAACAAAAAGAATAAAATACTTAGGAACAAATCTAATGAAACATGTGAATGACCTATATAATAAAAACTATAAGATCCTGTTAAAAGAAATCGAAGAAGATGCAAAGAAATGGAAAAATATTCCGTGTTCTTGGATTGGGAGAATCAACATAGCTAAAATGACCTTATTACCTAAAGCATTATAGAGATTTAATGCAATCCACATCAAAATTCCATCAGCGTTTCTTTAAGAAATGGAACAAAAAATCATCAGATTTGTATGGAAGTACAAAGGATCCCAAGTTGCCAAAGTCATACTGAGAAAAAAGAACAAGGCTGGAGGTATCACTCTGCCTGAGTTCAAATTATACTACAAAGCGACAGTAATCACGGCAAGGTATTGGCAGCAAAACAGACACATGGACCAGTGGAACAGAATCAAGAGTCCAGAAGTAAACTTGTATTTACATGGGCAAATCATTTTCAACAAAAAAAGCCAAAAACATACAGTGGAGAAAGGAAAGCCTCTTCAATAAATGGTGCCAGGAAAACTAGAAAGCCATCTGCAAAAGAATGAAACTAGACTGTTATCTGTCACATACACAAACATTAACTCAAAATGGATTAAGGACCCGAATATAAAACCTGAAACAGTAAAATGCATAGAAGAAAACATAGGAACTAAACTCAAGGACCTTGGACTTAAAGAGGATTTTATGAATTTGACCTCAAAGGCAAGAAAGTAAAAGCTAAAATAAATGAATGAGACTACATTAAACTAAAAAGCTTCTGCTCAGCAAAAGAAATCGTCAACAAGGGAAAGAGACAGCCATCCGAATGCAAAAATATATTTGCAAGCAATGCATCCGATAAGGGCGTAATATTCAAAATATACAAAAAACTCAAACCACTCAATAACAACAAAAAATCAAACGATCCAATCAAAAAAGGATTGGATCTGAACAGACACTTCTCCTTAGAGGACATACAAATGGACAACAAATATTTAAAAAGATGGTCAACATTGCTAGCTATTAGGGAAATGCAAATCAAAACCACAATGAGATACTATCTCACCCCTGTTAGAATAGCTATAATCAATAGGACAGGTAATAACAAATGCTGGAGAGGATGTGGAGACAAAGGAACCCTCATACACTGCTAGTGGAACTGCAAATTGGTACAGCCACTATGGAAGACAGTATGGAGGTTCCTCAAAAAACTAAGAATTGATCTACCATATGATCCAGAAATCCTGCTACTGGGTATTTACCCCAAAGACTTGAAAACTCATATCTGAAAAGATATTTGCACACCAATGTTCATAGCAGCATTATTCACAGTGGCCAAGACATGGAAGCAACTGAAGTATCCTATGATAGATGATTGGATAAAGAAGCTGTGGTACATATATACAATGAAATATTACTCAGCCATAAAAAGAGATGAAATATTGCTATTTGTGGCAACATGGATGGACCTTAAGGTAATCATGCTAAGTGAAATAAGCCAGACAGAAGAAATTGAAAATCACATGTTATCACTTATATGTGGAATATAAACCTAAAAGCAACAAATGAACAGAACAAACACAGACTCATGGACATGGACTAGAAACTAGTGGTTATGAGAGGGTAGGAAATGGGAAAGGAGAGGAGAGGTATACGGGGTAAAAGGGATCAAATATATGGTAGCTGAAGAAACTGGACTTTGGGTGGTAAACACACAACAGAATATACAGATGTCAAATGATAAAGTACACATAAAAATTAGATAACTGTATTAACCAATGTTACCCCAATAAACTTAATTTAAAAAAATTTGAAAAAGAAAAGTTTCAAACTATTTTCAGTAAAACACACACACACACACACACACACACACACACACACACACACAATGTTAATTGATCTTTCTACCCCCAGTCCTACACACATGTACATCCACAGTAATCAGATTTGCATGTTACAAAGATTACTTTATAAAAAGCACTTATCCTCTTGTTAACTATTGCTTCTATATATTTGCCTCTACCAGGCTTTGAGTTCCTATACTTGGGCATTCTCAGCACAAATCCTCAAACAAAGTCTACTGACTAAATGAACTGCTATTCTCGAGTTCCAGGAAAGAAGAGATTGGGCAGAGTGGGGGAAAAAAGAGTAGGATAAAGACATAGAATTGGAATTAAAACTGAGTATGAGAAAATTTGCTGATTACAATTATTTTTAGATATAGTGTTAGAAGAGACTATGATAAATCATTACGCTGTACATTTTAAATATAACTTTGTCAACTATATCTCAATTAAACTGAAAAAAAAGAAAAAAAATCCAGTTTCTAATACAGTACAAGGCAAAAAACTATTTGAAGTTGAAATAAGTAAAAATTAAGAAACAGTATCATTTTGCCATTAACTATCTTAACAATTGTTATCACTATCATATAAGATCTACAAACTTTCATAAATCGTGTATGCTATTATTATTAGTCTTTTTTTCATCACTTAGAAATTTACATGGCCGATAGTAACAGAATAATTTGAAAGGTATATAATGTTTTCCGCATAAAAATGAATGTTCAATATTTGTGTGCTAATGAATATTGTTATAGAACTTCATTTAAATCTTATACCTATTTATTAAATAATTTAAGGCAGGATTTAATAAAAATGAAAAAGTATAATATCTTGTCGATTCTCAAATTTTTACATATTACAGCCTGGTTTAGTAATTTTTCAAAAATAATAGTTACCTACTTAACTGCTCTTTACACAATGCATTACACTAACAACTAATTTTCTTCGACATTTATATGTGTCAGGCACTGAGGCAAGAGATTTACATGTTTTGTCCACTATTAACCCCATTTAGACATGAGAAAACTGAAGTTTAGATGAAAGAAGTATGTCCTCCAGCCAGTCAAGGCAGCCTACCCCAAAGGTGGTGCCTGAAATGTTGCTATCCAGCTCTTTGTAACTGGAGAGCAATTCCTGAGGACCCAGATAGGAATGGGTTGTCTTCTTCTGGAAATATGGCATATATGTTAAGTGGCCATTTACTTTTCTTACCTTGCACTTTCTTTCGGAGTAAGAGTGACATCTCCATCAGATGCAATGTCAATCTCACAGTGCTCAGGTTGAATTCCTATACCAAAGAGCTGGATGTCCTGAGAAGTATCTGCACCCACTCTTGTATGGTCCTTGGAATAGAATATTAAAGAAAAAAACCCACGCTTAAAGTAACTCACAAAAATTTTCACAATCAAGTTCAATCACCCAATAGCATATGCATGACAATATAAAATGAGTTAGGAGATGCAAGATATCTGGCCCATTATAAGTCAAAAGCTTACCATAACACACTAACTTAAAAAAAAATGTTTAAACATGAATGGGGGAGTGGGGTGGATGACCCTGATGAACAGTGATTATATACTGCCTTAAAATGTAAGAAAATTGAACTTGACAGTAGAATACTTTGAGTTCCAATTTTAACTCGACAACTTACTACTGATGTGAATACAGGCAAGCAATTTCATTCTCCGAGCCTCAGTTTCTTTTTTGCAAAACCAGGACAATATTATCAATTTGATTTACTTAACAGGATTCTTTTAAGGATTATATGAGTTAACAGCAGAAGTGCTTTGAAAACAGCTATATAAACTCTAGAAGGCTAAAAGTAGTTTCATGAAAAGTGGTATTTTAAAATATAAAACTTAAGTTTAAAAATAGTTTAATACCTAATACTAATATTAATTATGTAGAGTAGTGAAGCCTGTTGCTTATACAGTGTACAGATTAGTGTGATTTTAAGGACTTAGAACTTCACACATATGCGGACTGTGAATCCTGGTGATTAAGTCCACTGCTCAGTCCCTATGCTTTTTCTTTTACTCTAAAAATCATTTAATCACTATGATAATAATACTTCCTATTCAACAGAAAAAGTGTTAGGCCTTAGGATTTCAGATACAATTTCTTAACCCTTAATCATTTACTAAATGAACATATCTTAAGTATCAGTGGGCTCTCAACAAGTCAGGGGCTATTTGTATCATATTATGTCTCTGGAAAAAGTAGAATAAAAAGTATGATAGGAACTGAGTCGTTGCTTCAATTCTAGCTTATTCTCTGTTTTGTATATTCACTAGGCAGATCAGAATCTTTAACAAGACGCTTATCTAACCTTTCACAAGGGGTAATTTCTTTGCATTTAGAGATTTAGGTGTGTAAACAATGTATACAAGTTGTCTTCAAGACTCTAGATCTCCAATCCTTGACACTATTTAAATACATATATACATATATTTATATACCATCCTAACTCATATGATTAAAAATGTTTCTCATGGTCAGCTAAGTGCCCTATGTCAGTTGGGGTCCCTATTTCAAACAGAAGTCTTATTTCTCCCTTAAAATAAGCCAGCATTTCTAAAAGTATGGTCTGAGAACCTTTGGAGTCTCTGAGTACCACAAGGTCAAAACTAATCTAATAAAAATACTGAGACGTTATTTGTTTTTGTGCTTTCATTTTATCACAAGTATACAGTTTTTTCCAGAGGCTACATGATGTGTGATGTCATGACTTTGAGGATTAGTGGACTGTATGTATGCACATTTGTATTTTTTAATGTTCTCAGCTTTAGTATCTAATACAGTAAATGCAGACAGGTATAATTCAGATGCACTAAAGTTCTTTGGAGTCCTTGATACATTTTTAAAGAGTATAAATGGATCTTGAAGCTAGAAAGTTTGAGAATAGCTGCAATAAGCTATCCAACGTGGTCAGCGGCATACCGAGTCCAAAGTGCCAAATCTAGTCACATCCCATCTCCACTCTTGATGGGTGGGATAAAAAGTTATTTCCTGAGGATACAGGTCTGTAAGAGATAGACAGGAAAGAACCTTAGCTGTCTAAACTATAAGAGTTTGTTTTAGCCTTATGTTGATCCTGAAATCTCCTTAGAATTACTAAGAAGCATTAACTATGTGATTCTCCAGAACTTCTCAAGATCTTTGTGACTGAACCGAGATATTCTCAGAATACTTGATTTGACACCATAGCTAAGGATCACTTTGACACTCTCAGCTACCCACTTGTGCTGTTCTGATGCCCTAATTGCACAGCCCCAGGATAATAAAAAATAGCAGGTTTTCATTCTCAGTGGTGACCTGACTTTAGTATAAATCCTTCTGATGAGGGCCAAACTAGATACAAAAAGCGAAGTCATGGGGACAGGCACCCAGATTCAACTGAGAGTTGCACATGAATTTGTATGTATTTATATACCCTCTTACCTTTAAATAATAAACCAGAAGTTCATTGAGAGCAGGGTCTGCATTCAAGTTGACTAAGTAGCACTTGTCATCTCCCACTTTGATACCAGATGTTTCCAGGGAAATGCCCATACTTTCAAGTTGTCGTTGTCTCTCCTGTGCATAAGGAAGACAAAAGCAAGAAACTCTATTTGTTGCTCTATTCACCAGCTGTATCCATGGAAAGTGTAAGTCACTGTTTCTGGGGACAATGCCAATTAAATTACACATCTCACTCAGCTCAACCAGGTTTATTTACAGCCTAAATGTATTACATCTTGTGTCAGTGTGTTGGAGGCACCAAGGGTAAACCAGACACCATCTTGCCCTTAAGGGGCTTAATTGTCTAGTAGAGGGGGAAGACCACATACTGGAATCAAGAGGAGAGCCCTGTGCCACTGGAGAGGAACAACATGTTGCGGGCTTCACAGGAGAGAGATTATGATGGGCTAAGAAACAAGGAAGGCTTCAGGAAGAGAATACATTTAAGGTGGTTCTTGAAGCATAAGAATTTCAACAGAAGCAAGGGAGTAGCAAGATTAAGGGCAGGGTGTTCTGGAAGAAGGGTACAGGAAAGCAGAGCAAAGATTCTGGGCATACTGGAAGATTTCAGGGCCCCAAATCCCTAGTAAATGTGGAAAAGTACTGGGAGATGGAACTGGAAGAGCCGATCGGGTGCCTATTGCAGAAGGCCTTGAATTCATTCATTCACTGATGACATATTTAGGTGACAGGTACTGATCTAGGGCAGAGCATATAACAGCGAACAAAATGAAGCTCCTCTTTCACGAAAACGTCTATTCTAGTGGAAAGAGACAGACCATTAAAAAAAAGGACGAGTAAATATATAGAATTTCTAATGAGATTAAGTGCTATGGAAAAATATAAAGCAACGTAAGAGGGATAGGAAGTTAAGTGAGTGTGTGTGCACATGAGTGTGTATGGGGCGTGGGGGCGGGGAGGGTGGAGGATAATATCTACAAGAAACATACAAGCAAACAGCTGGACTAGATCCCAGTCACTGCTTTCAAGCTATGTGATGGGGACTGGTCTAGTACTTCCAAGGAGTCAGTGAGCTTAAAATGTTTATAAAATGCATAGTGTAGAAATTCATAAGACACTCACATACGAGTACAAAATTAGTCCTTGCTTTATATTTTCTCTCAAGTAAAGTTCACATAGCATTTTCTAAGAGGCCCAAAGAATCAAACACATTGAAAAAACTATGATGTGCTGTATGTTACAAATCCTGTCAATAAGGTAGCCATGTGCTATGCCAAGTGATCTAAACTCAGAAAACAAGATTTCTGTTTACATGTGTAAAGCAGGAAATAGTAAAAATATTTTTACCATGTCTGTTTAAATTCAGTGCTCTCCAACCCTTCCATCAAATATATAAATCAAATTATAGTTAATAAAAGACACAAAGTCAATGTCTAAAACTAATTTTTGCAGTCTCTAGTTCAGCAAAAAAGAGGTTCTCAAAAGACTTGTTGAGCACAAGTGACTGACAATACAGAAAAGACAGCAAATGAAAAAGAATCACAATATTTTAGGCCTAAATTATCAAGCTACCTGTGCAATTTCTTCTGTTTTTCTCAGCTTCTCTTCCCAAGTCACTGTTAGTTCTTTTATCAGCTTTTCAGACTCTTCAAGCTTCTCTTTCAGTTCAGGGGCCTTCATAGCCTTTAAAATGAAACCAGAGCTATCTGATTTTCTAATTTTTTCCACCACTATAAACAAGACAATCATTTATTTTCCTTCTTAAGCAGTTATCAAAAGTCTCTTGGAAGCAATTAAGTCACACACTGTCAGGGTGGATTTTAGACCTTTATTAATCAAATGAAATGTAAGAGGCAAACGGTTGCTACTATTTAAAGGAGAGAAATACTAGTGCCCTGAATTAAATTGATAAAATCATTAGAGTAATTTTATCCATCATACTTAAATTTCACAGTTAAAGATCTTAAAGTTTATTTTCAAAATAGAACGTAAGAAAAACAGGTTACTTAGGCACATTTCTTTTTCAGTAAGACAGAGATCAATGCACATCATCAATAAAGGCATTCTGGTTATATTAACCTACCAGTAAAGGTGAAGATTCTTCTTGTTTATTTAAAAATTTGAATTGGGGCCCTTTAAACTAGTTTTCTTGTTGATGGTAATAAACCTAGCATATTTATTCTTCACTTAGAAGTAGAACATCTGGTTAAAAGAGCAGTAATTTCCCTCTAAGTTTGTAACTTGAGAATAACTAAGGGGTCTAAATACAGATAGATGCAGCTTGAAAATCTGGAGAGGCCTTTACTTGGCAACGAAATGTTTTGACACTCTATAATAACATGAGCCTCTATAGAGTATAACTCTATCAATAAGATGGTAGAGCTTGGACAAGAAGCTAAGTGGCAATGATCTGGAGGATAGCCGACTGTGCCTGAGTTTCACAATATTAATAGACCCTTAGCGTGACATTTAGTGCTGGGTACAGGGAAACACAAGTGAATCTTCTAGGTGAACCTGCTGTGGTTCTTCTCTCTTATGGCCATGCATTGTTCTAGCCAACTGGCCTAGATTATATGGTCACAGTGAATATGCAGATTCAGAGATAAGAGGAAAGAAGTAGATCATCCACCTTTAAACAAATATCAGAAGCATTACACTTTCCACTCCAGATCATGACTCACTTCAAAGGTTATCTGCATTTTGATTTTTCAGGTGTTTTGCCATCCTTCTTGGCATCAATAATAAAAAATGCTTAAGCACTGAATGATGATTATAATGGCAATAACAAAAATAGCAATATTTATAGAGCACTATGATGTGCAAGGCATTGTGCTTTCCAGTATCAGTGTGGTACTAGGGTTAGGGCTGAAAAAAATTAATAAAACACAGCTTCTTGAACTATCAAAGCTCATAGGCTAGAAGAAGAAAAAGATATGTAAACAAAAAAATTATAATGCAACTGTCAGGATCACCAGTTCCTGGAGTATTCAGAACCCTGGCTTCACTCCCATTTGTTTGTTTTATCTCCTGTTGATTACTTTTGTGATTAGATAAGTCCACAGAGAAAAAGTATTTAAACAGTGCCAGATATACAAGTGTTCAATAAATAATGACTATTACCTTTTTTTCCTTCCACGCTTAATACTCTTCTCCCAACTAAAGTGGAGTCAGAAGAGGGTGGTGTGAAGGAATGTAAACTCAGAAGCCTTAGATACACACCCAAGTCCTGGCATGTGGGAGCCTGCAACTTAAGCTAAAGCACTTGGCTTCCTACTACCTGTTTCAAAAGAGATAGCGCCTCAGTAACTTGCATAAAGCAACAGCTATTTGGAAAAGAGTATGATTATTAAAGTCTGGGTAAAGCCAAGGAAAGATGGCAACAATGCAAAATTATTGATTTTTGTCTTCTCCCAGGAGCTGACATTAAAAAAAAAAAAGATTTCTGAATTATTCCTACCATTCAATTATCCTTGATAATGCCGTCTTCCATGACTTGAGATGACATAAAACTAACTTTTGAAAACTGCAAGGCCCTTTGTTAATAGAGTCTACAATGTTAATAAAAACAACACACTTGGTTCTTAGGATTTCATGTTGGAAGAGCTCTGTGTGCTGAAGGGCTAACTGATTTACTACAGCAAATAATTAGGTGATAGTGGCAACTCTCACTTAATTGTCTGCTTCCTAGACTGTAAGTTGCTAGAAACAGAAGTTTTGTATTATTCATACTGTCTCCATAATGCTTAGCACATAGTAGATGCCAATCAACACTGCAATGTTAAACCACATGGAGATGACGTAGAGCTGCAAGCAAGCATATCCTGACTACTCAGATATCATAGGTCAGGGATCTTCAAAAACAAGGAACACCAGCCTGTTTTTTTATTTTTAACTTATTTTAAAATTACAGTTGACTTACAAATTATATTAGTTTCAGGTGTACAATATACCTTATGCAGCAATCACCACAGTAAGTCTAGTACTCATTATTACCACACGTAGCTGTTAGTGACAATATTCCCTACACTGTACATTACCTCAGCCTGTGAGAGCTGCTCTCTCAGTTTCTCGACTTCCTCCCGCAGTTCCCGGATGACTTTTGCATTGGGATCCTCATTCACAATGGCATGGTTAACAATCCTTTTGGCTCGATCTGCATATCGTAACGTGGAGAGAGTCTCTTCATAGTTGTCTGCTGCTGGGCTAATGGTGGCTATCATAGAGGTCTGACTGTTGCCCCCTAAATTATCCTACAAAATATTTCAAATAGCATTTTAGGGAATAACACCCATGTACAACAAGTATTACGAAAGTAATAAATTATTCTCTGTGAATAAAATGGTATGTGATAGGTTTGTATTTCAAGTAATTTTATGAGTAGATGAAATGTGGTCTCTCTATATTCACAACCATGAATGACACCCACCAAACAGCATTATTATGAAATAAAAAGCAATAGAAACAAGTTTTCATTCCGTATTCCTAGGAATTAGGAGAGCAATACAATATTCTCAGGTATTCACTGTATATTTAGTTAGCTTTGCACACACCTTTCAGCTGTCACCTCAGACATAGCCAATTTTAGCTGGAAAAGAACACTGGAACACTGAATTACCTTAAGAAGCCAAGTGAGGACTGAATCTCGATAAGGCACAAATTTGTTTTTTCCCTTGCCAGCTGCCTGGTCAGCCAGAGATGATATAACCAACCCCAAGGTTGTCAGTGATCTACCAAGAGGAAAAATTTTAAATTAGTTTTATGGAATGTTTATTTTTAGTTTTCGTGAAATAATAATCTTTCTAAGTAATGCTAAAATTGATATAATCAAGTCTACATTAATTTGTCAAGCTGAGAAAAAAACTAAAAAACTCCATTAATTAAAAAAATGAAATTAGAATGCCTATAAGAATCTATTCTGTTCAGTCACAGAACGTGTGAAATATACATTTCAGAATCTGAAAAAGTAAATTTGAAATATAACACTGGCGAGTTTTAATTTACTCCAAATATTATGTTACAAGTCTGAACTATTTACTCTTTGGATCTAGTTTGAACCATTTTGGCCTCTAATTTTGTTTCCTACAATAACCACATAATTTGCAGAGTACCCTTTTACTACAAGTTATAAGCTATATACTGTTCATCTGCTTACCGCTGGCAAATTTATTTCACAGAGTTATTATAGTTTACAGAAGAACCACTCAAGCGGAGAGAGGATGGCATATGGCTACTCTTCCAAACCCTGCTACTCAAAGCAGCATTGGCATCACCTGAGAGCTGGTTAGAAATAGAATCTTGGAAGTCTTCCCAGGCCTACTGAACCAGAACCAGTTAAAGATATCTCCAGGTGATTCATATACTTTCTTAAATTTAAGAAGCCCCGATATCCAAAGTGATATCCAAAGTGATAAAAACATTTAGTTGTCTAGGCCTATGATTCTCAAAATGCGGTGCTGGGACCTTATTAGAAATGTATATTCTCAGGCCCCACTCCAGACCTATTGAATCAGAAACTTACAGTGAGTGGGACTCTACAATCTGCACTTTAACAAATCCTCCAGGTGATTCAAATGCAGCCTAGAGTTTAGAACCACTGGTCTAGGCTACTAAGCTCCCCCTGGTGGTTAACACATATTCTCTGCACCTGGAGAAAAGTACCATAGAAACAACAGAGTTGTGGTCCTGAGGAATGAAGGACATCCTCTGGTGTCCCATTTAAATTCCAATTTCTCTTCTAAGAGAAAAATCAACTGGATTCCAAGTTTAGCAGCCAGAAAAGAGCAGCCTCAGGGATCGCAAACGAAGCTAGATGATACTACAAAGAGAAAATGCTTTTAAAATAGTCTAAAAAAACCAAACATTACTATTTATTTATAAAAACAAGGAAGGGCACAAATCAGCAAGTGACCAGAGGTTAGCAGGTGAAAGACTAGATAGCTTTCTTTCAAATATTAACAAGAAATTGAGTTGAAAGGAAAGCATATTTCCCACAAAACATAATTCCCCAAAGGTGACTCACTGAAAAGTCACTGAAATACAAAAGCAAATTCAAGCAGCAGAAAATGAATGAGAATTTTAATAACTACCAGTCATTACCACAAAGTGACATAACACATATATCAAAATTGACAGGTTTAAAGTCCAACACAAGAGAAATGAAAACATATGTCCACACAAAAACTTGTACATGAATTTTCATTGCAGCATAGTCACAAAAACCAAAATGTGGAACAACTCAAATGTCTATCAAATGATGAAGGGATGAATAAAATGTGGAATATCCATATAATGGAATATTATTTGTATATAAAAGAGAAATAAAGTTCTGGTGCATGCCACAACATGGATGAACCTTGAAAAATTATGCTAAGTGAAAGAAGCCAAACACAAAAGGCCACTGTCGTAGGTTGAACAGTGTTCCCCTCACCCAAATTCATGCCCACCAGAACCTCAGAATGTCACCTTATTTGGAAATAGGGGGCTTGCAGATCAAATTAGTTAAGAAACAATCACACTGGATTAGGGAGGGTTCTAATCCAATGACTGGTAGTGTAAGAAGGCTATGTGAGGACACACATGGAGAACACCAAGGGAAGACAGAAGCAGAGACTGGAGTGATGCATCTACAAGTCAAAGAATGTCAGCAACTACTAGAAGCTACAACAGAGGCAGAGAATACATTTTTCCTCTGAGTCCCCCAGAAGGAACAAACTCTGTTGATCTTTGATTTTGGACTTCTGGCTTCCAGTACTGTTAAGAAAATAAATTTTGTGACCTAGTTAGTGGTAATCTGTTATTAAAACACTACAAAAATAATACAGCCACATATTATTTGATTCCAATTATATGAAATATCCAGAATAGGCAAATCTATAGAGGTGCAGGTAGCAGTTACCTAGGGCTAGAGGTGGGGTCATAAGGAATGACTTGAATACACCAGGTTTCTTTTGGGAGTGATAAAAATGTTTTAAATTACACTGTGGTGATGGCTAAACAAATTTGAATATAATAAAGCTACTGAACTTTACACTTTAAAATGGTAAACTATATAGTATGTGAGTTATTTCTCAATACAGCTTTAAAAATTGAAAAAAAGATTTTTAATTAAAAGAAATTCAGGAAGTTCAATCACTCCTCCTTGCATGTGATATGTAAAAAATAAAAAAAGCAGTTCAATATAAGGCTAAAACACATTTCTGATCTAATATAGAATATAGGGCATTTTTCACATTTTGTAACTACTGAAATAAAATTTTCAGTTAGAAACAATTCTTTGAACTACCTCAAATTTTTAATATCCGATTGCAGCAGAAATTTAGCAGCAGAAGCTTTAATTCATACAAACTAAAAAGAGCTCAGTGACTCAAGGTTCACAATGGCCGTTCATATTAAAACATATTTTGGGGATGTCACGGATTTTTCATCGAGACTAGATTTTACTTCACCTTGTGGCAACTATTTATATTTCCTAATTTGACAGTGCAAAGATTAAAAAGGGAAAGTTTCTGTCACTCCTAAATAATAAAACATAAAATCAAATGAGTGTTAGAGAACATGGGAGAGGCTAACACAGAGTCGTTAATGTCCACTAAACGAGGCATGCTCTGCAAGCTCAGTGCAGGGGGGAAGAAGCATTAGCAGCAGGGGAGGTGGAGCTGGATGGATGATTACACGACTCCAGTTCCTGTGTGCACTTTGCTCTATAATTTATCCAGTAATAGAAGCTTATCATTAATAGAAGTCACACTCTTTTACCTAACAGTGTGCATATACTAAAAAAAAAAAAACTTTATCTAAACCTATTAGGGTCTCCTTGAAACAAACAGAAATAAACTGTAGGGTGAGTGGGACTCCAGGATGAGTGAGAGATACCAGGTTACCCTGTGACAAGGGGTCCATGCCATTCCTCCCGTCTAGGTTCTACCCAGAAGCAATGATCCAGGGGCTACTAAAATCCTAAAAGCTGTTTGAAAGTTCAATGTGTGAAAGGTGAGCAACAGGCTTAACAAATTTTAATGAGAATTTTATTTCAGGTAGCTTAAAAATATAAAAGAATCATCAATTACAAATTCTTTTAGCACTCTCTTCTCATGCTGGAGGCAAATAGGCAACCTGGATGCCTCACAGGTGTCCAGCATAGGGTTGTTTGCAGTTTTAGCAGCTGAAAAAAGTTATTTTAATAATCTTTCTAATTCTACCAAAGCACTGCTTCTGCCCCGAACCTACTGGAGGTAGAGACAGCAAAGAAGCTCCTATTCTTTAAATCCCTTAGCAGAGATCTTGGGCTGGGATAGGGAGTAGAGGCAGAGGAGCTGACTAGAGAGGAAGAGTTAGAATAGGGGATAACATTTATAAACAGACAGCTATGCTTTAAGATTTAAAATTTCAAAAATATACTTATCTTTAACAATAAAGAATTTGGGGTCAAAAAGAAAGTAAATAAAACTTGAATCAAAAGCAATATAAAAGCTGCTCCAATAAATACATTGAATAAAAAGTCATAATTCTTTTTCTTTTCTTGCTTTTTTGCATGTTCTTCTAACCTACATAGATTCCAAACCACCAGATTCCTGCCCTTAGGAATGGATATAATGTGATGTGAGTTATCTGTATGCTCTAGGGTAGATTTCAAATATATTATTTTACTTATTTTTCCAATGATTTTTTTATAGGATGATATGTGCAGTTTATTAAACTTTATTAGCATTAGCCATATACAGGTATGCCTCAGAAATATTAAGGGTTTGGTTCCAGACCACCACACCAAGGCAAATATCACCAATAAAGTTTTAATTACTTTATTCGTGGAGGGTCTTGCCTTCAATTTGTAAAAAATGCAATATCTGTGAAGTGCAATAAAGCAAAGCACAGTAAAAGATGTATGCCTGTACTATTTCTCTATCTCTTTCTACTTAGATTATGATCACCTTTAGGGCAGTAACCATTCTATTATCATACATATTCCTCCATGCAATTACTGTGCCTGGCTTACAGAAAGCACTCAGTAAGTATCTGTGGAGTAGAATACACTGAAGAACAGAACATAGACCTCTTTCTTAAAAGGACTAATTCAATAACAGTTTTGGTATGCTCTGTGGGTGCTGGCCCATTATCCATTTCCCCCTTTTTATTACTAACAGAACCCTAATTTTGTTGGGAAGCATGTGCCAGGCTAAAAACTCCACTTTCCAAAGTCCTCTGCGGACTGGGGAAGCCATAAAACAGTGCTGGCCAATGAGATGTAGGAAGACTTTATTGGGAGGGGCTTCCAAGGAAGCTGTCATTCTTCTGATAGAAAAGGTACACTATGCTGCTGACAGAAGCTGGTGATCCTTTACCCCTCTCCCCCTTTCTTCCTTCTTGTTTGGAACACATACATGGATACAATGCTTGGAATGGTAGAGCCATCCTGAGGTCATGAGGATAACAGTTACACACACACAGTAGGATTAGCAGAGCTGTGTACCTAAGAGCATTTCTACAGTGCTGTTTCAGCTTCTAGACTTTCTGTTAAGTGAGTAAAATCAATGCATCATTTGGTTGTCACTGTGGCTTGTTTCTGTTGCTTACAACAGAATATAGTACCTGGCTTTTAAAATATTAGTTGAAAGATGACGAAGGTAGTGGGTCTGAGTTTTGTAAACTTCCCTGGTAAGTCCCCACTCTTAACAGTAAAGGAGAAATGCAAAGAATACACGCAGCAAAATATGAGGAAAAGACAGTACCATAACCTGACAAGAAAGAAAACTATTATACCTACAATGTAGGCCTCATTTTCATTCACCATTGTTTTCTGATGGCTAATGCAAATTATTAAATTCAAATAAGATTCATCTAATGAGTTATCATTCTCAATCTCATTTCCAGCTCAACTGCTGATGTATAATAATAAAGTTCATATTAACATTTCCAAAAACAAATTCTTTTGGACATTTGTTCTAGGAATTTTAATTTATAGCTAGAATTCTGCCATCAAGTAAGCTCAGAGAATGATAAGCTATATGGGATTCATTAACGCAGGACTCCTCAGAGCTTTTAGTGTTGTGAAAATCCAAATGAAGGTTTTACAAGTAGCCTTTCTCAAAACTATTAATCCTGGGATCCTTTGCTTCCCAAAGCTACTTGAGGAACTAGAAGTTCACAAAAATGCTTTGGGAAACACTGAGGCAACAAAGGCACATACCTCAAAAGATGTGGCTAGTCCCCAACCAGCGAGCGTATTTTTGCTCTGTCCTTTATGGGTCTCTCATGTTAAATGTAGAAACATTTATTCAGATTTTTTTTCACATACTTGGATCCTACAATGTACAAATGTTAATTTAACAAGGACCTCCACCTGCCCTTAAATAATGGACAGAAGCATGTCATTTTTATTCTCCCTAGGTACAAATACATATTCGGTCATTCAGGAAACACCCATTTAAGTGACATTTCACTTAAGGGGAAATGAAGATGAGTCATGGAACTTACTCAAGAGGAAGGAGGACTGAGTCACATGAAACATCTGAAACATTAAGCTTATATTATTACATTATAATGTAAATTATATAACAAAACCCTAGGGTAACATATATTAATATCCCTAGAATAAGTTCGGTAGAACCCATTTTTGGAAATGTTTAGTATATACTTTATTATAAACCACAGTAATTTAAGTAAAAATGAGACTGGGAAAGATACTTATTAGATGAACATTGTTTGCATTTAATGACTAGCCATTGCTGAGAATAAAATGGAACCATTTTCAGTGGCATTCCTTGGTACACTAGAGTGTTCCATGATCTAAATGAGTTCTCAGGGAAGCTGAACCAGCCAGATTCCAGCAGAAAGAAAGGTTTCCTCATTCTACCCTTAAAAGACAGGTGGAGTAGCCAACAGATTTTTCAGATGTACTCCCCTGTGAAGATGGTATTCAGGAGACTTAAACCTATGGAGCCCTGAATAGGCAGGCCATGGTGGTGCACTCACACAGCGCCTTAGCTCTCCAAATGAAAGAATAATGCATGCTTTAAAGCTCTTACGAGCTTAAGGAGAGATGAAGCTCCTAAATCCATAGCCCATTAAGCAGACACTAACATCTGTGTGATGTTCCTGACAGGTCTGCTTAAGAGGATTATTAATGTTCCATCCAAAAGAAGACCAAATAAGAGGCTGAGAGAAGGCTTAGGAAACATGTCACGTCAGAGATTTCTTTAACACTCAACTGGGCACTGATTTTAAGGCTTAAGAAGCTATTTGTGGAGCTATCAGGCAGAAGTTTCAATTTGTTATTTTACTTTATTAGTATATACTTATATAGAGCTTGCTATGTGCTAAACACTGTCCTAAGAGGTCAATAAAAACTAGTGATCATTACACATCAACGCTATACTTCGAGTTTCCACAAATTCACAGCACATAATTTCCAGTGTTTTCTTACAAGCCAAGCTAGCAGGCAAAGGGCTGGCATGGCTAAGCAACAATAAACAAATCTCTAGGATAGGTAACAATCTTTCCTTTGGTACCTGCTCTCTCACACTCTCATTTCTGCTTTCCCATCCTGGTTCCCAACCTGGAATGCAGAGCTGTAGTGCAAGCCTGGGCTCCTATAATGCTTTGTCATGAATATAGCAAAACTGTTTGTTATTAGAGCAAGAGACAGGATGACTGGAAGATTAACTCCCTAAAGTAGCAGTCTTTGCAGTGAGTGTGGCTGTGTCCATCTGATAGTCTAATTTTAAACTTCTGTATACTAAAATTATAATGTGCTAATATTGTTTTAAAATGCAAGCGGCACAAACCTGTTCCTGAATATACTGCCTATCACCTTCTGTCCTAAACAAAACCCTAAGTTACATGTGTCAACAGAAGAATGTTACAAGTACAAACTAAACCACTTTTCGCTAAACTTGGAATAAAGATAATGATTATGCTATTTATATGGATTATAAAAACAATAGCTACAACAATATTTATTCAGTGCATACTACATGCCAGGCATTGTTTTAAGCACATTATGGGCATTTAATCTCCAATAATTCTATGAAGCAGGTACTATTATTTTCCCTATTTTACAGATGAGAAAAATAAAGCAAGAGGTAAAATCACTTTCCCATGATACATGCATATCTAGTAAGTCGTGGAAGCAGAATTAAACTCAGGCAGTGTGGCTTCAGTGCACTCTCTTAAATGCAAACTCTGCTCTCTCTCATGTTGGAAAGCAGTGAGACTTCCTCTTGCATGCCAAGAGCTATCTGATACACTGCACCACTAAAAGAACAAGTCTTTCATTTGTCTATACCTCTGCTGCACACTCTGCATGGAATGCCTTTATCTCCTTTGTCTACCTGGCAAACTCCTATACATCATGCACCACTCTGTTCTCTTTCAGCCTTCACTGCATCACTGTGCACATTGGAGAGCGCTAAGGCAAATAGTGAGATTGCAGTATGGCAGTTATTCAATAACTACTAATTTTTTTGAGGTATTGATGTTTAAACAGTATTAGCCTTACAAAGGGATTCAAAGCAGATTTTCTCTTCAGAGTAAGCTCCCTGAGTTAATTGACTACATGATTTGATCCATGAAATTGTGATTTGCGTTTATCTAAGACCACATTACATGTAATGATAGACTAAATGTTCGTACAATGTTTGAGCAGGGCTGCACCATGTAGCTTTACTTAAACTTGACGCATCTCAATAGAGGCAAGCTGCTGTTTTTGCTCAACCTAGTTTACTAAAGCAGCATAGACTCTGAACCACCCGTGATTAGAGCCATCTGACTCCTATTACTGCAACAAGTCCCCCCAGGCACACAGAAAGTTGGATGTGATGTTTCCGCTTGCCACAGCCACCTTACTTGTTAATGTTGCTGCCTTCTTTCAGTCGCTCTCCTGCAGCTCCTGTTTTAGACACTCTTTCACTACCAGCCAGGTCTACCAAGCTCACCTTACTGACTTTCTCCCCAGAGTTCTAGTCATAGAAAACAAGAGAGAAACAACACACGTGAATGTAAAAAACACACAGATTTCTACATATATGTCAGCACTATAACTGAGAGCAACCTGAGTAACCATCTTCTACAAGGCAAACTTCTCATGATCTTAAAGAGCGAGAAGAGTTATCTGCAAGTTCATAGTAATAATTTAAATTGGTGTGGTCATTTTGTTTTACAGCTAGGTAGAGGTATACTCGGTTTTCCAGAATATAGTCAGAAAGCTAAAAATTTTATGTGTCTATGAGGAAATACTAGGACATGAGGATTCCTGTGCATTCAGGTCCAAGTCTCCTCTTCTGAAAAAACATTCATCAGGCTAAATGTTGTGGTTTCTTCTTTAACATTCCTTAATGACCATAAGGTAGACTCAGTTGTTTTTAGGAGAATTTCAGTATGAAAGGATATATATTAAAAACCACATGGTGACATCATCATGCCCTTTAGGAAGTTCACACAAGAAATCCAACATATTTTTTTAAAGTTATAAATTAAGGAAGACCTAGAAAATTAAATGGTTTAAGCATAGTAGCTCATCTAGTAAGTAAAGAGCATGCATAAAATCCTCAGCAGCTGCACCTAACCATGATACACGTCACTTCTGCATATATTTTGAGCTCTTTTACTGCCACCAAAGGATTTCCTAGTCCCTCACCCCAGACTGCAAGTCATAAAGTGTCTGTGTGATTATGATGTTGAACACAGCATGGGAGCGACTACTTTCTTCATTCATGTTGGTTGCAGCTACCGTCCGAGACTTATTTCCCTCAGACATCAATGACTCAATATCCTAGAGGCAAAGCATAAGAAAAATATTATAAGCAAAAACTTATGAACACAGTCCTGCCCACCAAGTGTATGTATTAATTATGATCCCTCTGATGCATTAGTCACTACCCTCCCATAAAAACCACCCTGCCTGCCTGTCCTCCATCAACCATGGTTTGAGCTCCCAACTCCCTCAGTACTTTCTATGTATAAAATGTTTTCCCCATCCTTTCCAATCCACAATTGCCTTCTTTCTGTCAAGGACCTGTTTTTCTCCTTTGCAAGTTCCTAAAGGAGAAAAGAGCTAATATTCATTGAGCACCCCAGATACTCAATAATGACAGCAGTTTCTTCATTTCATTTTAATTTTCTGGGCTTAACAACTGTGTGCAGTGATCTACTGCCAACTTATGTGCCTCTCTCCTCCAATACTTGGCTCTTCTAGGACAGGGAATTCTCCTTATTCACCTACATATACCTGCTTCAGAACATCTGGAACTTATGGGCTCTTACACAATGTTTGATAAATGAATCTTATAAAAGAAGCATTTTCTTGATCATACATACAAGGACACTGAAGTTCATGGAAGTCAGATAAATTTTTCCACATCTAGTAAGGGGCAGAGCTGGGATATAAATCACAAGCTCCCTGGCTCTTACTAACAAGTGAAAGGATGAGCTGGAACTGAACCAATCACACTGAGCTACAAACCAGGGCTGATTTAGCACTTTTATGCCAAAGACTCTCCATTCATTTCAAAATCAAGTGTTTTAAAAGTGATGATTACACTCTATTTCTGATTTCTTTAATACCAAACATGGCTTTATTTTTTAATTAAAAAAATTTTTTTTAAATAACAGCTGACATATAATATTATGTTAGTTTCAGATGTACAACAAAGTGATTAGACATTTAGAGAACTTACAAAGTGATCAACTTGATAAGTCTGAAAAATGTCTTCATTTAAATGGCTAGGGTTACCTAGCAGATTAATTTTAGTTGTATTAAGTCTGAAGTGATGATAGGCCAGCTATCAACACATACATAGCAAAACTAAGTAATTATAAGGGTGTATTCACTCATTCATTTGTTAGCATTCTTCAGCAATAGATAGCAGTTTGATTTATGAGATTTCCAAAGCAATGAAAATAAAAACAAGGGCAAAAACAAGTCAGGAGGTAAGAAGGCAAACAAGTCAGGAGGTAAGAAGGCATACAAATCAAGGAGGAGGAAAATGAAACAGGCCAATCAATAGAGAGAGAATCATTTCAGAAAACTAGAAGAAACAAGAGTAAAAAGTAATGGAAACTAAGACATGAGACCCTGTTAAAGTGAGAGGTGAAATTAACTACCAAATGCTGTTTACATTTGTCCAGATTTATCTAGAAGGACATCACTGACAGCCTTAAGAACAGTTTCAAGAGAGTGGTGTTAGTGAAAATATTCAGCAAGCTCAAAATGTTGGGCTTTTCAGCTACACTGTAAAACCTTCACAACAAGGTATGTTGAAGAGTGATTAAAGACTTTTTTTTTGTTTGAGGTGTACTGATACTGGGTTTTGGAGGTCACGAATGGTATTAATATGCTATAAAACATTCATATAAAAATACATTCAGTATCACTAACACACTGATTTACTGCCAGTTATTTAATGTCATTAAAAAAAAAATACCACTTACCTCAAAACTAGTGACAGCCAGTTGGGATAAGCCATCTACATATGGTCCCAAAACTTTATGCTCTCGAACTTTAAGAGACTGTCTACTCCTTTGGGAAGAAAGAAAAAGAAATGAATGAATTAAAGCAAATTTGGAGGCTTTTCTTTCTTTTTAAGTACTTATAAACCAAGACTGCAGTTTCAAAAGAACTTTTTTTAATGATAAAAAAATATTCTAAATCTACTTTACTTAACATTAGCAAAACAGCATGAGGAATGTCTTTTATACTCTGATTTCTATTTAAAGTAAATTACTATTTAAAAAATTCTATCTCTACTCTCAAACTAAATAGCCAGCACACAGAATGCTAGGTTAGGACAAGTTGCTTTAGCAAATGAACTTCAGTTTTCAAACAGGAGGAAAAGAAAAGAAAACAAAGCAAAAAACATGCCACAAATGAATTTAACCTTAAGGCTTTTTTATAAATAAGCACATTCTCAGTATATAATACTTTAAAGTTCTGACCAAGTAGTAAACAATATTTAAGTGTTTTATTTTTAATTAATTTTTTCAAGTCTATTGATTTATGCTGCTTCTATGCTGACAATTTTATATAGAAAGTGATATTATAGTACAGAAGTTGTTTGTAGTTACTGATATTTATCCTACATTTAGAATTGGCTGTACTGGTGAAGATTTTAGATCTTTTGAATTTTAAATGGCAAACATGGTTTGATATCCACCTGAACAGCTTATCAACAGATAATTGAGATTAAAAGAAAAGCCATACATATTATGACCATGTTATATATGTCATCTTTTTCATGGCATCAAATATTAATCACCTTTCGAATTAAGAGTCAATGCTTGACATCACAAAGGACCACTGAGTTCTTCTCAAAGTCTTGGCATTGTTCCCTAAGAACTTTAGTGTTATTCCACTTAATCTTAGAAAAACCCTACAAAGCAACCTTATTTAGTAACTATTTTAAGGAAGAAAAATTCAATATGACATGAGCAGTTCTGCTGCACTCTAAACAAACGCAGACCAAATGCATGTCTGCAAGAGAGCTACTTTGATACACACAGATTTAGAACTCAGCTCACTCTGCTTGCACAGCGAGAGAGTCTTTAATGGTATTTATGAGCACGGAAGAGTAAATCTAACACAATACCAAGCACTTACGATGGTGTCTAATATCTGGAATTCTTGTACACTGATGCTGGCAGTATAAACTGCCACAACCACTTTAGAAACAGTTTGGCAGTGCCTAAAACAACTGAAGATTCAGTATTTGTGACCCACAATTCTAGAAACTCCCTCATTTGAAAACCAAAACTGTATGAGAATGCTCAGAGGAGCACCAAAATGATAAAAAGTGAAAACCACACAACAAATGATAGATGGGATAAAAAAAAATTATGCTATAATCATACAATGGAATACCAAAAAGTAGTGAAAATTTATGCATTCTTACTTCACACATCAGAACAAATGAATCATTAAGGGGAAAAAACAGCAAGTCACCAAAGAACACATATACTATAATGCCACTTACAAAGTTGAAAATTATGCAAAATTATGTGTAAACTCTAAAAAAGAGGAAAATAATGAGAAATATAAAATTCATAATAGTAGTTACTTTGGAGAAGAATGGGATCCAAGAGGAACATATATGGGGCTTCAAAAATATTAGTCATATTCCACTTATTAAGCCAAATGGTGAATAAGGCAGTCACTGATTTTATTATTCTTTATACTTTATACTTATTACAAATGTTCTCTCATATGCATTAAATAGTTTATAACTTTAAAGTAAATATAAACATTTCCTGTGATCGAATCACTTCCTTGGCACCCATAATTTTAATCTTATACCTTTGATTACACAGCCGCTAAAAGCATTTAAAATATTTTTTAATGACATGAGAAAGTGTTCATTATGTTACACAAAATATTCAGGATATTGAATTGCATTTAACGATCTCAACACACACACACACCCCATAAATTTGAAACACAGGATCAAAAGGCATCAAAATATTAAGAGTGGTGGTATTAAAAGTCAATTTTATTTCTTCTTACATTTTGCCTATTTTCTAAATTTTATATAAGTATATATTATTTTTAAATCAGTAAAAAAATTTAATTTAAAAAGTAAATGGCCTTTTCCTTCTTCTATAAACTAACTAACCTGGTTTTTATCACCTAGTTTTTAAAAATATAGATGCCTGGGTTTTCTTGGGGGTCTACTAAATCCCAGTCTCTGTGGGTAGGGCTCAGGCCAGTGTATCTTCAAAAAACCCTCTACATGATTCCAGTGCTTAGCCTGGGAAGAGAACAACTTGCCTGGGAAGAGAATAACTTGTGTCGGCTGGGTCTTTGCGATCCTTAAACCTTTTCTCTCCAGTTTAGAGGTGCTGCTTTCTGACATACATGGAAAGGCCACTGGGTCATTTTAAACTTAATTTTAATGAATGAACCATGGTGGCAAAAATAATACCAATAGTAAAAATAATTTTTTTAAATGGCATCTATAAACAACTTTATACATGTATATAGGATAAACTGTATATACTGGGTATACCAACAGACTTTGAGAGCTGATGATTTCTCAGCAAGTGAAGTGAAACCAGAGTAGTGACCAAGAGCCCAAATAAATATATTCACTTCCAATTTTAACTTCAGGATCATTTAACATTATTACTCTCTGTATAAGCTTAATTTCAACCACTAACTTACCCTTTGGGGTCTAAAAGATCCCGAACTTTCTCATTATAAATTTCCATATAGGATACTTCAATTTTAAAGGTCTGTGACTCATTTTGCTCCAGAGAGATCCTTTTAAATAAAGCACAGCAGAGCCTTGGAATAAGGCCCAGCTGCTCAGCATTGCCCATCATGGAGAAGGATTTTCCTGAGCCTGGAGAATTGAAAGTGGAAAGAAAGGAGGGTAGAAAAGGAAGCAAAATATAATCATACAACTTTTCTGCATATATCAGCTAAGGTCACGGAGCAGAAGTGGCAAATGTGGCCCTCAAACTCTGCCTTTGGCCAATAAGGCTACTATTCTTTTTATTACACTTACGGCTTCCGGTTTGACTCTCATTGTGACATTAAGAGGGTACCTCATTTACAGGTCAATGTGTATAAAAATAACCATTAAAAATAGTATGTATAGTAAATATGAGCTATATGTTATCAAGTAATGTTAACAGTATTTACCCCCAAAATATTTTGTTTGTGCTTTGATATATATTCTCTCATCTAGAGTCTCTTAGTTGTCCTGTGATATGACAATAGGCAGTGTTATGATTTATTCCAACTTTAGAGTAGAAATAATGGTGCTCAGAGAGTTAATGGCTGAGACACTAGTATGTTTTTGTTTTGCTTATTTCAACCAACTGTATCAAGAGCCTAGGTTTAGTAATCTATCATCATTTTGTATCTTAGTGACAGTCTTCTGTACAGTAGGATACTAAGTTTTTTTTTTAGTTTTTTACTATGACATTTATACTGAGAACTGATCATTATTTTTCTAGTTCAAATACAGGTTAAACTATAATTTAGGAAAATGACATTTAATAGTTTGAAACTAGCTTTGCTCATTAACACCAAAGTTATTCAATTACCAAAACTGTTAAATTGTCAAAAAGAGGGTTACTGCTGATCATCTAATTCAGTTAAACCCACAAAGTCAGAAGCCTTTTTCTGCTGTTTCCCAAAGTGTTTTTATTTCTCTTTTAAGAAATGCACATTTAATATGACTGGCTGGAAATAAAAGCAGCTACTTACCTGTCTGTCCATATGCAAAAATACAAGCATTATACCCCTGAAAGGCTTTTTCAAGAATTCCTTCCCCAAGACACTTGAAAACTACTTCTTGACCTAAAAAACAAAAGAAAAAGAAAACCTTTTCTTGACATATTTGTATTAATAACTAAGTCCCATTCTTTCAATCCAAAAAGATGTTAAAAGTGTATTGCGTGTCTACTATATGTAGGTATAAGTATTAAAAGCTTAATGAATGCAATTTTATTTACTCTTCTAAACTATAACTCCATACCTGGATCAATTTATGATTCTACCCATTGCTTCCTTCTAAGACACTTCTCTAGGCATTAAAGTTTTCTTTCCATATGGACGCAGCCATAAAATTTGGTTTAGTTTCTTCTCATGAGTTCATATTAAAACGTCGCTAAACATGAATTCTCTGATCCATTCTGGATTCTGAGCTTGCAATGAGCAGAAACTATGTCACACACGTCTTAGTATATGCATGAACCTAGCATGGTGCTAAGTACCTGCCAGGTGCTGAGAAACTGTTTATTGCTGGTGGAGGTAATATGTTAAGCACAAGCACCTCTCACCTGTGTTCCCACGGGAGGATTGGAGAAAAGTTCTCCTCTATGAGCCTATCTATAGTTTACTGCAGCTCTTGGGAGTGCTCTGTCATGTGCTATATACACTATGGTAGTAACTATAGCATCCAGCTTACCAGTAAAAGTATGAAAATCTTTTAAAACATTTAGATGGCATTTACTACCCTTTGAAATTGGTGACTTTTTAACATTCATTCCGCATCAGAGAATTAAAACAATATTCTTCTTCCACTGTGCTCTTATAGTCCTTAGAATGTTCACTATTATAGCATTTGCAGAAACTACTGGTTTAAATACTTTCCTCCACTGTAATGAGAACCCCCTGATAGATGTCACAGACTATAATCTGTTTATCTTTGTAATCCTGGTGCATAGTACAAAATGCTTAATAAATGTTTGTTGAAAGAATCGGTCAGTTTAACCTTTTTATCCTACATGACAATTCCTTTCAAATTTGGAAATAATGCAATATAAAATAAGCTTCTAGGTGTATGTTTTTCTTTTCTGCAAAGTTAGATCTAAGTTCAGCAGCCCCTTCTTATACTATAACATAGCATGGATGAAGAATAGGACTTTTAAAAATGTGTAAACATGAAACAAGAATATTTTGACCATTATATTGGTGAAAAATAAAATTCTGACATGAAATAGAGCTAGATTGAAGAAACAGGTATTTTAATAAGCTACAGTTGGGAGAATAAATGAATGCAGCCATTTTGAAGGAAAACCTCATAGCACCTATAAAGGGAATATGCCCACACTCTGACCCACAATGAAGCATTTATCCTACAGTCACACTACCACAAGGGGCTCATGTAAAGGGATGTTCATGGCAGCATTATTTATAGTATTGTAAGTTTGAATCAACTTAAATTTCCATTAGTAAGGGAGTGGATAAGTACAATGTGATTGTTTTATATGATAGAATATTACAAGTAAAAAAAAATCTATGTGTGTAAACAATGCTAGAATTCAAAAGCACTGTTCAGTTAAGAAAAAAGTAACATTTGGACTGTATATGTGATGTAAAAACTTATGTCAAAAAGTGTGTGTTGAGTGTGTGTGAACGTGAGAGAGAAATGTCTATGAGTACTAAGGTTAAAAAAAATGAAAAAGAAAATATACCAAATTTATATAACTTTATTTCTTTATTTTTGACTTCTAACATCTAGCACACAGCCTGATACCTAATTGGTATTTAAAACATGTGGCAGAATTTGTGAATTTTCTTAAATAGTAAGAGGCTTTCCTAAACACACAGGTTTGTTGTGAAGACTACCTAAAGATGTGTGTGTGCACACACATACACTCTGAGAATAAGGTATTGTCAAAATTATTATCCACTAAACACATACTTTAAAGATTGCTTTTATGTTACAGTTACATATGATAAAGTCTTGTGCTCACTAAGAAAATATTTGACCATCCTGTTGCTCATCTTTCATACACACCAATATTTTTTTTCTCATATATTTCTCAAAGGACTTTCCTTCTTCCACATGTAATCCCAGGGCCCATGCCAAGAGGCAGCCCTTAAATCTGGAACTGGGCCCTATAGTGTAGAAGATTGGGAATGAAACACCACCTGCGCTCAGTTTTGTGAGATGGATCATGGTTCTCAGCCAGACTGAAGTGCCATTCCAAGGCATTCTAAAATCACTGCTTTCCTGTCACAAGCAGATGAATGGAGCAATCATGTTTGACTCTCCACACTGGTTAACCAACCCCCAGAAAGGGAGTGGGGTGAGGATGGGGACAAGACACATTAAGACTTGGCTAGGTCAAAAATCCTGACCTTAATTTATGATTTCAATTTATATTTAGTAACTTGGAAAAAAAAAAAAGGCAAGAACTTGAATTGATGAAAGGACTCAAATGCAGAGAAGCACTGTGGTCAAAGCTTTTACCACGCCTACACAGAGGCTGAGGTCATTAACCAATCAAGAGTTGATATCTGTTCCTATATCAGGGAGTGAAATGTAATACTTCTGATTTCTGCTCCCAATACTGAGAAGGTTGGAATTACAAGGAATTATGAAGAATTATTTTATCAATGTTTTTAAAATCACAATGTTCCTTTTTCTTTTGTAGAAATGACCTTTTAAACTAAAGAGAGTTAAAAAAAAAAAGAACGTTACAGCTACATGACATAGGTCTGTGATGTCGAGTAAAAACAACAACAACAACAACAGGATGTGGATACTAAAATTGCATGAAAAATGAACCAGATGCTCAAAGAATTTTTCAGGATATAAAAATATGAGAATAAATTTCAGTTTAGCCTATAAATTACAGCAAATACTAAATAGGATATGAATTGACCTGTGAACTTTGTATAATTTTGTTATTTCTGCAACTAAGAAGAGGAGAATTTTTATTAATTGCCCTATATGCAATGCATTTTACATATTTATCACTGAATCCCTGCAATACCCAAGAATGGAACAATAAGGAGACTGAGACTCTGAAAGAGTAAGTTATTTCCCAGGATCACGCCACTAGTGAGTAGCAGGGCCTGGATCTACTTGTATTGGCGCCCAAACTTTAAGGCTGATGCCCACCCAATAATAGGTGACTCATGCTGCATAACCCTGGGCATCAGCTGCTCTCTTCTTTGGTCTCCATGGTATTTTTTACGCTCTCCCAGAATTCATCACACTGTAGGATATTTTTCTTCTACCACTGCATGGTGAGCTACTTTGACAACAGGAGTTGTTGCACCTTAACAGAGTGCCTGGCACACAGTAGGCACTCTTACTGAATTCATCCTCTATTGACACTGATGTTTTCAGATTAATATGGATTTAATTGGGGAGACTTTTTTCTCATTTATGATGACTGAGGCATCAAAGTATTGCTTGTTGAATTTAAAAAGAAATGTTTAATTGCATTAGAGGTTTTTGAAGTTCTAATAAGCCCGTAAAGACTACTATAGGCTCTGTTAAATAAGGCACTGGGGTTTCAATAGACACGTCAACATAAAATATATCTATTAATCAGATAATTTTGATAAAAATCAGAGATTACACTTTTATTGACACACACAGTAACCTCCTGAAACTTGAAACAAAATATGTAACCCAAAAAAATAAATGAGCCTTTCTGATTTCCACTAAATATGTACATATGCTTTCCAAAAAGTCAAGTTCTTTTAGTTAAATATTTACATTTGACAGACAGAAGGTAATTCAAGTTTAACACATTTAATAACATTTTAGTTATAACTAAGAAAGAAAAATTCTGGAAAACACAAAATGGAATAAAAAAGTAGAAAACAATTATTTTGTGTTTCTGGAAAGAATTTTTCTCTTTTCCATCCATAAGTAACTTGAAGCACAATTTACAAAAGAATACAAAGAACTATTGTCGAGTTCAAGTATTTTTTACAAATCTAAGCAAGACTAGATTCCAGAGAGATTAGAATACATTTTATATGGCTTTATGCCTCAAGGGAAATTATTCTCTTTTAAGACAAGAAATAATGAACACTTTTCTACCTCTGCAAAGATACATCAACCTTAACATTGCTTAGCTTTTCATGGTGTTCTTAACAGATGTAATCAGTTCCCTATTAGGATATTTAGATTATTTCTTTTCTTTTTCTGCAATACTTATCCTCACATATTTACCTCTGTGCACTTTTCTATTGACTTTACTAGGCAAACTCCAAAAAATCAAATTACAAAGTCCTCTATAATGCAAGAGTCATTTTTTCCTACATTTTCCAATAGTGTTTTGACTAAGTCAACAGAAAAAAAAAGCCTCTTGTTTTGTTAAATTAAAATTCTTTTTTGTAGTTTATTGCCCATTTGTATTTATTCTTTTAATAAATTAGATATTTGGGTCCTATGTTTATTTTTATAAATCAAATGGTTTAGTCAATGATATTTAACTTAATAATTTTAAAATGCTCATCATGTATTAAGAATACAACATAAACCTTTGGTTTATGTTGTAAGTATTTTTCCATAGTCCGTCATTTACTTTCAGTCTATGTTGTTCTTTGTTGTACAAAAGCTTCTGGTCTTTCATTTACAATTTTTTAATCTTCTCATTTATAATTTTTACCTTATGGTATAAGTTACACTTCCAAAATCCTTTTGGATTACTTTGTTCTTTTACAGTTTTACTTTCAAACTCTATTCCTTATTAGCTAAGTAACCTTGGGAAAGTTTTTGGTTTCTTCATTAGTAAAATAGCAATGACAGTTGCTATCTACTGAGTTTGCTGTATGATTTAGTAAGGCAATACACGTAAAGGCCTTACTGTAGTATCTGGCCATGATAAGTTTAGACTATGTATTATTAGTTAATATCAACTATTAATATTATCCCTTAAATCTTTAACCAACTATAACTAATTCTGGTACATAGAAGGAGGTGATCATTTAATTACTCTCCTTCAGAAAGTTCCTCCATCTTTGCCACAATTCTCTGAGGCAATCCAATTTCAAATATAAAAGGCCTCTGTTCTCAGAAAAAAAAAAGTTTTAAAGGAATCATTTATTATCATTTACTGTTATTTCTCTAGCTCCCTTAGAAGTCTCAGTTTTAAAATTCCACTGAGAAAGAAAGGGGTGTGTGTGTGTGTGGTGTGTGAACAAATGTGTATGTGGTAGGGTGTTTATGATGGTATGTGGGTGTATTGGGTGATGTGTGTTCTATGTGAGGGTTGTGTGTGTGTTAAGGGTATGTGTGTTCTGGGTCATGATGAGGAGAGGAAGAAGGACCAATATTTGTTATTTGGGCAAGGATATGCCAAACCATGTTGTCCAGTACAGAAAAAATACTGATCATTCTCTATAACACTAAGATATCTCAGGAAGGTATAGGGTAAAAAAAAATAACATAAAATTGTATCAATAAAATTGGTAATAGAAACATATGCTATAGAGTTCCCCCTAATTTTCTATACTGGTGTATAGGAATTTTCTATACTGGTGTATAGAAATTTTCTATACTGGTGTATAGAATTTAGCTGTATGAATCCCCAGCTGGGGTTATACTTTAGTTTTTAGTTTGGGTACCACTGGTACAAGAAGAAAAATCTATTAAAAAAGGCCAGATGGTCAAAGCCTAGAAATGTACTGCAGACTCTTTATACAGCCTCCTGTTCTTAACATGATCAGCTCTCCATAAAACACAAATGGTGGCTACACTTCACTCAGTGATAGGAGATATTAAATATCAAGACCCTTATATGGTCTAGTAAAAAGATCTGGTTTATCCAAAAGACTGAAGGGTTTTTTTTTGCTTTGTTCATTTCTATTTTTTCAATACAGCAATATCCTTTTCAGCATAGGAAAAAAATGACTTGCCAACTGCTTTTCGAAGTTCAGTTTACAAAAAAAAAGGAGCCATTTATGCTGGATGGTGAGAATCAGGGAATCCACAAAAGATGTACTCTCCCCACCCTAAATGGTTCCCAATCACAGTTCACTGAAACAGAATGAAGAGCTGTTTGTCTAGGGGATCATGAACCAACCCACTAGGGAAAGCTCAGAAGTCCTGTGGGAAGGAGGAGGATCTAGGAGTATTTGCTCCTCTCCTAAACAAGCTGAGCAAAGCCACAACACTGTCAAACCCAAGAGCCTTGTGGCTTTTCAGCAGGACCAATGCCAGAGAGGAGGTGGCCACTCTGTAGATGCCAGCTCCACATGACTGATGCAGGGAGTCCACAGGGCAAACTTTTCATCACTTGTGAGTAACCACAACCAACATGTCAATTTCCTCTGTGGGGTTTATGATTAGACCTCCTATAACTGTGTGGACAAGTCTTAAAACACAGGCATGCCCAACACAACCCACAACACAATGTCAGAACAGTGCAGAGGGCTCATGTATGGAGTTTCTGCAAGCAAAGTTGCATACCTGATCCACCCTGCCCTGAGTCACATATGAGACAGATCTCCGAAAAGCTAACACCCTGAGTCTCCACACTTGTGCCTAATCTGTCCCTACTGAGAATGGGAGCAATGGACTCAAAACAACTAAGCATATGCTCTGGGAGCTGGGTACTCAAGGTAATTCTCTTTCTATAGCAAGGCCTTAATAGCATGGCACAGAAGAGAAACTAGGGATGGAAGGAAAAATGCACCTATCATTCACATGCCTAGCATCTGACTACTGAAGAAGCACAGGGTCAAATACCACAGTGGCCTATGTTGTAGGAAATGGGAGAACAAAATGGGAGGACATAACTCTGTCTTATCTGAAATCTGCATTAAACAAGGGAGTCTCATACAGATTATAGTTGACTAAAACACTGCACATGGCAATGCAAGGCTGACATGACAGACAGAATATTTCTCATTTTCCTGAAACAGCTACATGGAAAAGTGTTCAAGATTTTAAAATGATCAATAATTTTATCAGTTTAAATAGTCTCCTATTTTCCTTCTTTTCTCATTAGAGTTAGCGTGAAAGAAATGGTAAGCTCAGTAATTGTGATTTGGAATTCTTGGGCCTGCTCATTTATGAGGGTGTTTTTCCACTACTAAACAGGGCTGACGGCCATAGTGATTTTGATGAGTCTGAACTTGGCAGGTGGCCCAGCTCCAAATCAGAGCACCTGGACAGTGCAAGAGCAGACAGGTTCTTCACACATACCTAAAGGGGTGAGGAATGCCTAATCTGGATGAGGTTCCAGTAAATCCCTCTCTCAAACAGTGCCATTTTCAGTAATTGTCACATGTAGTGACTTTAAACCTGGTTTAAATGATCAAAAAGTACAGAATTCAGATAAAGGAACTAAGGCTTTATGGCTTGACTAGATAACACTAGGTTTAAATTTTAATCAATTATAAAAGTTTGCCATTAAGGAACCTGGTAAAAGGATCCCAAGAAACTGGGTCATGAGGGTAAAGCTTCCATGGTGACATCCAAGGGCAATCAGCATTTCAATACTTGGGAGTCTTACTTGTGGCATGGCATGAGTGACTCACATCCGGATTGATGTTTCCACCCCAGTGACAGTGCTGGAACTAGTCATGAGCTGACAGTGAAGTGTGGCTCCTTTTTTTGTTGCCAGATAAAGTGGCTGAGTCACCAAGGAGGGGGTCAGGCTTTGGTGCCCAAGATGAATGAAGAAAATAAGCCACCTCACCTGTGAAGATCATCTAATAGAGAATGCATTTTGGAGTTATTCAGGAGGGTATTGTTACATAAAACAACTGCTGAAAAAGTAAATATTCTTAATTTCTATCTGCTCAACAGTGTTTTACACTGTCTCTGATATAGAAGCAGGCTTAACTCAACATCTCTGGACTGTAGGGTGCATGACATTTAGAGTACTTGAGTGGAGGTTAAAACAAAGCCAAAACCAAAGAGAGGCATTCAAAGCTCTAGAGAACTTCTGACAGGAGGGAGATGCCATTAGTATTATTCCTGGCTAGGTTCCAAGACAGAACACTCTAATCTGATTTCCTGAACACTGCCTCTCTTAGGATGAGAAAGAAGAAAGGAGGGCCTAGGACTATAGTAGAATGCATAGAATCTTCACACATCATTGTCATTGACCAAAATCCACATTTACTACTGCTTTCAGCTCTCTCACAGATAGCAGGGCCTCTGAACCCCATCCATAAAATGAAGACAATAAAGTTTCTACCTGATTGGGTGTGTTGACAATAAAATGATCTGCTGCAGGTAATAGGATTCGCACAGTGCTGGGAACTCAGTGCTCAGAACTACATTGTCTATTGTTATTATTATCTGCCTCTCCAAATATAATTAAGTGAAGTGTCTCTGGGTGCCAACAAATATTCTAAAGAGTAGATGTGGACAAAGAAAGGAAAGTGTGGAAGAAGGTGGGGTTGGGTAGGATTAAAAAACAGGAAATAGAGATGAGAAAAAAAGAGAAGCTTATCTATCAACTCTTCTTAAAAAATTAACAGCATTAGCTTAGCTCATTTATTTCAGAGAAATTTTTCTTTACTGACATTCATTTATCCAGTTCTCTGAATTAACCAATTCTCTCTTCAATTTGTAAAATACACTGACATATGCCCACTGCATGTTAAATCACCCAGCTGGGAGGCTACACTCTAGACTCCCACCAGCTAAGTTATATTCTTACAAAAGGTCAGTGTGTTTGCTCCTAAAATGGTTTATGTCAGTTGTACTTCTCTGTAATTACATAATTTACTCAACAAAGGCAAAAAAGAGAATTGCTGATTATAAGATAGCTAAGTTGGATGCTTAGAAATAACTTGATAAGGGTGAGTCACTAAAAGAATTGTCAAATTCGGTATGAGTGAGACAACTTGTAAAAGACTGTAAAAGAAAAATCTAGAAGGATTCTGTAGATTGTTACATAAATGTCTTTTAAGATAAGATGCATCATTTATAATGAGTCACTAACAAACATTTCAAGTGGTCGACTACTACTGCTTCTCATAACTATAGGTAAAATTATGGTTTTGATAAATCTAAAAGCTAACAATTACTTAATATTTACTCTGTGCAAAACACTTGCCTAGTGCTTTATATATATTCGAACACTAAAATAGTACAATATGCTAAAACAACTATTTTGGAACTTTTTAAAAAATTGGTTCTATTTTGCCTCCTGTCAACTTAGAATATAAATTTTGATGCACAGTTAAACAATGTGACACAGATATCATTTCTACCTTTGAAAACATAAAATCTGCCCTTATGGAACAGAATCAAACATGGCTGTCCTCCCCAGAGGAAGAGCCCAGGGCTTGGAGACACTCAGCTGTGCCCTCGCACTATAACACAACGCTTGCAGAAGTTAAAAAAAGCCTTTCTCCTGAATTGCAGGGTATTAACAATGTCTAAAAAACACATGGCTTCAGCAAATTTGAGCAACATGCCATATGGCAAGAATTGTTATATGATTTCTAAGTCAACAGTTTAGAATTTCTCAGGCCAAGAAATGCTAATGTCCACACTGATCCCCAGATATGCTATCGCAACACTGATTTTTTTTTGTGTGTGAAAGTTTATAGAAAAATGTTTATGAAAAATATTCCCCTACAAGAAGAAAAATTAAATGCAAGGTTACTGAAATTCACTATTATTTACCGACATGACATATTTTAGGCAGTGATAAAAAATGTGTTGTTTTATTGTTGAGAAATCCTTAATTGAAATCAATAGTGATTTGAACATTTACAAAGACCTATTATCTGTTATGATGCTCTCAAGTTTATTAGTATTCACTATAACATAATAACTTTATAACCCTAAATGTAGATCAATGTCTACGTGTATATGTGGGGCTGCAAGGGAAGATGTAGTTTTATGTAGAAATGTCGTGCTTTGGGTGCCTAATTCTGCTGGTTATTTCTGTATTTTTTCTTAGCCTTGGCAAAGGGTTTGGCTTTAAAGACCCAGGATTATGTGCCATCAAGCATTATTATAACTACCTAGACAAAAGGTAATAATAACAAGAGATATTTAAATGTAAAATGTCTCAAAGCATGATTCAATGCAATTCAAATGGCTTAACAAACAAGCCCTTGATTTGCCTCTGAAAAGTCCACTTTGATGGCTGTGTGGCCAGCATAAAATGTCTGATTCATGTTTTATCAGAGAGCTGGAAGAGATCGGAGATCATTCTAGGTCGTATCTCCTCCTTTCACAGATGAGGAAACATAGATTTCCAATATTTAGCAGCTTGTGGCAAAACTACGTCTCCTAAACACCAGTACAATGTATTCTCTTTCCAAAGAACTGATGTTACTATCCTTACTCCTGCTACAATGTGACAATAATAAAGATGTTAAATATGTGGGCTTTTCTTATGTGCTAGGTAAGGGCTTAAGTACTTCATATAAACAGGTCATTTGGTCCTCAAATCAACCCTGTCAGATCAGAATTATTATTATCCTTATTTAGCTTATGAAAAAACAGAAGCAAAGGGCACTTAGTAACTCACCTGACCTTACACAGATAGAAGGTGAAGCCAGGATTTGAACCCAGTCTGACTTAAGAGCTCACAGCCTCCTACCACTCCAACCAACCAACTGCAATGCCATTAAACATATTATAGAGCTACTTACTGTATTTCTAAATCAGAAAGCCTGAGAGTAGAAGCTCGTGCTATAGCTTTTAATAAGTGGCACAAGAGAAACATAATTGAGAATTTAACATTTTATATACCACATGAAACAAGAGTCTTTGTTTCTCTTTGCTCTTTCAATGCACACACTTATCTTTCTCTCCCTCTCCTGCCCTCTGTCTCCCTAGGTTTTGAGAGCTGGCTTAAGAGCTCTGATTCAGTATCAATGATGTCTTTATGCATTGAGCCTGAAAAATAGGTTGGTTTCAAAAAATATGTACTTCCCCTTCTCCATTTCCTCTATTTCCCATCAGAGAATGAATGCTTCTATCTTAATGTTTCTATTCACAATTAAGAAGAAATTGCTATTTTTTAATGAAGTGAAGGAAATCAAATTACCAATCAACTAATCTACTAGTAATGTATTTACTACTCAGATTATTTACAATCTATAAACCAAGAGAATCCTATTTCAGGGCTAACTGGATCATGGTATTTGATGTGATCATGCAAACTAAAATTTAGTAAATTTTAGGCTATCAGTATGTTTAAACATCACTTTTATCTCTTTAAGTATTGCTGAGAATACTATTTGTAATGAAGAGGCAAAGAAATCTTGAGTTTCACATTTGAACTTTATCATCTGTATTTAAAGTTACTTTTAGTAAAAAAAAAAAAATAGTTTGTTCTTCATTCAAGGACATGAGTGATATATTGCAGAAGGCTAGAATGGTCTTTACGGGCATTAATGGAGAATGTGGAAAAGACACAATCTTCCTTAAGCATTATTTTAACCACATCACTTCAATGGCTTTTTTTTTTTTTTTTTTACCATATCGGTCTAGCTTTTACAATTTCCTATTATCTGGCTTTACTCAGCATGTACAAACTGGGTTTCCCACTGCTTCCCCCAAGATGTACCTTCTGCTCAGACCAGTGCTATACAACCATGCTCACTCTTACTTCTGCATCTTCAGTTATGGAAAAGCCAAATGAAGTATCATTTATGGGCACCTTCCATTAATCAGCATGTTAAGTTACCTACTTAACCCTTGTAACATATGAGACAGGTACTATCATTTCTATGTTACCCATTTGACAGAAAAGACATTGTAGCTCAGAGAGAGGTTGAACTGTCTAAGAGAACCAAAGCAGGTGTCCTAAGATTTAAATCTAGGTTTGACTTTGGAGTCCATGTCCTTTTCTTGATATCATGATGCTTCCTCTTGTCTGGAGGCCCTCTATACCATCCTTGGGCTAAACCTACACTAACCTTCTATGTCCAGTTTTAGTTATACTTCCTCTATGATGCCTTTCTAGGCAACTGCAGTCTTTCCAGATTTTATTTCTCCTTGGGTTTTCCACAGCACTTAAAATCTGTAAAATTTAGAGTTTAACTAAATATTATCTCAAAATGTTTACTGTTGTTTGTTAAGCATTCTTTTGCATTCCAATTTAGTTTTTTAATTTCTTAAGGGCTTTCTAGGCTGCACACACAGTAATGGTTTCAAGGATACTTAAAGAACTTATTCTGAGACTTTTTGGCTTCCTGGGTTATATCAGAAAAACAAACAATAACACTGAGCAGAGGCACAAAATGGATGTGGGAAGCCATAGAGCAAAAGGTGGGGAAGGTAGACTGGGGCTATATAATAAAAAACTTTAAAATGACCTCCAAGGAGTATAGATTTTATCTATAAGTGATGAGGAATCCTTGAAAGTATGTGAGAATTGCACGAGTAGAGTTCTAATTCAGGACGATAAATCTGGTCGTAGCCTCAGTCACATCAGCTGAACAGAGAAAGAGACTGGGCTTTGCATAGTCACAGCATTTGTCCTCATTTGTTTCTGTGACAGTAGGAAATGTATTAGTTTTATTGTTTATTTAAATCCAAAAGCACACACCCAGCACAAAAATACATCCACAGAGCTAACAGTCAAGGCAGACTATTTTAGCTCTGTAGAATTTATTATCTAAAGTTCCAACGGACAGATAAAAAGATAAATTACAACCTACATTAAGAACTATTTATTTGTGTTAATAAAATACATTGCTAAAGTTGCAGAAATGTTTTAGAAAGAAAGGCTAATCTACACAATGTGAATAAATGAAATTTTCCTAGTTCAAAATTGTTAACTTTTGAAAAATATATATATCGAATAACTTTCAACGAATTTGCTTTATGCAGCAATGAAAAGGCTGGCAATAACATTCCTTACAAGCAAATAACTTCCTTTTGCCTTCTAATCTTTTAAGACATACATCCTCTCTGTTATTCCTTCATGTTTTTTATTTTTTAAGTAAATGGGAAGGTCATTCAGCAGATATTCTTATATATAAAAATAAAGAGAAAATACTCATTGAGGCTATATATCCAAGTAAAGGGGAACACAATAAGCAGGGAAGAAATCAAAGACTTCCTTCACTAAAATGAATGCTTCTCTTTTAGGCTAAAGCAATTGTGATTAACTCCTAGGAAAGGCTAAGATTTACCAGTGATCACAAATAATAAAATTAGCAATCATTTGTGCTGGAATAGGGATAAAACGCCTCATAGAAAGAACATTAGCAAAATGTGGGGCTAGAAGGCAGTGTTTCCCCATGGAAGGTGTAATTCTCATTCACAGCACCGCTGACTGCTTCAGAACACTTGGCCTGAGCAGACCATGGACACCAGCAGTGCACTGTGCTTTGCTTATGCAGGAGAAGTGTGCACCCTGAAAGTTAATGACAAGGCATGGCCCATTAAATCTCTTCTTATGTGACAATCACCACAACTACCACTTGCAGCTTGAGGTGGTTCCCCATTATCTCTAACCCTTGGAGCACCTCTGAAGATACTAATATCCCATTTACAGATGAAGAACCTGAAGCTTAATGAGGTTGGAAAAAAAAAAAAAACCTGCCCATGGCTTCTCAGCAAGTAGTGGCTGGGCCTGATCCTGAAATCAAACTTTCTGACTTCCAAGCCCATGCACTAGACTGCTAAGAATGAGTGTGAATTTTATGGGAAAAATAGAACTCCAGAATAATTTTAAAAAACAGATATAATGGAAGAGGCCAAAGGCCCAACTGTTAAGTTCAGAAAAAAAGCCAACTTACCAGCATATTTTGTAGTGTTAGATTCATCCATGGACCAAAAGCAATAATCAAAGGCAAATACCTGAATAAAACAGAAAAATACAAAACTTAACACTTAATTAACTTCTGTGAGTACATCAGACTGTAAAAAATAAAATTCACTGATGAAGATGAGGATACTAATACTGTCTGATTTTAAAATAAAAAACAAAACACTACAGGTTTGCTGTTTTGTTAACCCTGAAGTTTTTTTAGACTACATTGATGGTTATCTTCTTATATTAGAGTTGTATATGAAAATTGCTATTTATCTAAAATTCAAACAAGCAGACATCTTAACCAAAAAATGTTTAATGACACATTTAGTAAGAAAAAACAATTGACTTCTCTTCAATTCCACAGTTCCAGTATCTGCTGTAACCCTCCAGCTGGATCTCCCACAGCTTCTCAATGAACACGAAAGTAATCAACTTTCATTTAAACCAGTTCCTCCTAACTTTCCATGATGCTACCGTTTCCAGCACAGCCAAAGCTCAAAACTTCAACATTCCCAGTTTGGACTCCACTCTCTCTTGTTTCAGCATGCAGTCTTGGACTAAATATTGTTAATAAATCAGTAATTCATGCTTGTATACACTGATGTCCTCTATAGTTACTAAACGCCTACTATGTAGCACGAATGGCTGATGCTGCCTAAAAACTTATCTAATTGATGTTTCCCACGCATGTGACCACCACTCATGTTCTAGCCATCATCATCAAATACATGAGGCAACATTCCCTAAAGTGTGCTCTAAGGCAGCAGTCCCCAACCTTTTTGGCACAAGGTGCTCCTATGAGAATCCAATGCCTGATGATCTGAAGTAGAGCTGAGGTGGTGATGCTAGCACTGGGGAGCGGCTGCAAATACAGGGGAAGCTTCACTCGCTGGCCTACCACTCACATCCTGCAGTATGGCCCAGTTCCTAACTGGCCACAGAGCACTACAGGTCTGCACCCAGGGACTGGGGACCCCTTGCTCATGAGACAATCCATGAAAAAATATTAAAACATGGTATATTTTGTTCTGTCTGAAAATCTCGATATTAAAAGCTCTGAAAAGTCCTACAGCAAATATACTCATTTAATTGTTTACCTTTTTATTTTTCCAATTAATTTTGAGTAACACCTGTTAACATGCCTTGAAATCAGTGTTTCTCAATGTACCTCTTAGCAAACTTTGCCCTACCTAATTCAGTGGCTACTTCCCTGGGCTCCTTGTTACAGCCTTTTCCCCCTTGCAGTCCAAACAGCAAATTACAAACCTTCCATGGACAGGAACCCTTTAATACTTAACCATTTCCAAGCACACAAAACCCAAGCACTTGGGCCTGGCATTTGAGACTGACTGCAATGAGGCCTTCCCAGCTTATGTCCCCTGACTTATTTATGCTTCAGCTGGACTTGCCAGCACTTTAGTGTTACTAGGGACAATCCTACCTGTTGGTGTTCTCTTCATTTTTACCCTTCAAAATGCTTCAGATTCCATAAGGCCCAGTTCAATGTATTTTTCTTCCAGGAAGCATTTCTTGGTTCATCTCAAGAAATCAGCTTTCCCAATTTTCTGAACTCTCATAACACTGTTTAATCCTATTTTTGTGATACTTATTCCAATTATTCTATTTTTTCCTTATCATGTACATCATCTGTGCATATGTTTTATCTCCACTGGTAGACTAAATTCTTTGAAAGGAGAAACCATACATGATTTGTATTTGTATCCTGCAGTGCTCAAAGTAGTTGCTTTATAATTATTTATTGAATGACTAATGGCATTGAGAGCTTATATGAAAGCAGGTACTCGCTACAACTTACATCATCAATCTCAAGTCCAAATTCAATTTTGTTACTTATACAAACATTCACTCTGTTCTTACAATAAACAAGGCTAAAATGAATAGCGATGAAACAAGAGTTTCAGCCAACAGAGTGTGGAATGTTTACTGCATTCAGAGGGCTGTTCCAATGACTTGAGAGACCACACAGGCGTAATTCAGTTTTTCTTTCCACCTCTAGGCACGGCTGAACTTCAACACTTCTCCTGAGAGATGAAGATCTGTCTTGTTTTTAAACATTTCCAGAAAAGGAGATTCCACAACATCCTTTTAATGGCATTCTATAACACTTAATGTTATTCCCAGAACATTTTCCTTTCCTTTGGACCTAAATCAGCTCTCCTTAAATGGCCAGTAGAGGCTATTTTCCAATTTTTAATCTTTGTTTTCCTCTAGAGTCTCAATGAATTTCTCTTAGTAGTTGCTAAAAGTGAAATAATCATTTATTCCCTACATATCTGTCTAAAATTTAATTTTTAATAGTTTGCTATTTTACATACAAAGTTCAAAAGCTAAAGATTTACATTCCCAGGATACTACTTGAAATAAAAAGAAATCCACCTCAAATTTTTAGGGTCTACCTCTCAATGATAATCATTCCAAATTCTGTGCCAAGTTTCATTTCTAACAGTTAATAGTTTAAGGTGGTTTTTGCTCATAAAAAAGATAAGTAATTTTCATTTTAAGTATCTGCCACCTAAAATTCAGACAAGTGTTAAAACCTTGCAGAGGAGAAAAGTACTGATAGATACAACTGTGCTTGTCAAATACCAGCCTCTCCCTGACTGTCTCAAATTTCAAAACTTTTGATCATAGGCATTTAGAATGCCCATCCTTCAAACCAGTCATGGTTATTATTTTACTAAACATTTACCAGTAAGAAAGATGAAGCCCAGGAATCTGAGGGATTTGCCTAAAAACTCAAAGCAATGAACAGAAAAATCCTTTTTAATGCATGCACCAAATGATCACCTCCTCTATGAAATTCTACAGCACTCCGCATCTCCCATGGCACTAGTTCACATGTGGTTGTGGTCCTATTTTATACCTCAGTTGTTCAGTGTGGGTCTCATCTCCCCTCCAAAGCCTTTGGGAGCAGAAACGTTGTCTCATGCATCTCACGGTGCCTGGGTCAGTACCTTATGCAGAGCAGCCACTGGACATAATATTTTCAATAAGCAAACATAATACCAGAAAAATTTGGAATGCAGACAAGAACATGGAATGGATATGAGGACTGTTATAAATAAGAAGAGGTTCAAACTGCAAGATATATTTTGAGATGTTTCATTACTTTCAGATGCATGTTTTGGGAGAACTTGGTTCCATCAATGGTGAAAAACAGATTTTTTCACAAGGTGAGCTCTGGGGTCTTCTTTTGCACCATCATTCCATGGTTCACATAGATGAACAGGTATGGCCTTATCATGTATGACTTGTAGTTTGCAAGGAAATGAGAATGATTATTTAACTATTGGTAGAATAATTATTTGTTATACTGTTACTAAGTTTTAAAGATGTTTATAATTTCTTTGTATTAGGTAGTCCAATCATTTCTCTAGCTATCTTGTTAGTATTACAAATTGTTCACAAACTATTATCTTTCTTTTCATGAGAAAAATTTACTTATAATTTAATGACATAAGGTTTGTAACAAAAGGGGATATGATTTTCTTGGGTTTTACAGAAGTTTTCATTTTCTAATACAAAATTCACTGATATTTCAAAAGAGATAACAAAACCAATTTCTTGAGTTACTCCTTGGAAACTGACCACTTCAAATAAAAATAATTTTTCCAAAGCCAGCAGAGAAATATGTGCTTCTAACTCATTTCATTAGAATTCCTAAATACTTATTTCATTCTATTCATTTTGAAGTCACTAGTATCTCAACTGGAGTGTGGGAGATGGGGGGCTTAAGGCACACAACTGAGCAAAAAAATAAATCAAATTTGAAAACTGAGTATAAATTTCATATTAATCAATGCCAATTAACACTATGAGAACTTTTTTTGTAAGACATCCATACCTTCCAAGAGCCTTCGACTAGAAACAGAGCCAAAAGTACAGATGCTCTCCAGTTGTTTTTAAAATCTGAAAACTATTGTCTTCGTTGTTTTCAATAAAATGTGACTCCACCTTCTCAGAGTCCCATTCCTTCCTCTTCATTTGCAACTTGTAAAATTCATATCAGCGTTTAATTCCCTGCAGCTTGCAGTCCACATCTGCTCCACCTTCATCAATCTCTTAAAAAATGTTAGCTTTGCATCTTTATAAACCACTGAACAGCTAGTAAAGTTACTACAAGCTGTTTTTAATAAGGCAAATGTGTTGAGTGTTATATTCTGAGGCAAAGTTCTAGGATTTAGGAGTAGGATGCAGCATAAACACCACTCTTATCTAATAGTCTAATCTCTGACGGCATTTCAACAAAATTCAATTTACAATTAAAAAAAAAAACAAACCAGAATCGTGTTCCTTGAAGAACCAGAAGGCATCAGTGTTCTAAAAAATGTGATCCAGTAATCATTTTCCTGATCCAGAAAAGCCAATTGTAAAAGTATTTTCAATTGCATTACCTCTGTATCCTTTCATTCATTCTAATTGTATGCTTTCTGTAATATGTTCTCCCACTGTAAAATGTTTAATCCAGAAAGCAATCAACAAATACCTATTTGCCACCTTTTTTGGTTTTAGGTACCTTAGGGTAATCAAATATGTATTAGACATGTTTTTTTGTTCTCTAATCACTTATACGCTAGATAAAAAGACAAAACATAAGACCATTATTCTTGAAAATTAAAAAAAAAACATGTTTTCAAAATTATTTTAATAACTCTCACAACCCCTCTCTAGGCAGAAAGTGATTAACCCTATACTTTTCTCAAGATAATGTAATTTTATGCAAAGAAATATCACCCAACGTACATGAGATTTTTTGTACAGAGAGTCAAAGCCCACTCTCTTTCAATTTCTCCTTATTAAAATCTTTCAATATCATCTCAAATGTCACTCTCTTATGAAAACTTTAAGGACACTATTCCTTATTACTCTGAATTTCCTATCTAACTAGATTGTGTGTGTGTGTGTGTGTGTGTGTGTGTGTGTGAGCAAGCAAGCGAGAGATCCCCTTTGTTCTGCTACATTATTAATTCTTAGAGGACAAGACCTTGGTTTTCCTAATGTTTTTATTGTCCATCATTAGTAACTTCCTAGTAAATTACCTTTTAATTAATGATCTTGTAAATCTGTATTTTCACATGATGGCTGCTTAAAACAGCACACATAGTGAGTATAAGTCCTTCAGCAGCGCTGCAGTATAGCAGCAAACAAAACAAGTACTTTGTCAAAGTATCCATTTTCACTTCATCTGTGGAAGTGACAAGACTGGTGTCACTCTTTAGATATTATTTGTGTGCTTATTAAATTCCCACCCTTTTCCTAAAAAGAAAGAAGCAAACTCCCTCATTTACCTATAAATTATGTAAAGAGAGAGCCATCTCATCAGCTCTAAGAGCTTCCACCAATGACCAAGAAATCCCCTGGGTGTATTAAATACAGTGGGAAATCCAGGGAAAAAAATAAAAGAAAATGTATAACGAATTCTGCCTTCCTGCAATCCTTTCCCTCTTCTCACCTCCCTGCCAAAAAAAAAAAAAAAAAAAAAAAAAAAAAAAAAGATTCTTCAAGACCTACCTAAATGTCATCTTCTCCAATGTTTCCTTGACTCTGTGTGAAGTATTTAGTCCCTTCTGTGTGCTGTTGTAGTTGATAGCTCCACCTCTCTAATGCAGTCTACCTAAATAACTGCACATTTTACACTGAATTAGGACTATGGGAATTTAAGAAAAATGTCAACTAATACAATGTTGGCGCATGGTAGTGACTCAGTATGCAGCAGCTAGTGTTATCAGTACTAATAGTATCCACTGATGGCTCCTCTTACCAGTTAACAGCTACCACCTATGGAATATTTATCATGTACCAGGCACCATCTTAGGTACTTTACATTTTCCTTGAGCTGAGAGGTTTCCTGAGCCAAGGACTGCACCAATTCATTTTTTTTTTTTATTCTCTACAGGTACAGAAGTAATCAATTAGTGTTCAGAATTTGCTGAATCAGAGAAAAGAGAAAAGGTAAAAAGGTCCATATGGCCATGAGTGGAAGAGTTGCTACAGTTCATTGAGTTTGGTGTCAAAAGCATTAATGTAAAACACACTAGCTCCTAAATTCAGAATCAAAAGGGCTTCCCCTGGGGAAATAAAACCCCACTCTATGTGAACTTGCTTTGTTTGCATTAAAGAGAGTGTCTCTTTCCTTTCATTCTGTACTGTCATCTTCCTCTCCTTGCACTGTTCACATCTGCAGACCTGGCTGCTATTAACAGTCTGTTTTGGCTACTACCTACGTTGAAAACTGAGCCCAAGATCTTTCTACTAACCCCCATTTCTCCACCCATTTTATAAATATTGACTTGCCAGTGTCCAATGTTTTATGGTTACTTTTCAACTTTGTCAATTTAAGGGCAAAATTAATATAAAAGATATATGCCAAATTGTTCATATTTTACCACACTGTGTTATGAGAATTGAGTCAGACAAAAAAATATTAAAGTACTATATTCATGTCATGTTAAAATTTTCCTTTTAATGCCAACTTTCAACACTTTTCTCTCATCTTTTTTCCTAATATCAGAGATGTGAAGAATCATTTTAAAAGAAGTTGTCTTCATTCATCTTGGAGAAGCTGGATTGAAATTGAAAGGAAAAGCCCAACACTGAGAGACTAATCAACAGAACTGTCTTCACCACTGCTATTTGCAAAAGCAGCTCTGCAACCGCTAACTCCCACCTGTGTCTGAGCATATCTGCTCCTGGGCACCAAAGGAGGAGTACCAAATGATCACGCTTAATACTGGCAACTTCTATTGACGGATACCACCTTCCCATTAAAAAAGCTGTCAAGTAATTGCTATCTTTCCACAATATAATTTATTTTCTTTATGCATACCAAACAATGTCTGGAATTACACAGTCAATATTGCCTATGAGAATGTCAAAGCATTTTAAAGACTCAAAGCAAGACAACAGCATCCGCTGCACATCTACAAGCAGTAGGGAATTCTTCCTGATCTTAGGAAATTCAGTCTAATGTAGGAAACAACTACTCTGTGGAAAGTACTACTCTATACTGTAGTTAAAATTTCTAAGGGCACATGAAGAAGTGTCTTTTCAAAGAACTAATTCATCTTTGCATTCATTTCATAGGCATTTACCAAGTAGTTGATATGAGCTAGTTAGGACAGAAATAAGAATGCCCTAGTTATAAGGATCTCACATTCTATTAGAGGGACGTAATTAAGGAAAGGAAAGAATGCAATATATAGAAGTCAGTGTAGAGTTCAGCAGGAATACAAAGGAATAATTGTACTGTGGGGTGGGGTGCGGTGGGGTGCAGTGAGGCTTAGGAAAGCAAGGAAGAGGCAAAGTTTAGGTAATCGTACATATGTTGGTTCAGGGGAGAAGGCAGGGAAGAGACTCACAGGTGCTCAAGTTGGACTACTCACAGTTCTATAATTCCTTGATCACAGTTAACTGGTTCCAAGTGGTTGACAGAACTTTTGGATTAGGAATCAAGGAAGTCTAAGTCTTTCTTTAATAATTGAATCTAAAAATCTGGAATCTGTTGAGGCCATGTTTCTAAGCATGCGGACCAGAGAAGCAGACACAGTTGCTCTGCAGTGAAAGAGAGAAATGAAGTGGACACATATGGGGTCAGAGACAGGAGATAGGGAGATAGAAATGACTGGATTTGAACCCCAGCCACTTCCTGTCCTTGAGTTCTCTGAGATATCCCAGAGTAATTTATATTATGGTTCACCTAGTTTGAGTTCTTAACACTATTAGCTGAAAGACTCCCAACTAATACAGATAGAAATAAGTATGAGAGATGTTAAAGAAATAATGAAGGTTGATCAGCCTTTGAATACAGGACTAAAAGAAAGTTATGAATGTTAACAGTCCTCTGAAAAAGGCATCAAAAGGAATACTACCCTAAAAACCATAGAGTTCCAAAAATTTGAAAATAGAAACTAGTTCTACCAAATCCTAGACCAATATTATGACAGAGCACAGAGACTCTATTCAGCACTAACTCAATTCCAACTCTCTCAAATACTCCATTTCTTTCATGTTTAATCCTCTACCATGCACTTTTAATATCTGCTTTCCTGGTTGCTGAGAGGCAGGCGTGAGGGTGTCACAAAAGCACAATCTGTGGCATTTCTAGTTATTTTATGCTCTAATTACTTCTCAAAAAAAAAAAAAACTAGCCAAATAACTTCTCTAACAGCATATTCAGAAGGTAATTTTGATATTATCAAACAGATTATTTCAACAAAAATAGCCCAAAATATGCCAATGTATAAGCATGTACCATATAACCCTGTCTACTGTCTCTAAAAAATAATTATTGTTGCTCATTAAAAAGGGAGAAAAAACCCAAAAACCAGATTGAATTTGAATAACCCTTACATCATCTACTATAAGCATCTCTAGGTCTGGTTCAGAACCTCCAGACCAATTCCTGACCTCATCTGCCTACCACCCCCTCTGCTGGACCAAGCCTGGAGGTCCACCACAGAGGCTAGGCTGACTCCAAGGTCCAGGTCACCAGAGACAGAAGGACCTGAGGTGGTCCAGAGCTTGCAAACATTTATTGTGTCCTAAGGTCAAATTGGAAAGGTTGTCAGAGTTGTCTGCTGGTGTTACCCAGGCCTGGATGGGGCCTGTTAGGGAAATTCCTGACACTTTGCCTGGCCCAGTAAGCTTTCACTGTTCTGGGTTTGGAGACGGATCAATGCGAAGAGATAAGGGAACTAGATCTTTTCCTGGGGCCTATAATCCATGAAACATGACACTCTGTCAGCTACATCTTTAGTTATCTAGAAGCACAGAGTTAAAGCAGTTATAGTGGGTACATCTGGCTCTGAACAAAGCCAGGGAGAAGGAGAGGGAAGAGAGGTAGGGCCTATCAAAATTTCATGATAGAAACTTATAGCACTGTTTTAGCAGATTTTTGGTTTTTAGAGAGTTTTTTACAAATGTGATTTAGAATGACAACGAGTGGTAGATTCTTTTATTGTTCCAAATTAGTCACTGCCCCCCGCCCCGTAAGAAGATGACACATCCCTGCCTATTGCCATGTATCAGCAGTGCCTCTAGATGGAGGAATATAAATCCTAATCCTACTGATATGTTTGGCCATGTGACTTCCTTTGGCCAATTAAATGTGGACAAAGAGATGTATGCTGTTAACAACAGCATGGTTCTCTTTCTTTTCCCTTCTGCTACAATAATAGCAAGTCCCAGATAGGGGATCTTCCTTCAGACTGGAACCTAATTTGAAGTTACATGGTACAGAGCCACAGCTGACCTCAGCTGGCATGAAACAATGGAGAAATAAACCTTGGTTGTCCCAATCCACTGAACTTTTAAGGTTGTTACTGATGCATTACCTAGAATAAGCTGACTGACACACAAAGTGCTTATTATTTTAAATAAATTGCTTTATAACCTAGATTGCTATCCACCATGTATTTTCCTCTCACAATTTATCCTACATCTTGCAGATTTATTTCTTGCATATAGTTTTCATCATGTAACTTCTTAATACAAAAATCCAAAATTATTTTCATTATCTATCAGATTAACATCAGATTCCCAACGTTCTATAAGCAACCTACTTGCCTAGTTTTGTAAAAGACAACTTCCTTTCATGTAGTCTACATTCTAACCAGAGTTTGCATTTCCGAAGACATCTGTTGATACTATGAGAAATATTTTTTTGTTCTTCATCCATGTTTCCTCACACAGAGCTCCTAAGTACCTTGGAATCTGCTGGGCAAAGAAGCCTCTTTTGTTTTAATGAGGCAACTTGGCTCATTGGTGGTACCCTAGCCTAGATAGCTTCTTGATAGGGGTTAGTTGCCAGAAAGATTAAGCCTTAATTGGCCTTGAACTTTCAGCTACACTCCACCCATTTTGGGGGAAGTAGCAGAGGGGTTGGAGATTGAATTAATAATCAATCATGCCAATATACTGAAGCTTCCATAAAAACCCCTAAATGACAAGGTTCAGAGAGATCCAGAGATAGTGAACACATCCATGTGACAGAAGGGTAAGCCATCCCAACTCTAAGCTCCTGTGCTTGAGACCTTCCCAGACCTTGCTCTAGTACCTCTTCATCTGGCTGTCCATCTTTACCCTTTATAATAAACCAGTAAACCTAAGTAAATGTTTCCTTGAGTTTTGTAAGCCATTGCAGCAAATTATCAGACCTGAGGAGGGGGGTCTTGGGAAGCCCTGTTTTATAACAAAGTCAGAAGGAAGTGTGGGTAACCTAGGAACCCACTGCTTACAATTAGTGCCTGAAGTGAGGGCAATCATGTGGGACTGAGCCCTTAACCTACGGGGTCTGTGCTAACGCTGGGTAGTTAGTGTCAAAATTGAATTGATTTGCTGGACACCCAGTGGGTGTCCAAAGAGAAATGGAGAACTGCCTGGTGCAGAAAACCAATACATTAGGTGTCAAAAGTGTAGCTGAGTAGAGAAACAGTTTTCTTTTAACATTAATTACTGTTTCTGTTCCTCACATACACCTTGCTTCCTATCTCATATTTTCTGCCTTTTGAAACTCTACACATGCTCAAATCCCACTTTTAGCTATGAAGCCTTTCATCCTCTGAAATCACAAAGTACCAAAACAATGAATGGTGATGTTTATCATAATTTATTTCCTATTACCTACAGTGCTATATATGTTTAATCTTCCTGACCACATTATGAATTCTAGGGCAGGAAGTGCTTGAGCCCCACAAACTCTTCATACAAAGCTTTTCACAATTGTTCTCAATTAATATTTGTCTAATTAATGATATTTGAATGAATAAGTAAAACTGATTTCTAGGAAAAATGCACAGCAGGAAGGTTCTGCTTCCATTGAGTTCATGTAGCTGTAAAACTCATGGACCCAGATATGAAGGCAGAAATATAAGGGGTGACAGTAGAGCAGCTGCATTTACTGGTTAAAGACACAAGCAAAAGCCTCAGGTTGGATGCTGAAAAATGTTCTGTACTCAGCCATGTGTTTGGACGGAAACAGTGCTGTCCAACAGGAATATAATACCAAATATGTTGTTTAAAATGTTTTTTGTGAACACATTTTAAAAAAAGACAAAAATAATTTTAATAATATGTTTTATTTAACCCATTATAGCCAAAATACTAATCTTTTTTTGTTTTTCCTTGCCAGAAGTATTTGATGTCTGGTATGTACCTGACACTTACAATACATCCCACTTGAGACCAAACACATATAGCATGCTCAAAAGCCACGTAGTGGCTTTCGAAACTCATCATATTTGAGGCCAACACTTAGTTTTCAGAAATTCCTAAAGCAAAAGGGTAGAGGCCACAGAAAGTGATGGCAGTCACAGACTGAAAAACAAGCCTGAAAGAAACTGTACTTCAGAAGACACGAGCTGTACATAATAAGACTTCTCTTCTTTTTTTCCAAGCCATTTTTGTAAAGCCAGGTTTTCAATATATTGGTATGCCTCTTTAAAGCTATTTTGCTGTAATCTTGTTTCTTCTGTTCATGATTTTGCCAACAAATTATGTAAACAGAAAAGGAATTAAACACCTTGAAGTTCAGGAGTGCTTAACCTTACTTGTAAATAAAATTAAAAAAAAAAACATTTAAAGTGAATTTAATTAACAAGAGATTAAGTGTAAGTATACTCAATGCCACAATCCCCAGCAGCACCATACATGAGTGCCTGGCTTCTGAACTGTCACTGGCTCCTTCCTCCTCTTTCCACTCATCAGAACAGGATGAGTCTCAAGGTGCTGGCCTCTGTTCTCTCATGTCTTCTATTTCACTTAATCCTTTCTTCCTTAATAACATAAAGGATGTCCCTTCTTTCACCACCAATCCCTTCCTCACAAGAATTTACCTGACCTTTCTAGGGCAGAGACTGCAAACCTTGTACAACCTGCTAGATATCTATATCAGATGCTTTGCCATCATTTTCCAATTTAACCCACTCCAAAACTGAACCCATCAGCTTTTCCCTGCACCAAACTAGCTCTTTCTTTTTTGTTCCTGCTGAATTTTCAGTCACTCAGTTTTAAACTTCAGAGTCATCGTCTCTAACTTTTCCCAAGGCATTGTTCCAGTGCTGGCCCTTATTACCACTTGTCTGACATTTTATTGAATATCATCTCCAGCCTCCCCACTAACCAAATAAAATTCATTTTGTGCTCTTCTTTTAGATTAACTTTCTGAAAGGGAGCCTCAATTAGCCTACTGCTTTGTTCAAAATAGATGTTTGAGAGACTAAAAGTATCAAGGTCCAAGCCTGGCATCAAGCTGAATTTGGCTTCAACCTTTTTCCAGATATGTCACCCAGGACTCCCTTCATCCACTGTTAGTCCAACTCTATGCTTTGTCATTCTCTGCATACAGTCAACACTCTCTTTTCTCCATCTCTTGGTACATTTGTCTACAATCAAATAACAAAATATATGTGGGGTTTTAGTAAAAAGGTCGTTATTTTTTTACTAAGTATATCCTCAGGTATTTAATGTTTCTGAAACTACTGTAAGTTACTGGGTTTTTGTTAAATTTTCTTTTTTTAATGTTCATTGCTAGTATAATTTGAAATTTAGCCCTTTTTTCCTGCCACCTTGCATCTGTACAATCTAGGAGATTGCAGATACCTTAATGTTTTCCAATTATATGACACTGTCTGTAAATAAAGATGCTTTTGCTTCCTCCTTTCTAATCTGAATTTCTCCTATTTCTTTTTCTTGCCTTATTCTACTGGTTAGGACCTTCAGACCAAGCTGAATAGATGTAGCTAGAACAATATCCTTGCTTTACTCCCCATCTAAGGTGGCAAGTGATCAGTTTTTTACCATTATGATGATAGCTGCAGATTTTTAATGGAAGCTCTTTACCATGTTGAAGACATTTCTGTCTACTGCTAGCTTGCTACAAGTTTGTATCATAAATAAATGTTGAATTTTGTCAAATGCTTTTTATCTGCATTGACTGAGATAATCACATGGTTTTTCTTTTTTATTCTGTTAATATGATAAATCACATTTATTTTTTCATAACTAATATTTTGTTAAAGTTGTTTTAGGTTACAAAAGAATTGAGCAGATAGTACAGAGTGTTCCCATATATCACCTTTTCTCGAGCACCCCCCAAGAGTTTCTCTTAAAATTAGTAATTTTTAATAATGTGCATTAATGTTAATTTGTTATAATTGATTAACCAATATTGATATATTATTAATAACAAAACTTTATAGTTTACATTAGGTTTCACTCTTTTGATCTGTGCAATTCTACAAGTTTTGATATATACATAATGTCATATAAATACCACTACAGTATCATATAGAATAGTTTCACTATCCTGAAATATCACATGCTTCCTCTCCTTATTCCTCCTTGCCATCCTCTCCTTATTCCTCCTTGCCATCGCTGATTTTTTTTCTTTTTTCTGTAGGCACCCAAGTTTGCATCAAATTTTAATTTGGACTTAAAGTGGATCCAGCATATTGGAAGTGCTGGATTTAAGATAACTATTATTAATAGTAACATTAAAAATAACATTCTAAGAGTACAGTTCCAGGATAGATTATAAAAAATGTGAGATGTTCCCTGCATAACAATTGGGTAGCAATAGTGATAACTAAATTAAATATAAATGACAGCCCCTCCTTTCTCCTACCTTAGAACATTTATTAAAATGCACAAAATCCTAACACATAACATTGCAGGGAGGTGATTATTATTATTTACCATCATCACATAATTAGACATAATTTCAACAACTGTCCAAACACAGACTACATGACAAAATATTCCTTAGGAAAACACAAATTAATGACAGAGAAACGAAGTTGGTAGTCTGATTTGTAAGGTCCACTGGATACTTTCTTTTTAGGGTCAGGCCAGACAGGAACACCAAGATCGTGGAAGAATACGGAATCATAGCAGAGAGTGTTCCCTGGCTAGTCTCTAGCAAAGTGGCTCTGTCCACTGGTGAAGGTGCTTAATAATATAGCTGGACTGCTAAACTTTTGAGAGTCCTTTGGCTCCAACAGATCTTTTATTTCTTCATTCATTCAATAGTCATTGTGTAGCTGCCATGTGCTATGGGCACTGTCCCAGGTAAGCCACTATTTTTTTTTTTTTTACAGTAGAAACGTTTTATTAGAAGGTAAAGTATACTTTCAGACGTGGAAGCAGGACTGAGCAAGAGAAGTGTGGCTCAAAAGGCCAAGCCATTAATTTTTTAATGTCTTTTTGGTTCTGCCTTTTCCAAAATATCATATAGTTTGAATTATGTAGTATATAGCCTTTTCGGACTAGCTTCTTTCACTTAACAATATGCATTTAGGGTTCTTTCATGTCTTTAATGGCTTGATAAAATATTCCATTGTAGGGATGTACCGTAGTTTGTTTATACAATACCTTATTGAAGGATATCTTGATTGCTTCTAGTTTGGGGCAATTATAAATGGACAGAAGTTTTCAATTAGTTTGGATAAATATTTAGAAGCACAGTTGCTCAGTAGTATAATAAGAATATGTTTAGCATTGTAAGAAATTTTGAAGCTATCTTCCAAAACAGCTATACCACTTTTCATTATCAGTAGCAACAAATGAGAATTCCTGTGCTACACGTTCTCACCAGCTTTGTATTGCTAGATTGTTGGATTTCAGTCATTCTAATAAGTGTGTAGTGTTATCTCGTTGTTTTAATGTGCAATTCCCTAATGACATATAATTTGGAACATTTCTTCATGTGTGCATTTGTCATTTGTATGTTTTCTTTGGTGAAGTGTCTGTTCAGGTCTTTTGTCCATTATTTAATTGGGTAGTTCATTTTCTTACTGATGAGTTTTAAGAGTTCTTTGTATATTTGGATAACACTCCTGTATCAGATATGTTTTATAAATATTTTCTCCCGATCTGTGGCTTTCTATTCAATCTCTTAACAGTGCCTTTGCAGAATAAAAGCTTTTAGTTGTAATAAAATCCCACTAATCAATTTTATTTTAATGGATCATGCTTTTGGTGTTATATCTAAAAGTTATCACCAATCCACAGATCTCCTAGATTTCTCCAATGTTATCTCCTAGAAATTTATAGTTCTGCATTTTATATTTAACTCTGTGATCCACTGAGTTAATTTTTGTGAAGGGTATAAGGTCAGTATCTAGATTCATGTCTGTGCATGTGGATGTCAGTTGTTCAGTACCATCTGTCTCTTCCATACTTTATTTCAATATTTTCTAGTAACCTATATTCTTTAGTTATTTAATTCTCTCTTCAACTGGATCCATTCTGCTACTAAACTCTAACATTAAGTTTTTACTTTTGGTTTGGGGTTTGTCAAGGTGAGAACTTCTATTGCATTTTTTCCAAATTTGTTTTGTCACTTTTTAAGATTTCTAGACTCCTCCAACAATCTTATATTTTATCTCTTTGAATATAATAAGCATAGATATTTTAAAGTGCAGGCTTAACAGTTTGAACATCCAAAGCATCTGTAAGTTTATTTCTACTTTTTATTATTTCTGCTAGTTCTTGTTCCCATTGCCTTGTCTTGTTATGTACCTCTTTATCTTTGATTGTGTGCTGGACATTGTATTTTCAAACTATTTGCACAATCATGAGAGACATTATTATGTTTACTTCTGCCAGGTGCCTAAGGGGATCTGCACTCTAGTATTATTTTAATCCAATTTTAGTTTGAGACTGTCTAAATCACACAAAGATCTTGCAACCACACAGCGATCCATGTGAGGACTGGTTTACTTCTGCTTTACCTTTATATACCACCCAAGCCTGGGTCTCAATCTACTTTGGTATAAGGAGTTTTATCAAGGACTTCTCCTCTAGCAGACCCTGAACTTCAACATTTTTGTCCCCTTTGGTTCCTCAGGCCCTGCAAGGCTGTCGGAGACATTGCTGTAACTTTTAGCTTCTTTTAACTAACAGGCATGCACCCAAATACCAGTTTAACCTCTCTAAATTTCTGCCTTCTCTTAGATATTGGTCTGGCAAATTCCTCACTAATTTGGTATTTCTCCAATGCCTTCAAGCATAGGTTCTGAATATACTGTCGAGTCCTAGTCATCCTCAGTAATGCAGAAGTCAGAACAGGTCCCTCCATCCTCTGAATCCAAAAATATTTTGCCTTTGTAGCCTTTAATACAATTGATTTTATATTATATTGTGCATATGTTCCTTACCCCACCTCCATTAGAATGCTAAGATCAGGTCTGATTCATGTAGCACCTGTCCCCTGCCCAGAATAATTATTTCTTAAATTGTACCATCCAGTCTTTTCTGATGCCTTTGCTAATTATTCATGTCAAAATTTTATTTTTAAAATCATTAAAATTTTATTCTTCTATAATCATTAAATGAACTTTTCCCTTTCTCATTTGTTTTCAATATTTAGTTTATACAAGAAAATGTCTTATGCTTTAGTGTCTTTTTAAACAATTTGCGTCTATGGTGTAACTTATTTGATTTCAAGATAATCTTTATACTTTCCAGATGTGCCTTATGGCATACGCACATGCACACTCACTCACACACACAAACATGGTGATTTTATATTCATTTTATTTTGAAAATTTCATGACACTTCTTAAGAATTATCAAGAGGATACCTAGTGAAACCACTAAGCTATATATACCATACAGAAAAAAACTAAAACATTTCTGGATATAAAGCAGTTTGTGGTTTTTTAAATGTGTTTTTGTGTTTCTTTTTCATTTCAGTGCTTTTCCATCACTAAGTAGTCACATATGGAACTGTTTAGGATTTCATTGCCTTTATCTGTGAGGAAAAATTAAATATATCAAAAGGTTGACAGTCTGTTCAGAAACTTCTAGAAACCCACAAGAGAAGGAAGAACTACTTACTCACATCTTTCTGAGCAGCAGAGACACTTTTTTGGTTGCAAATTTTAGGGACTATATCCACATCAGTAATTGCTCAGAGAGAACCTCATAATTCCCCAGGTTTGGGCAGGATGCCAGTGCTTATACTTCTCTAACAGCATATTTTTTTCTTCCTTAAAATAATGTCATATTATTTATCTGATATATGCCTTCCCTGCTGGAGTTGTCACTCTTAGTGCCAAGGACAATTGCTATATTGCCTTCAATAAATATAAAGAATTGCACTTACCATTTTAATGAGTTTCCATACTCCAAAAGCTAAGTTAAATGTTTTCTCATAAACCCAGGGATGAGTAAACCTAATCTATTCTGGATTCCTTATTCTCAGCCAATATGTCTTAGGTTCTGACCACGCAATGTTTGTACGTGTACCCTGTCCTGACTGCATCTCAAAGTTATAATCAGCATAACTTGTCCAATGCTGGTCGAATTTCTCCTTCCTTTAAGTACAAAGTGTCCCTTTGAAACCTAATAAAATGCCCACTGGTAACAAAATCAGTCTTCACTTATTCAGGAGTTGGACATTCAGATCCCCTGCTTCCCATATTCTTTTTACCTACCTACTATCGAATTTTGGGGCTTTTCACTAGCAAGCATGCTATCGAAGGCTGGCCAGAGCAAGGGGAGTAACTCCAATTTGTGGACTTTGTGATCAGCTAGAAACCTTAGTGGAGCACACAGCATTGGTGGATGGTTGGAATATTATGTAAAAGTTTGGAGAATTTTTCTGATGATATCAACTATTCTTAGGAGGACAAACAAAAGATAGTTGGTCTAGTTCATAATCACAGCTACCACACTATCATTCTATGATATTACCATTTTTGTCTTTCCATTTTCTAGGTGTTGACATCATACAGTCCTAGCTCCTCCACCCACTCAATCTGTGAATTAGGATATGCTATTTCATTTCTCTGAGCCTTTCATAATCAATAAAATAGAAACAGTAACCCAACAGGACCAAAGCATTCATACCAAGAATGAAATTTATGAAGGTGCTTTCTAAATGTAGAGGAGCATTCTAGTTTAATATCAGTATCAACAGCAATTGTCCACAGGTTAGGTTTTACACTAGAATGGCGATCTTTCTTCTCAAGGAGAAAGGTGTTCCACATATGTTACTGTGATGAACAAAAGCCTGTATTTTTACACACTTAGCCAGTATGCATGCCAAATTTCAAATCAGTGCTTACCTTGGGAGGTTTCCTTAATGATGGAAACAAAAAGTTTCAGCAGCAGAAGGAGAGAGGGTTGTCAACACAGCACATCAGAAGGAAACAATGAAAGAGAAAAAACATAAGAGAAACTCAGCATCACAATAACAATGACCTGAAAGATATTCTACTTCACAAAGATCAGAAGCCAAATTCACTTCACTGCTTGAAATGATAAACTCTTACATTTACTCAAAAATATAGTATAGGTACCATGAATTTCTTTCCTGTTTTAACAGAATAGACCCTGTCATTCAGAGATATTTTTAATAATAGAAGAGCATACAAATAAAGAATTGCTGTAATCATATTGTGGTCAATTACTTTTAAATCAATTTGTATAGTTCAATTTTTCTTAAATTGTTATTTAAATACGTAGATTTATTATGCAAATAAATATATATTAAATAAATATGTTTTTTGAGAAATACTATAATTTATATGAAATTTTTTCCCTAGCTGACAATTTTCACATATTTCAACCGTGAAAAGAAATTTAAAAGCAAGTTACATCCTTCCTCCATCATCAACCACACATTCACTTTTGTACGTTAATATCTCAAAAATGACTAAAATTACGCCGAAAGAAAATTCTGAAAAGGAAATAATTTTGAAAGTAACAAACTATCAGTATGACTTGCTTTGTAAACGTTTTCCTTTACAAAATTAAGGTGCTAAAATATGATTTTTATGGTGTGTCATCCTATGACAATTCTTGGCCTTCCTGATGTGGTTATTCTTAATAAACCTCCAATATCATCAATTCATAAACTATAAAATTATTGTCGAATAAATATGGGGGAGTTTTCTCTGTGGTTTAACCCTTCTTCAAAAAAAAAAAGAACCATGAGATTAAGAAAATGGATTTTTCAGGGCAGAGGGCATGGAAATCAAAAGGTACAAGCACAAGCAGCAGGGTGCTTTTTCTCCATCTTTAAGTCCAACAGAGCTCTGAGGGCCCCAAGTAAAACCCAGGGTTCAGTGGTAAGGAAAGATTGTCCATGGATTCCATAGTCAAGTAGATAACTATAAACTTTTAAATCTAAGTAAAGAAAATCATAACATTCCTCTCATGATGAAAATGCAAATTCATATTCTTGAAATTCTATGAATTAGCTGAAGGAATATGAGGCCTTATGTCATTATCTCAACAGTTAGGCAAAACAGGAATGTGATTTTTTTTTTTTTTTTTTTTTTTTTTTTGTCTACAGGATTTATAGAGAAACTCTATCTAGAGAAACTGGTATCTGGCTGCTTCCAAACAAGTCTCAACATTCTGTGTGTCTACCGTTTAGAACAAGTTAAACATTTATAGCTGTTATAATAAAAAAAAAAATGCATGAGTATTTTTAATTCTAAGAAAGCCATAGATCTCTGCTCTGTGCATAAAGCTTGAAGTTTTTGCCAAAATATTTTCCTTAAGGGGAACACTGATCTGGAAGGCATCTGTTCTGAGAAGGTAGAACAATATTTGACTAAGCTTTCTCTTACTTTGCTTCTTTATTTTTAAAAAGCCATATAATTTACTGCTTTATTTTAAAAAGAAAGAAAAGTCACTTGGATTTACACTAAGGCAATCATAAGAAACAGCATAAGCCAAGTTAATACAATATACAATTCATTTCACATTTAGTCTATGATAAACCAAGTAACCTAATGGGGGCAGAACCTGCTTAACAGGAATACCAGAGATCTTGTGTGCTTCCTTTATACCTCAACAGGACAATTATTATCATCAACATCAAAAACAAGTGTTGGTTTTTATCCAGCAGTACATTTACCTCTTTAGATGTTCAATACTAAAGTTCTTTATTAATATTCTAACAGGTTTCTTTATTCTCTTAGAAAATCTATCCTATTTCAGCATTAAATACTTGAAAAGTGTATCCCTTTCTTAGAAAGAAAGCACATAATATGAGAATGCCAATATAATTCTGTTACCATCTTTTATGTTTCTGACTAAAGACTGTTGAGAATAAATGGACATTGGGCAGCAGGGCCAAAAGGGAAGCCACCAACTTTATCTGCTACTAATCAAATTTACTTATCATTTATTTTAGAACAAGGATCCTTCCTACAGAAGGCAGAGAAGGCCATTTAGGGTATCACAATAGTACTTCATTAATGGCTAAACCTTTCTTGAGGTGTGTATCAGGTAATAAGCAACTAGGTCATCCTAATTTAGTGCCACGGTTTACTGTCCCAGTCCCCAAAAGCTACAGTTCACTGGTAGCTGTAAAGAAAAATTTTTCCAATATAAGTCATACTGATACTCTCCCTTGAAAAAAAAAAAACTAATGTGATATTACAATATAAAGATAAAAGTGTACACATATATAAAAAGGGATGAATAATAAAAACATCAATCAGAAATATAATCAAATGTATACTTTCAATTATGTATACTTTCAATTATGGCCTTTTGTCAATTACATCAAAAAAGTTTTATCAACGAAGAGTTCTTTCTCTCAGTCAAGTCTAGCCAACTGCTGAGATATCTGTATGGCTCGATTACAGAAAGTAGTAATATTCCTGCCTAAGCAAACATCCAGTGAACTACAAAGAATATCCCTTCACACAGACCAAACTGACCCACAGATATGGGTTTGACTGCTGACTCACGAGAAAACAGAGCATTCCACTGGCACTTGGCTTAAGGCTTGTATACTCCTGATCACTCTCTACCCTCTCATTCATCCTCGAAAATGTCCTGTTTTTAATGTGAATCTCTGTAAGTTATCAGATTTGTGTGCGTGTGTGTACGCGCAAGCATGCACGCATGTGTGTGTATCGCAAAGAAATAAACAACACAATTTGACATTTTAGAAGCGGGCAAGGTAATGTTTCTTGGTCCCAGGATTTGGGGGAAAAAATAGGAGGTACAGTTCTACATCAATAGTAGCTCTATTTTCCAAAACAGCAAAGTTACTTCCCTTTTCTCCCACAACAAGGAAGTCAATGGAATGCTTCAGGTCACCCACACCATGTGTATTCACCACCAATTCATGTAATTGCCATGTTTTCATCCCACTTTTGTCTCCCTGCTCTGCCTGATTACTAAGACCCAGATCAAGGCTCAATTCTCTCAATTCCTCGCAAACTGTTGAGACCACCTTGGTCTTCGGCCCTCTGATACCGCAGTATTCCTATGGTCAACAAAACAGCTTAGCACTTACAGGCAAACATAAAGTCCTATGGCCTTCATTAATTCTGTCTGTACAGTATTTGACTCTTAGGTATCCTTAACATTTAAAACTCTTTAAAAGCAGAGGCCATGGCACATGCTAATTTCATGATTTCTGGGATCTATGGGATTCCATAACCAATCCCATATACTCATGTAGGACTAAAAACACTACAAGAACTGAGAAGTAATGGTTTATATTAGTGAGTTAAACATAGTCCAGATGTAAGAATTTACTTCGGTTACCACCACAATCCCACAATCTCACAATTTTGGGGCAAAACTGATTGCATTTAATAGCAGTGAAGCCTTCAGAGATTGTTAGAAATTGCAGAGACTATTTCTGATGTTATTCAAAAGTAATTATTTCTCTAGACCAGCATTATACACAGAATTCACTGAAATGCTAACAATGGTCAAACCCTCAAAAGCTTCTGAGAGCGATTAAGTTCAGAAACGCAGGTTCAGTTTCATGAGACTAGAGAAGAGATGACAGATAGATAGATAGATAGATAGATAGACAGACAGACAGACAGATGGATAGATAGACAGACAGACAGACAGGCAGACAGACAGACAGATAGATGTATAAAAGCACTAGGAAATAATACTGTAAAGGTGAATTGAACATATATTGGTCTTGAACTGAGGAGTCGGATTCTTAATTTAGTAGGCAGTATAGACCTGGAAAGTTTAACAAGAGAGTGAAATAAAGCAGAATAAACCACATACTATAACAACCCTAGAGTTCTTTCCCCACATCTGGAGTTCTTTCCCCACATCTCACACTAAAAGACTTTTGGAGTCTTTTGTCCATTATTTACAGCCTATTGAGAACCTAGATGGTCAAAGACTGTGATGTGCACAAACCCTAACACCAGATAATGCTTCAAGGGACATGAATGATCAGTGTCTTCTTCTGAAACACAAATTCCGCTTCCATGTATTAATTATTTTATTGACTGATTACCTGAAATTGCCACAACCTATATCTGAAAGGTATACAGCTAAGTAGCATTTGACTCCTAAAGATTATTCTAAGGACATGATCTTTATGACGCCCCTGATGATAACTTCCCCTCAAAGAATTAAACCATGGGTCATCTAAATTGTCCAAGAACTCTGTTAACCAGCAAGTACTTGTTGGGTACTGATTTACACACTGAACATTACAGGTGCTTTGAGAAATATTTAGAGGAATGAGGCATGATTTCTGACCTTAAGAAGCTTAACACCCTAGAGAGAAACAGGTACATGAATATTAAGTAGATGGTGATAAATGTCATAGCACAGATAGAAACAAAGTGCTATATTCCATCAACAAATGTTTAACAGCCACTGTGTGCTACTTTGTTGAGTTACAAATATAAATTAGACATGTTGCCTTTCAGACAACAATAAACTGACTCTGTACACACATATTACAATGTGATATGGGCAGCTATGGCCCCAAGAGAGGGCAAGATCAGGAAAGAGGATAAGTCTCTCAGAGGAGAAAAGCCCTAAGCAGAATCTAGAAGGCTGAATAGAGTCACCAAGCTGAAAAGGCAAAGAAATGGTATCCTAGGAGAGGGAATTGTCTGTGCCAATAGCATCAGTGTAGACAGTCCTTTTAGGACCAAAGAGCATTAGGACTGTTCTGTAGCCAAATTCATAGAAACAGACAATGGGACATAGGATGACACAGGGTTGGGGTTTTGTCAGATAGGTGGGTATAAAAGTCCATTTTTGCCCAGCATTTATTAACTGTAGTTTGAAGATGATTTTATATACTTGTTTACCAACAAGTTAACATAGCCATATATTTAGAACATATAGCAAGCACTTATATGAATGAAAAAAAGTAGAAGGGATTATATATCCATTTTGAAGAACCTTTAAAACCTATCACAAGAATGTAAATGCCCCCAAAATTAAATTCCTTGAAAAAGGCTGATTTAAAAACTTTAAAAAGAATCAATAGATTATAATGCTTATAGGAAATATAGCAAAATTTTCTAACCAAGTGAAGAATCAGTTCATTCAAGGGAAGTGTTACTAATAAGAGCAGACTTTTAACAACAATATATCTGGCTTGCTTTGGAAGAGTATGTGTTCTAGAATCTACAGGTTTAAGATAAATGTTCAATATCATTTTAAACTTGTTTTTCTCTTAATCCCCCTATTTCTTATAAGACTTTGATCTTGCCATCTATGGATTTTGCTAACTGTGGTGCTTTTCAAGAAGACAGTCTCTGTGGCTGGCAAGGGGCTACTATGATCAATAGGAAGACCTGATGAAGCATGGGCTGGGAAGAGAAGTACGTAAAGTCAGGAGGAAGATGACAGACTGGAAATAAACAGCAAGGTAAGAAACTTATGGCCTGGATTAAGTTAAAGAGCAAAGATGCTGATTACAGTCAAAGAGTGAGATAATATTTCAATGGCAGAATGTTTCAAGGCAGTAATTCTAAGTTGGTCACAACAGTATGTCTGTCTGTGAAATGGAATGGATGATCATTACTTAATTAATAATGAACACTTATGGAGTTCTAACTATGTTCCAGGTATGTTTGTTAGTTCTCCCTGACTTCATACATCTAACATATCTGATAACCCTATAAGGTTCCATTTATTATCATTTTCAGATAAAAAATACTGAGATACAAGGTACAGAGACTGCATGACTTGCTAAAAGTCACATAGTTAATTGGCAGCAGCATGACGATTCAAATCCAGGCAGTCTCTAGCTGTAGCATCTCCCATTCTTAACAGCTACAGTATGTTGCCTCTCTTCAGTCTACAAGAATTTAGTAAAAGCTCTTTGAGCCTAGATTAGGATACTGGACAACAATCTATGTGGATGATCAATGATATGGATCAAGTGGGGAAGAAAGAAGTGATCACCAACAGAGAGGGCTATGAATAAAGCCATAAAAAGGTTTATGAAGATATGTGAGGAGCAAATCTTAGGCAGGCAACACCTGCGACAAAGTTAGACAGTACAGATAGCACCGAGTACCATGCTGATTTTGACTTTTTCCAGAAGCACTTGCCATGGATGGCTTGTACAATGAGAATAATTAGGAGGGTGTGATTGACTCTCTACTTGACACCTAACACAGCCCTCATGGTATGAAAGTTAGCATTATGGCAAAGACAAGAGAAAAGTAGGATGGAAAGGAGAGAACAGAAAGATGATTTTAAAGTGGAATCTGATCTGTAAGTATTGCTGATTGATGAGACCCCACTAAGCCTCCCCACTGTACCTACAAGGATGGAACAACTGCATGGTGGGAATGATTTCATGTAGTACTTCCATCACAGATCTTGAAAATGGCTTCAAATATTTTAATGTTTAATAGGTTGTTGAGTTTAAATTTTTAATTCCAAATGCATTTAAATTTTAAAAAATTCTAATAATCCCCAAATTCCTTTAAAGAAAACTGGTTCTTTTAAAAATTTACTTTTCCACTTACTCACTCTCATTTTCAATAAAACTCAAAAGAAAAACTGAACTAATTTTATACTTGTGGAAAAACTGTGGTTTGATTTTTGGAATACATTTGGACTACGTACTTCTGGCATAAGTAAATTTGGCTAGAATTTCTATAATAAGTAGTATTGGATAGTGGTTTAAAAGTTCATGATTTGAAATGAAACAACTCTAATTCTGCCATCATCTAGCTATGCTGACCTTGGGCAAGTTTAACTCCACTGAGATTCAGTTTCTCTGTCTATAAAAAGGGGATAGAAAAGTACACTTTTAGGACAGTTGAAAAATTACATGCAGTGGCAAGGGTAACACTACACACCATTAGCAAGCACGTAATTATTGCTTAATAAATGTCAGATGCTATTGTCATTACAACAAATAGCTCTCCTGGATAATACACGCAGAACGTCAACACAGCTCAACTAAATTCCATCTAGGAAAAGTTAATTGGAGTTAATGAATGAGAGCACATTTTTTGCGCAATACAGAAAACTTATTTTCATTAAGAAATGGAAGGAAACGTGATGTTTAAAATATGCTATTCAAACAATGACAACAGATGTAGATAATTGTGGAAGCACACTAATGGATATACGGTATCCATTATATGTATGTTATTATACTCTAAAAAGATGCTCAAAATGTTTTCAATGTTCAGAAATTAGTTTTAGAGAAAAAAATATTCCAACATAAAAGTGAGTACGTAATGATCATGCCCAAGTGTCCTTTGTTGGGAAGATAAGAATGCCTGGGAGGGTCAGTGGCAGTAAGGACCACATGTCAGCAGCAGGGCTGCTAGCTTGGACCTGGAAGGGGACCCCAGGCCCTGGAAGGTGCCATTCTATTTACCTTGGCAATGTACCTTAAAGGGATGTATAAAAATAAAATCTTGAGGGGGGAAAATACGCTTACTATGTTGTCAGCGGCACAGTGATTTCTGACTATGAGAGTACTTCTAAAACATGGGTTCTTCCCTTTAAAAGAAAAAATGGTTTTTAAGAAAACAGGTACAATAAAGGAAGGGAAGAAATAGAGAAAGAAAAAAAAAACTGCAAATAAGTAGATAAACATGTATAGTTGGACACCTTTTATAATTACAATATTAATTTTTTTTTTAACAAAGAGCCAAGAACAGGTGCACAACTGCAAACACTTTAGGCATACTTCATCAGGCTGATCATACTTGACATCTGGTCACACTTAGTGCTATATAGGTACATTAAAATCCCTGTGACAGCTGACAAAGTGGCCAAAGAAATAGATTTAAATTATAAAGATAGTCTTTATTCAAAAATGGCCCAATATTTAAAATTTTGTCATTTATTTTCTCAATCTATGAAGTAAGTAGTGGTTATTCACCATATCACTAGCTGAAGAACCTAGAAGCACTGTTTAAGGATTTGAAATGTCGGCAATAAAAGGTCAGAGTCACCATCAGAAACAGAACCCAAGAGAGCCAACAGCTATTGGTTCCTTTCCCCAAGGTGACACCCTGAATTTTCAACTGAGTACTGAAGAGCAGAATCACATTACCAATGTAAGATATGTCCAACAGGCCAGGACGGACATTAATAGTTTGACAGTTTCACTACTGAAGTCCACTGAAATGAACAGTGAGACAAGGTAATTTAAAAAAAAAGCCATTCTGTAAGTCTCTGTCCAAAAGATTTACTGTATCAGCTTTACAACAGACTCAATAAACTTCTTAAATACAGAGCAGAGTCTTACAATTCCCACTAGAGGTTTCCTAATTAATTGAAGTTTTATAAATTAATTTTGTTTTAAAGCTCTGATGATCCTCAAAATGTCTGAGTTGCAAGAGTTTGTAAATGTAATGCAAAATTTCAATGTTTTAATCATCATTTTCTTTCTGTACAGTTGTGTACAATCTGTGTGCCACTTAGCCAGACTCAAGTTTAATGAGTTTAATTATGAGTCATGCCATCTCCACTGACTAAGCAGGAACCCATGCAGTGGTGACGCTTCTATGCAGAACTGACTGCAGCACTCGTGTTGTATATCGAATGGCTTATAGCCAATAAACTCTTGTTAAAGGACCTAATCAACCAATCTGTGAGTTATCAACCTCTCCTAATATCAGGTACATCTCCATTATGACACTAGCAACTATAAATATGCTTCTAATATTTTGTTGGCTAAAGTATTTTTTTAATAAAAAAATTGAATGTCATTCAGGTTGAGCCTAAAAATCTAACACGTCAACCTTGGAGGAGGAGAGAGGGGCTAGAGGTCGGACCAATCGCCAATGGTCAATGATTTAATCAATCAAGCCTACATAATGAAACTTTCATAAAAATCCTAATAGATGGGTCCAAAGAGCTTCTGGGTTGCTGGGTTGTGGAGGTGCTGGGAGGGTTAAGTACCCAGATAGAATACAGAATAGAAATTCTGAGCCCCTTTCCAATGCCCTGCCATATGCATCTCTTCCATCTGGCTATTCCTGAGTTGCATGTTTTTATAATAAATTAATAATATACTAAGTAAACTGTTTTCTTGAGTTCTGTGAGCTATGGTAGCAAATCACCAAACCCCAGGAGGCTGTTCTGATAATCTTCCACTTATAGCCATTGGTCAGAAGCCCAGGTAAGAACCTGGGACTTGTCCCTGGCATCTGAAGTTGGGGTGGGAGGGAATCCTGTGGGACTGAGCCCTTAACCTGTGATATCTGATGCTAATTCCTGGTAGACAGTGTCAGAATGGAACTGAATTATAGGACATCCAGTCGGTACTGCAGAGAACTGAAGAATTGGTCTGTGTGAGAAAATCCCTGCACATTTGATGGCCAGAAGTACTGAGAGTAGAGAAACACAGAGTTTTTCCCCTTTATGGTGGTTACTACCTGGACAAATCTGGAAAATCGCCTGGTCTCATGCTCCTTATAGTGTAGTCTGAGGATTGGTGGGAGTCCATAAACGGTTTCTGATTCTTGAGTAGATAAAAGTCTCTCCAGAGCACTGGTTGCTCTCACTTTCCTTTAGAGGTAAAATGCCACCATGCTGTCCTCCCTCAACATTTAACAGTATCTGTCTCTGATGGATTGGAATTTAAAAAAGAAAAAAAAAAAAAGGTCCTTCTGAAAGTTTTAACATTGCTGCCCAGAAGATCAAGCAGAAGTTTCAGAGGAAATTTTCATTTCCATCTGGTTAATAAAAATCAATGGTTAATTAAAAAAAAGATTACAATAAAATGCAAAACTTGAGATGAATACAAGAGTTTATCTATAGTAACCATTAATCCAACATTATAATGTTCATATAGTCTATACATATTTCCAAAATTAAAATGGGTACACAAAGTGAATGGAAATTTTTACAAGTTATAATACATTATTTTATGTAATCACTATCCATCAATAACAGCTTTCCTGCTTCTTTCCCTAATATTGTCAAGGAAAGTAACACATGAATTGTTCCTCCAGACTAGCTAGCGAAACAGCAAACTAGAGGTGTGGGCCACAGGCCTTGGGAAGCCCTCAGGGAAGTGTCTCTGTGGAGGGTTCTCCAAACCTCTTCACAAAGCTCCTGCTCCTAATCACCATGGCTGCAATTCCCAGTCTGGTGAGGCTGGCAAGATCTCACACTAGGTTAACCAAAACAAAACTGAGCACAGAAAACAGGGCTCTTGTGCAATTTTCATGCTGTGTCTTTAAAAGTATCATGCGGTGAGGCTTTTGAAAAATGAAGCACAAAGCAACAATTCTTGATTTTAAATCAAGAATTAAGAACCTTTGTGATGCCACTCTCGAGCCAATTCTTAGTCTATCTGCTCCTGCTAGACTTGACCTCAATTAATATGTGGTTTAGAAGAACCGTACATTTAACTATCTGGTTTTATTCTTACTTCCAAGATTAGTTTTTCATTTATGTTATAGTTTGTACCTTGATAGCATATACTTACGACGGCATGCTTATGATCACATAAACATTAAATTTCCTACTTTAGAGAGTCAGAAACAAACACAATGCGACAGGCAACAGCTTCACAAATGCAGGCATATTAGCTGAATCATCTAGGAGAGGCAGACAAAGGCCATTTATGATGGCCAGTCCAGCATGGTGGTTAGAAGCAGGAAGCAGAAGCCAGACTGCCAGGGTCCCATTCTTGCCTCTATCACTTTCTAGTGACATGAACTTAGATGTGGTATTTAAGCTCTCAGTACCTGTTATTTCCTCATCAGCATAACAGAGTTGTTGTGACAGTTAAATGAATTAATATAAAGCACTTAAAGGTATCAGGTAACACAGGTGATTCAAAATATTCTCACTTTTATTTTACCTATAATCTCCTTATTTCCATTTGCCATAGAAACAGGTGCTGTTGCTGATGCCAGATGCTTGAGGACTTTGAGAGCCTATTAGACCCTCCATCTTGAGAGCTGTGGGACCAAGATACCCCTGAATCAGCAGCTCACATATGCTGTAAGATATCTGTGCAGAACCATTTAACTTCAAAGTCACATTGAATCAAATCACGAAGGCAGGAACATTACAATTCCAATCAATTCCATTTCTGATGTGAAAGAGATTTTAGGAGGCACACTAACTAGGCAGGATGGCATTTCTCATCCTTATCCCCAATAAATATGAGAGCTACATATGACACCCTGCCAGTAATGTGTTTGTGACAAGAGCCACAGCAGTGGTGACCATTCATGGCTATGTTATCCTCTATATTAGGAAGCATGAGATGAAAAACCTGCAACGTGGACAGCAAACCAGGAACAGTTTGATTCCAGAGCCCAGATATATCTAAAAGCACTGGCGGTATCCTTGGGTCAATTTTAAATTATATCCAACCATAGCACTGAAAAAAAAAATGAGTTATCAGGTCATAAAAAGACATGAAAGAAACTTCAATGCATACTTACTAAATAAAAGAACTCACTGTGTAAAGGCTACATACTCTATAATTCCAATTATATGAGATCCTAGAAAAGGCAAAACTATGGAGAAAGTAAAAACATTGGTGATTGCCAGCAGTTTCTGGAGGGGGTCGAGGGTGTCGAATAGTCAGAGCACAGAGAATTTTTAGGGCAGTGAAAATATGCCATATGATATAATGATAGATATATGCCATTATGTATATATTTGTCCAAATCCACAGAACGTACGATAGCAAGAGTAAATCCTACCTAATGTAAACTATGGACTTCGGGTGATGATGATGATTCACCATAGGCTCATCAACTGAAACGAACGTACCACTCTAGTTCAGGATGCTGATAATGGGGAAAACCATGCATGAGGAGAGGCAGTGAGTATACATGGTAATTTCTACCTTCCTCTCAATTTTGCTATGAACTAAAATAGCTGACTAAAAAGTTGTGATTAAAAAATTTTTTTTACCTAAGCAAAAACAAAAAAACAAACAAACAAAAAACTATCTAACCATACCACACATGTAACTTCCCTACAATGCCTGTCACCATCCCAGAGCAGAACTGACTACTGGCAAGTCTGAGACTTGAAGGTACCTGAAGGTTCATGAAGGTTCTTGAAGGTTCATGATCGCTAAGATAAGGTTGCATTCATGCTACAAACTCCTTGAGGACAGTTAACACATCCAGATCATTTTTATTACCTCCATACCACTAAATAGCATTTTCTTTGCATGTATTACTTACAGTGTTAAGAGAATAAACAAACAAATCTTTTCTCCACTAGGCAAACTCAGAAAATGAACCCAATGAACATCACTATGATGGAATTCTTGAGAATTAAGTGTTCTCCACAAAACTGTATAGGAAACTCATTATTTGTGGACGGTATTTAGAGACTCAAAGCAAAGGAAAGTCCAAGTAAATTGACAGGTGAAGAAATGTCCAAGGTATGAAGAAGAGGCATTAAGGTTAGCAGATTCTCCTTCTGATAAATAGTTCCCAACTTACAATGGTTCAGCTTATGAGTTGCTGTTTGTTTGTTTGTTTGTTTGACTTTATAATGGTGTGAAAGTGATACACATTCAGTAGAAACCATACTTTGAATTTTGAATTGTGATCTTTTCCCAGGCTAGTGATACATGGTAAAATATTCTCTCATGATGCTGGGCAGCAGCAGTGAGCACAGCTCCCAGTCAGCCATGCGATCCTGAGAGTAAATAACTGGTATTTTACAGTGTATTGTGTTGCCAGTGTTGTTCAGATATTGTGTTTTGTGCTTTCACATCCCATCACGTTTATAGCATGCCCATTTGTGTCTCTCGCTTCTGGTGAGAGGAGGAAAGCAATAACTCTTGAGATGACATTCAAGATAACTGCCCAATTGTACAGAATGTAGGTGTTCTGAGCATGTTTAAGTAGGCTAGGCTAACCCACAGTACTTGGTAAGGTTAGGTATACTAAATGTATTTTGACTTCCGATTTTTCATCTTATAGTATGTTTACTAGGACACAACCCCATCATGAGAACTATCAATAAAAGAGCAATCATAGACTGCCTTAGCAAATTTAGTTCTCTTCTTCAAAAGGCATCAAGAAAAAGGGAAAAATCTGTTCAACAGACTAAACTCATAATCTCAACTGGAACAAGTTATTAATAAAGCCACCATTACTAATCCAATATTGGTGATACTGTCTCTGAGGCTACAAGAGATGGATTCCAGAATACTTTATTCATATATTCTACCAAATGGGAAGGAAAGAACCAATGTTATTGAGCATATTCTGTCCATAACACATGGCTCTTGACACCTTATCTTATTCACTTATGTCACCATAACATGAGGTGAAATTATTAGCCCCATTTCTCAGATGAGTAAACTGCCCACAAGATTAAGTACATGGCAAAGCTAATATTAAAACCTAAATCAGGATCTTTTCTATATATTCCTTTAACCCCATATCTAACTTTGCAACCAGAGTGATCTTTTGAAAATAAATTTCCTATCATTTTCCTGGTTTAAAATCCTGCAAGGACTCCCTACTGCACTTGGAATAAATACCAAAACCCGTAATGCTGCACTGCCTCCTAGATATGGCCTCTGCTTGCCTTTTCATTCTATTTCCTCTCTACTCACTGTGAATTCATAAAACTTTTTTTCTGCCTCAGAGCCATCACACATGTTGCTCTCTGCCAGGAATGTCCTCCCACACTTTCCATAAATGTCACATCCCTGGAGAAGCCTTCCCTGACCTCTCCATCCCGAATTCCTCTGTTATTTACTATCAGTTTTCCTCTACACACTGTACCTATCACACTAAGCCAGTGTTGTGGCTTATTGTCTATCATGTCCACTTCAAGGTAAGCTACACCAGGGCTATGCCAGGTCTGCTTTGCTCATTACCATCTATACATGCCTGGCATGTATAAGCATCTGGCCTGGTCACAGATACCTGTCTTTTCCCCACTCTGAGTGTCCCCCACGCTGAGGCTGAGTCACACTCATCCTGGTTCTTTCCTGATGGTTTGCATAGAGCTTGATATGCAGGAGAGAATAAATGTTTACTGAAGAAACACACATATGCACAGAAAGTAATCTCAGAACTACATACCAAAAGAACGTTAGATGTCCTGCAAGGCCATTTATGACAATCATACTTGAAGAGGAGCCTATTTGTATATAAATACCTAGGTACATTTATTCTACTACTACAGAAAAGTGTTTTGTTTCGTTTTGGTTAACCACTAATTTTAAAGGATGTGTTTATTGGCTTGTTTATTGGATTACTCAATAGCTCTTAACATATCAGGTACTGAATAGGGAAGCTAATTCCCAGTTCTGGGCCTCAGTAGACATGTGAGTCAGGTGAACTGGCTGGACTACATGTACCCTAGGGCTACCTTCTGACAGCATCACTCAGAGAAGAAAGCATTCCTATCCCACGGTGTCTGCACAAAAAGCTCCCCCTGCCCGGAATGCTCTCCCCATGACTTCCACTCCTCAGCACTCCTTATTATTAGTGTTGCTCGGCTGCCTGAACCAACTCTGCCTACTCACTCTATCTCATGTTACTCTACTCTGTTTTCCTCACAGCACTTTTCACCATTTTAAACCATTTCATTTATTTATTTGCCTACTTATTTATAGATTTTCTCTCCTGGATCTAATAGTTGTAAGAGCCATGGAAACAGGAGCCTTTTCTATCTTATTCCTTATTGCGTTCCCAGTGCCTAGAACACTGTCAGGCATAAAACAAATTAATAAATATCTATTAAATAAATAAACGAATAGATGAGGTCCTTGGATCACATCACCAGATTACTAGTAACATCTGAGATAGGGTTACGTTTCCCTGAGTAACTCTACTCTTTGGAGTTTGTCTGAAGATCAATCAAGTATAAACAGTGTGTTTCTACAAATGCTTTATTAGGGAAACTTTCAAACACATATAACGTAGAAGGACTAGCATAATACATCACCATGTCCCATCATATAATGACATAACACAAAGAACACATCTTCAACAGTTATTAATACATGGCCAGTCTTGTGCAAGTAATGTATACTTACTGCTTCTGAGATAAAGGCTGTTAGAGGATTTCAAAAGTTATACTGATGTCCAAACCAATGTGGGTTCATATTCAGTTCTGGAAAGCAAACTAGTAGAGCATAAATTTCTAAAAGGCTCATTTAGGTTTCACACGATACGAAAATAGTGATTACTCCTTTGCCCAGGGATCTCAACCCTTCTGTATCCAGAAGGCAGGCTGTGGGCACCAGAAACAGATGTTCAACAGCCCCAAGGGGTCAGCCATGTCTCCACTCCTAATGTATTCATTTTGTGGGTGCTTAACTCACTCCAATTTGATCTGCTTTATTTAGTTTTCCTGCACATAGCAGATAGAACAGCCAAGGGGCAAGCCTGTGGAGGGAGGCAACAGCAGGACAGGGTCTCCTGACAGCCCAACAACTATGACAAGAGACAAGAAGCTGAGAACAACACAAGCTCCTCCTTTCACCACACAGAAAATAAAGAATGCTCTTGATCCTGTCCAGCAGCCTCTGGCCTCTCAGAGCTTAAGACAGAGCAGGGAGAAAAGGCATAATGGTTAAAGACTGGTGTTTGAAGGAATAAGTTCCAGTTATCTGGGAAATTAACATATTAAAATACTTATGGGTGGGGAAACATGAGCCTCAGGTAGAGTTGAAAAAAATTTTTGTTGAAATAGGAATTATTTCAGATAAAAATTCTAGTCGATTTTCAATTGCTCAGAATTGAGTTTCTGATTTTTGTTTTAGTATTTTGGTTGAAAAAGTATAATTAGATGTAGTTATCATTTCAGTCTCAGTCTCTTTTACATGTTCAAAGCCAAGAGAACAGAGAACAGAAGAAAACATACTCCAACGAGGTACAAAATAAAATCAATCTAATACACCCAAATGGGCAGGGTGCATACCGATCACAAAACATGTCTTAACAAAAAAGATATAAAAAGATATATCAGTTTCTCTGGCATCTTCATCTTTATTCCTCCTCACTTATCAAAAAAAGTGGGGGAGAGGGAAAAAGGAGAGGAGTAGAAGGAAGAAAGGAGAAAAAAATACTTTTTCTTCTATAATCATTGGGAAGAACAATCATTTTTTTTAGTGTTTTATGCACACAATCTTTCTCTGCTTGGAGACACTCACAAAAAGATAATTTTGGTCTGGGCCCTTTGTGTTACTCTTCCACTTTTGTGAAATATAACTACAAGAACAATGAATATCTTTTAAAAGCTGACACCTTATTCTTCCCATCAATTTACAAAACTATTTCTTCACCCCACTCTCATTCTCTCTCTCTCTCTCTCTCTCTCTCTCTCTCTCTCTCTCTTACACACACACACACACACACACTCTGTTTTGCTTATATATTCTAAATTGAAATGAACTAAAAATAAGTTTACCCTTAAAGGTTCACATACTCTGTCAAGATAAATAGACATATCTTAAGGTACAAGAAAATTCCACTGCAATCCTGAGATCTAGGTAAATGGAACCAACGTAAACAATGGAAAATACATTAATTATGCCTTTCCTAGAGTATTCAGAGAAAGATTATTACTGTAAGATACATTAAAGGGGGGAGTTGGTTTTATAATCAAACGTTTTAAATGTCCACAAAGCATGAGAGTATATCAAGGTCTCTGAGAAGCCTTATAGCAAAAATTTAAAAATAAAAATAAAAAATAAAAAGATTTAACTTAATTTTACTGCAGAATCATTTTTCCCTACATGACAATCATTAACATCAGAGTTCAAGGGAACATATTTTAAGGAAAGCTAAACAAATCTCAAGTATCAATAAACAGCTAATATAGAAAAGTACACATTCTCTACTTTATGAAGGAGGAAAAACATACTCATATTCAGAGACCTATTTTCAAAATTGTCACAGGACCATAACAACAACACCAGTAACCACTTAGAATGATCTTTCCAGAAAATTTTCCAAACTGAAAATAAATACAACCAGCTGGGATTTTATTAAAGCTCTGGTCATTTCCACAGGGTTATTTTAAAACTAAACATTGGGAGTACCCCTTAACTGATTCACCTCAGTAGGAGGCACAATGTAACTGATGGAAAACGAGAAGGTGGTGGCGGCGGCAAATGCCCCTGGAAAGCCAAGTGCAGCAAGAAGAAAAACTCTTAGTGTCTTCTTGTGCTCTAGAGATTAGCCTGGTTCTAGTTAAAGCACATGGGTTTCTAGAGGGAGGGAGAGAGGTTGGTCAGCCCTAAAAGGTGAACAAAGGAAAGGGCTCATCCACAAGACCCTCCAAGAACAGGGCTTTGATTCCTGACCTAGGAGAATCAAGAATAATAATCTCTGGAGAAGTCAAAGCCAGTTTATTCTCTAGTTGGTCTCCAGAAATGGGGACATCCAGTATTCCCGCTAATGAAAGCGTACCACCTGGAAATTCCCAGCTCAGACTCGGATTTGGCCAAAAAGGAATCAACCCTGAAGCTTTAAATAACAAGTTAACTTGCTGAATTTGGAGTCTATATTGTTTTTTAAATAATAGTAAAGAAACAAACTTGGAGAATGGAAAAATAAACTGTGATGATCCATACAATGCAATGCTTTATAGCAATGCAAGAACATAAACTACAGTTATACACATCAATGTGGATAAATCCCAAAAACATAATGTTGAGAGAAGAAAGTCTCCAAATAATATATTTAGTATGACTCATATACATAAAGTTCCCCTGGAAAGGGCTAAACTAAGCAACATACTGTTTAGGAATCTATAGTTAAATATAAAATTGTTAAAAAAAAAAAAAATGTCCTGAGGAATAATCAACACAAAAATCAGAAAAGTGAGGCTATTGCAAGGGCAGTCAGTACTCCTTGCATCCATTCTTTTTTTCTAAACTATAGGTAATATAATTCCTCACCTGGATGGAGGGTATGTGGGTATTCACTTTCATTATTAGCCTTTAATTGCACATAATAAGTTTCATATACTTTTGGACATCTATTTCACAATTAAAAAAAATAACTGGTGATTCTCTTCAAGTCTTTAATAAAACAAATTTAAAAAACAGAGTGGATGAGTCAGGATACTTCAATTAAGAGAGATTCATCAACTACAGTAAGGTCAAGAACGCCTCTGGCATTCAATAAGTCTTTGCCATTAGAGCAGGAAATCTCATTACATCCTGCCTGTTCCAGAGACCTGGAGGCTGCTGGACATTAGTCCACTTGTTTGTTTCTTTATTTATTTTGGTGACTGGCAGTCTACATTTTTTTTAATATTTGTGGCATATATGGTGAACAGGGGTGAATCTCTTCACAATTACTACATTAAGGAACACAAATTTTCAAATAAACCACTTAGACAATAAGGAACAACAAAAAAGCAGCAGACCAAAATCCTCCACAAATAACACTTGAAGATTCATATAAGAGTTCTTTAACCCTTTCTCAACTTCCTCCAATTCTCCAGTCACCTTTTACCAATGTCTCATTTGAGAATACGCTAGCAGTCCTCATATCTGATCTTGGATGTCAGTGAAGGCAAAACTCTTAAAAATCTTTCCCCAAGACTCATCTAGCTTAGGAGCCTCAGGAAGATAATAACCAGTATTTTACACAGTAAGTTCTTCTAGGTCAGCCGTGTCTCAGTCCTGCAGTATCTTTTGCATCTACCTCAGTATCTAATAGACAAAGACGCTCAAAAATTGTCTACTTTAAAATATAATTTTAGAATTTTAAAATTTTTATTTAACACTTTTGAAAAAAATCTCAAGATCACTGAATGTTAAAACTGAAAGCATCATTAGCAGAGATTATATTTCTAATTACATAATATTTGAGGTACAATTTATAAACATGTTTAGAAAATGCACACACACAGGTTCCAGCAGGGTTCATATCTGACTTGGAATGTTTTCCTGCCACTAATTACAATACTTGTTAGAGTTGCTTACAATACATTTTTTGAATTTTCTGCACAATTTATAGTCTTACACTTGAAATCAGTTATGCTATTAGCTCATATGATGCTCTCAGATATGTTAAAGGTCTGTCTTACTGTGCTTTGTTCTTCTAGTCTCTGAATCAAACAATAAAAGTGTAGTACTTTTAAAAATAAACTCTGCAGATTTTTTAGTAATAGGATTTGGCAGGTAAAATGAAAAGTCTATAAGCAAAAAAATATTTCTACTGAGGACAGACTCTCTTATATAAAGTTAGCATTTATGTTGGACTAAATATTCTTTCTTTCTTCGCTCAAAGGAAAAAAATCTGTCTCCCTTACAAACACAACAGAACAAGGGCAAAGAATTATAGGAAGGAGAGCACTATGTTCTAAGAAGGGGTGGATCAGGAAGGGTAAAACAGAAAAAAAAAGAATTTAAAAGAAAGCTGTTAAGCAGCAACATCTCCCATGTGTAGACAGAATATACTTACAATAATTATTATTATATTTGATGCACAGTTTTCTCTTATTGCTGGTTGTAAATGGGTATGAAACAAACACTTCGCTGGTTCAGAAGTGATTGCAACAAATTTCTAGAAAACCTGGTTTAACTGAATTCCCCTATACCTTATGATGTACATCTAAGAAAAGAGTAGATAGACATACTCCTAAGAAAATTTATCTTTATGCATAAACTCCGTATTAGAATCAAATTAAATTCACTCTTTCCTTCAAACATGCTTTCCAAAGGAAAAAAAAATCAACAAATGTTTCAATTTTATCCATCAGATATACGAGAGAAGAATAATAGTGGGGCGACTGGCAAGTACAAAAACACTGAGGCAAGTGCATGCTTGGGGACAGAGATGTTAATAAGTGGTCTTACTCAGGACATATTCTGAAGCTAGAGCTGAAGGATTTGCTGATGAATTGATGTGAGGTGTGCAGGTAAGAAGAATCAGTGAGAAAACAATGTTTTACATCTAAGCAAGAGGAAGAATGTGGTTGCCTTTTACTAAAATGGGAAAACTGTGGGAAGAGCTAGTTTGGTGGAGGGAAATCAGGAGTTTGGTTTTAAACATGCTAACTTTGAGATGCCAATTAGACATTTAAGTTGAGAAGGTAAGAATAAAGATGATGTTTAAAGCTATGTACCTGAATAAGATTATATTGCTTTATGTAGAGCAGGACTATCTACTAGCCAGCATAAAGTACACATGGTTCCTCCATCACTTTAAAGAGACATTCCAGAGGGAGTTTCAGGGAGCAAAAGATTTCCTATGCACTTTACTTAGGAGAACATAAACACATCCCTGTGGGCAGGGGCAGATAATCAATAGTGTGTATGTGCATATGTACACTGCATTTAAACAAAGTTTATCACCTCAATGCTTAATTAAGAAATGTTTGAGTAACTGAAGTCATTCACTAAGAATAGGGTAGCCACCAGAATGACAAAGGCAAACAGTGTTATTTCTTAGAGAAGCTAAGAGACACTTAGTAAAGACACTTAGTTTCCAATATGCTTTGGAAATTACTAATGAAGAAGATACTTAGCTAGGAGAGAACCAAATGAGAAGGCAAATCCATTCAGTACTGCAAATAACAATATTTATTAAGGATGTCAGTTATTTCTAGCCTGCCCTTAATCTAACTCTTAAGAAAAGCTAATGTGTTCATAGCACCAGAGGAGGAAGCCATACTTATAATATCCTTGTGTAAACTGTGCATATTATAATAAAGATGTCAAAATCAAACATGTAATTAAAGTGATAATGTCCAAGTTCCTATTAATTCTGAAAAGAAATACATTGTTTATTTTTTGTTAAAATATAAGGCTGCCAAGAAATTCACTTCTTGTAAAGTTCCAAGAATTCCTAAATTTATCTGCAGAGAATAAGTTCCAAGACCCCCAGGGGATGGCTAAAACCACAGAGTAACAAACCCTATGTATACTACGTTTTTCCTGTACATATGTATCTATAATAAAGTTTATAAATTAGGCACAGTAAGAGATTAACAGTAATACCAAATGAGAACAATTATAACAATATACTGTAATAAAACTAATGTGAATGTGGTCTCTAGCGCTCTCTCTCTCTTTCTAAATACCTGAACTTTTCCTTTAATATTTTTGGACTGCTGTGGACTACAAGTAAATGAAACCACAGAAGCAAAACAGAGAGTAAGGGGGGACAACTAAATTTCTTAGAACACATTTGGCTGTATCTTGGCTAAAAGGCATTCTCTAACTACACATTGACTGGAAAAGCATAGGACTAATAAATAAGAATAAGACTGAGACTTCTTTGGTGTAAAAATTACTTATAATTTTAGCATGTAATAACTGCAAAATGCTTACATAAACTAGGATATATTCAGATGAAGAACACCTTCTAGTCAGACCTGAAAGTTGTGCCTTAAAATGTAACCAGATTCTAGCAAATCCACATCTGGGTTGTATAGCCAAAAGAATGAAAGCAAGAATTCAAACAGATATTTGTATGTACAGAGTAGCATTACAGACAATAGCCAAAGCATGGAAGCAACCTAAGTGTTCACTGATGAATGAATGGATCAACAAAATTAAGTGTTTACACACAATATAATATTACTGAGCCTTAAAGAGGAAATTCTGACACATGCTACAACATGGATAAACCCTGAAGACATTAATGCTAAGTGAAATAAACCAGACACAAAAAGACAAATGCTGTATGATTCCACTTAAATGAAGTACTTAGAATACTCAGATGATTCACAAAGAAAGTAGAGTAGAGGTTACCAGGACCTAGGAGAGGGAGTATGAAGAGTTATTGTTTAATGGATAAAGAGCTTCTGTTTGGGATGATGAAAAAATTGTGAAAAGGATAATGGTTGCACAACATTTTGAATGTACTTAATACCACTAAATTATACACTTAAAACTAGTTAAAATGATCAATTTTATGCTATGTATATTTTACCACAATAAACAATCTCATCAGAGAACAGACAATTCCCAACTTTTTTAATTTCTGGGTACTGAGACAGATAAAGGAGCAAGGCTTCTAGAGAGAACAGGATGAGGATACAGGGGAGGCTGGCCCAGGAAAGATGACTCTTGGCATAAACAAGGAGTGTGAGGATTCCCAATCCCAAACTCCCCAAAGACACACTGGCAAGCAGTGACAACATTTTAACTCTGATAATTATCAGCCAGGTGAAGCGTAAAAGATAGGCTTTCAAGAGAAAAGCAGTTTAAAATAATATTATCAGGTATAATGTACGAAGTACAGGCTGTGAGAAAATGCAATATATGAAAGCTGTAAATCTCTGGAGAAGTTCAGGTCTTTATTTCCCAGGCTGGTTTAAGCATGGGAAATAAACCAAGGTCAGTAAGCTAATAAACTGGGCTAGCTCTTCTCTTTGTCAGACTTTGCACTGTATGGTTTGATGACTCAAAATGAACAACACTTGTGTTTGCATATGCTTCTTTACAGCTCGGTTATTTTGTGTGAACATATTCTTGGAGTTTCTTATCCTCTAAAATGTATTTAGTACCAATACCAATACCAATCCAAACCAATCCCAGATAAAGTTCAAAGAAATATTTTCAAAGTAGTCAGAATAAATAAAATAACAGGAGAGAATCAGGACAATCTCAGAAGGCCTGGGGTAATGGTAACAGTATATTCAGGCAGCTAAAAATGTGGGGATTCAGTCAAATAAACCAACTAGAACCTGACACTACCAACTTTCTCAATACATTAGAGGCCACAACCAAAGGACACTTTGAGAAACGGAAGCCACAATTAGTTCTACTTCACTAACCAAAGTGGTTCTTAGGAAGAAATGAAAAAGAAAATTCAGAGTTCATTTTATCCTGCTGTGTATATTACACTACACATAGACACATAGACTACAAAGCAGTAAAAGGCCTCACTATAAATACCTTCTCTTTGCTGCTCTGCATCTGCTGTCCAAAACATCTTAATATTAAAACAGTACAAAGTAAGAAATTGCATCTCTCTGGTTTAACTAAAGCCACTTGTGTTGAAGGCTACAGATTATGCCACCCAAAATATGCCTCTTTGGCAAAGGATTATTTTGAAAAACAGCAGATGCAGAAGAAACTTGGAAAACAGAGAAGTTACATTTTTTATGGGATATTTACATTTATACAGGAAATAACCATTTTTAAGAGTATCCCCTCACCATACCAGGAAAAAAAGGATTACACTCAATCATAAGAAACTTTTCATGGAGATGATAGGAACCTAAATCTGCATAAGAAACCTTACCTTTGTTGATACCCTGCCATTCCTGGTAATCTCCCATTACTGTCCTCCCCCACTCCCCAAGCCCTTCTTTTGTCTTTAGCTAAAACAGTATTAAAGTGGTAGCTTAGGCCACCTCAGAGAGTTACTCATATTTTTCTCAGCCAAGAACTCAAAAGGATAGAGGGAAAATTATTTTCCTCCCCTACAGTGTTAACTCTCATAAGATAACCATCCAAAAAGTTACAAGGTTAAAAATATATTAGCAAAATAAATAGAGGTGACAACGAGTTCTAAACTCCAACTTCAGAATAATTTGGGTCGCACTCATATTTTATAAGTGAACTTAGACCATTATACAATGGAAATGTTGAGGAAGAACTTAATGTAAGATCAAAGACACTATAAATAACATAAAAGTTAAACACAAAATTACAAACAATTTGATCATGTAAGCATTCTAGTACAAGTGTATGTCACAAGCAATAACTCAAAAGAAAAGAATTTCTCCAACCAAGCAGCTCTTCAAGAAAAAGGTACAAGGCTCTCAGAATTAATTTAACTTTTAACTGCTTTGTAAAGATTAAAGTGTATTTTATAATCCTGGATTTACCTTTTGACATTCTTCTCTAGCAGGAATAAAGCACGACATGAGTGAGCCTTAGCCAACCTTCATGATTCCCAAGACCCACAAATAACAGTCCAGAACCCACAGATGAAGGATGGCTGACAAGTAGACTGTTACATGAGACAGACTAAACTTTTAAGTCAAAGAAAAAAAATTAAAAATTGGTTTACAGCCTACTGCAACACTTAAAAAGATACCTTTTGTGAAGGGTATTATCTTTTTGTTCTTTGAAGGATAAAATGAATTAACATGTACCCAAAGCCTGGCCAGATGCTATGAGAACTAGAAAACAGAGCAAAATTACCCCTCTCCTAGAAAAAGTCACAATTTATTTTGAAACTTTCACCAATATACATCAAACCATTATGGAGTATTTACTTAGGAAGTAGAGGAATTAAGCATCAGCTTATCTAGAACTATGAAGTATCATAAGAACTTATAAGGGAGAACTCAAAAAGGCCTACTTCCTTAGCTTCCTAATAGAAGCATGAACAATGAAATAACAAATTCCTCAGGTGAGAGATCATTTTTTTATACAACAGATTCATAGATTTCCATAGAGACTGTAACTACTTTAACTTCCTGGAGACCCTGTAATTGGAAAAGAACTTATGGCGTTATCATGAAAACACTGTTCAAAAACTATCTTGCTTTTCCTAAAGTTGTCTGACTTCAGAGTTCATACAAAGGCTAAAAGCATTACTGCCAAATTGGCTGGGTGGGATGGGAAGGTAGACAAAAAGAATGTGGATCTGCCAAACTTCGCCATGACCTTCTCTAAAGCAAAAGGACCAGAAGTTATGTAAATTTCCACAAAAGACCACAGCACTAGGAATAAGAAAGGGGCGGTGGTGATCTGAGAGTTCAGACAACACCACTGCCTTAGAGTTTTAATACATTTCTAACCAGCTTTTGTGAGTGTTGGCACACTTGATTACTGTGACAATCCAAGGCATTTATTTACAGGGCAAATTAATCCCATTTACTCGCCAGGGTTTAATCCAAGGGGCTAAGTAACTTGCCTAAAATTTAACACAATCAGATCTAAAAACTCGTTCTCTGGATTCTAACTCCTAGGTATTCTCAACTAGCCAACTAACTTTACTTAAAATTAAGAGATGTTCTTCCTAAAATATCAATAAAACACGTATTTGCATACTATGCTTGCTATTCTTTCATAGGAAAACACAGAATTCTTGAGACTTTGTTTTTTCACATTTGGTGTTATGCACACATTATTCAAAACTGTGGAGGGCCTTTACATGATAAAGTGAAAATTCAGTGCCAAGTTTTGTTTTGTATGTGGTTTTTTTTGGTATTGGTATTGGTGGTGGTGGTGGTGGTGGCAAGGGCAGGGGCTGAATCGTTTATTCCAAGGTCAAGAGAGTTTAATTATCGTTTTGGCCTTGACTTACTTTGTTGCCTTAGACAAATTTTGTACTCTTCTTTCAGATTCTAAGGACCGTTTCCTCTTCCAAAGAGATTTCAAATATAATTTGTAATCATAAAATAAGATCCCTTGGAGTCTTAAAAGAAGTGATGTGGCATAAAAGAATTTGATATTCTAACTAACTGAGCTAATGTAGGGGGGAGGCAAGAGAATTAAAATGTTAAATCAAGTTACATTCAGAGACTGTAAAATGCCTATCAGCCCTGCAGCCAGGCCAGGAGAATACCTGCACAACAAAGGAAGATTTCTGCAGGATTGCTAGCAACCCACTTCCCATATCTGTCAAGAGGAAATAGGAAAAAGAGAGTCTTTAAGTGGCTGCCTTAAGTAAAGAAATCGTTCATTCCCTATGCTAAAAGTATAGGGAACCTATGGAATAAAGACTGGGAACTGCCCACAGGCCTTTCACCTTACATATTCTTACCTTTTGACACTACACACTCATTCTCCTTCCTCACTGTATGCCCATATCAAAGGAAATAGGTAAACAAAGGCTTTAAACTGTAATTCACAGGAACTAAAGAATGATATATAAACTGAATCCCCCTAATACTCAAGGTCCCTCTCAGTGCCTTTACTCTTAGTGTCTTTACTGTCTTTCTCGTCTCTGTCTGAGTTCCTCTTAGACTCACTCTGCCTCTGAGAGAAGACTACACTCTGTCTATGGAGTGTCACCCCTTCTCCAATAAACTTTCCTTTTGACTCTAACTTTGACATATGTGTGTTGAATTCTTTCTACACTCTCTGCCAAAGAACTCTTTTCTCTTGGTGCAGAGCTTGGTCTCCCAGTACTTGGGGGAATTTGTCCTGTCTTGCAGCACATCTATTGAGAATCTGCTAAAAACTTACCATTTGTTTAGCACCAAGAATGAAATAAGAACTCCATGTGACAAATATGACCTTCTGAGAGCTCACATCTTGAGATGACAAATAAAAACAGGGACACAAAGCAGTGAATTCTTGATGCTTTGTTTTTATAAAGGCAAAAGACAATGGAAACTATGTGGTTACTACAACAGAAATACTAGAACCTCAAAAAAATTTTAAATGATAACTACTGTTAACATTATAGCAACTTACTGTTGTAGATTTTTTTCTATATTTCTCTTTGAGAACCACAATGATTCTTAAAACGTGGTCTTCAGGCTAACAGCATCAATATCTGCAAACTTGTTAAAAAAGCAAATTCTCAGGCTCCAACCCAGACCTACTGAATAAGAAACTCTATGGGTGAGATCCAGCAATCTGTATCTCAACATGCTTTCCAGATGATTCCAGAAGACATGTGCCAAAGTTTGAGAACCACTGACATAAGCTATAAACAAACACACAAAGACACACCTCCTTCTCCCCAAATGGGATCATGTTAAATATATTGTTTAAAATTTAAAACCCACACTTGACACCAAGCTTGCATTTTGGAAATTACCTAAATATTACATAAATACTCTATTACATGCCTGCATATCTTCTGCTTGGCTGAAGAATATCACAAAATGGTTCATATAACAAATGCAATTAAACACTAGAGTCAGCAAGACTAAAGCACTGATGGCCGAATAAACAAGTCATTTAGCAATGTGAGGAACTAACAAAATCCATTTAAATCTCTGAGTTGTTACATAAGGTTTTTAGGTCTTTTTTTAAACAAAATAAGAAACATCTGTATTAGCTTCTCTATCCTGTCCATGAATCTATTTTGGGGTTACTTAGAAACTTGCTTTTGCTTTCCAACATTCCGGCACCAGCAAACAATTCCCTGACCCACCAATCTGCCCACACTAAAACTGTCACCCAAACAATTCTTGCTCCTATCACCTCTGCCACACATTAGCAGACCACTACTGCACAAACTCCAGAAAAGTCATGCAAGCTCTAAAAGCTTGTATACAGACCTGAGATCTTGACTCAGATAAGGGAGTAAGGGTCAAAGCAAGGAGGAATCTGCAAGAATGGAAAGGGAAGAAAACTGGAGTAAGTAGCACCAATATCTAATGGAATGTTGCCTAATTTTGCCAAATTTCTCAAGTTCTGGAATAAATACCTTTCAAAAAAATTTTTGCCAGACCCAAGGAAACCCCAGAGGAAAAAAGTCAAGCTTTTTATTCACTCCAGGTTACTCAAAAAGCTAAACTGGAAAAAAAAATTAATTCATGGTAAGAATATCGAGATATACCATTGTTACTTTATTAAACAGATAAGCTTTGTGACCCTGGGCACATTGTTGAACTTTCTGGGCCTCAGTTTCCTCTTCTATAAGAGTGACATTATGGAGAAAATAAACTTAAGAGTCGTCCAGTGATGGCAACAAAGAAAATTCCAGAAAATGCAAGTATAACAAGACTTTACAGCAGCTGTAAAGGATTTATTGGATAGCAATATCGCCTCTCAACAGCTTAGAAAAAAGTACATTCCAACTGCATTTTTCTTTGTGAGAAACTTCACAGGTGGAGCTAGACATGGTACAGCAGACACAGTATGAAAAACATCGTGGAGAAAGTTACCCTGTAGGCTGGAGCCAGAATGCCCAGGCCAGAATGCTGGTTTCACTACTTACCAACTGGGGCTTGGGCAAATCATTTAATATCACTGAATCTCGGTTTCTTCATTTAGAAAACAGGATTAACAGAGTTTTGTAAGGATTATGATTATGTAAAAGCACATAACCATTTCATATCTATATGTTTTAGCTATTATTATCAATAATAATTGTAATATTGAATGTTCTACTCAAGAAGTAGAGAGTAAGAGGTGGCTGTAGTCCAGAAACATCATTAAAATGTAATATATGTGCCAGAAAACATAAAATATGTATCTAGATGACCTAGGGCCACCAAAAAGGCAACAATGGATTGAGTCAGTTAAGTGGGCATGCTAGTCTAAATCCTAGTAATATAGGGAAGAGGCAAGAGAATTAAAATGTGAAATCAAGCTAAAAAGACTGCAATATGCTGATCAGCTCTGCAGTCAGGCCAGGAGGACACCTGCAGAACAAAGGAAGATTTCTGCTGGATTGGAACAACGCATTTTCCACACCTGTCAAGAGGAAACAGGAAAAACAGAGTCTTTAAGTGGCTGCCCCTATGACGAAATAAATAAAATAAATAAATAAATAATCATTCATTCTCTATGCTAAAACTATAGAGAACCTATAGAATAAAGACTGGGAACTGCCCACAGACCTTTAATCCTACATATTCTTACCTTTTCACACTACACACCCTTCCCCTTCCCTTCCCCTTCCTCACTGTATACCCATATCAAAGGAAGTAGGTAAACAAAGGCTTTAAACTGTAACTCACAGGAACTAAAGAATGATAGATATATAAACTAAATTCTCCTAACACTCAAGGTCCCTCTCAGTGCCTTTACTCTCTCTCTCTCTCTCTCTCTCTCTCTCTCTCTCTCTCTCTCTCTCTCTCACTGTCCTCATCTCTTTTAGGCTCTCTCACTCTGCCTCTGAGAGGACATCACACACTGTGAAGTGTTGCCCCTTTTATAACAAACTTCCCTTCTGACCATAACTTTGGCGTGTGTTAGAATTCTTTCTATACTCTCCACCACAGGACCTTCTTTCTCTCAGTGCAGGGCTTGGCTTCCTCTGCCACACAGGGGAATTCGCTGTCCTGCATTACTAGCAGAGACCACCTACCACACAGCTTACTACAACAGTATCTTTAAGGGGACAACTTTCAACCCACAACTAGAGATCAAAGGCAAAGTAGCTCAGATGAAAGATTAAAGGCTATAGGTCAGAAGAGGATCTGTGTTCAAATCTCAGCACCTCTACTTCTGAGCTATGTGGCTTCCAACAAATTATTTAAACTGAGATTAACAGCCCTCATCTCATAAAATGATATACTTTCATCTACCTACTAGATTGTAATAAATCTAGCACAGGAACAGCCAAACATAACAAGTGATCAATCAATGTTAGTAATAATAGTTAACTCTTACAAGATAGGTAATACCTGAAATAAAAGCTCCATTTAAAGTACAATAACCACTTAAGGAAGACAAATAGTTGATCAGACCATCCAACCTTTTTCTAATGCTGATGAAGAAAGGAGTATATGTAGATCACTAGGCAAGAGGAGGGTGACCCAAAGGATGGAGAAAAGAACTGACCAGATCCAGGCCAGATCACAGAATTCACAGCTTTGTTCAGAGGCTACACTCCTTGAAAACAAAACTGCACTGAAATATTTTATGTCTTTGAGTTATAAAAATAGCTTTGTTTCTATGTCTTAAAGTTGTGTTTTATTTTGCTTTAATTGCAGGCTTTGTTCCTTTAATAAGTAACTATTTCACCTGTATTGATAATAGCAATTTACTAATATCAGAAACCAAATGCTGGGACCAAAATTAATGAAGTCATCAAGTCCCATAATAAGTAACTAGGAAATGTAATACAGAATATAACTTTTCTCATGAATGTTTTCCCCATTCATAATTTGGCAGCCCATCTTACCATGAGGTGATGTGATATGGTTAAGAGTTTCATTCATGAAAAACCATTTCATTTGATTCTACAGGAAAATCTTATCTTTTATGGCTGTCTTGTACACAATTCAAGAGAGGGGCGCTCCCAACAACCACCTCCTGAAGCAATCCCTGGTAATGTGAGTGCAGGTGAAACTAATGAAGACTGGCATCAGGGAGACCTGCTTTAAAAAAATGACAGAAAAGTAAAAGAAAAAATAGAACTCTAATAATCAGACCCTTGGTCTGAAAATAAAACCATGTTTATTTTACATTTTATGTGAAAAAGATGAAGAGTTCTGGTTTTGACTCAGAGCAAAATACTTCCTAGAATTAGTCAAGAAAAAAAAATAGTAATTTTATACTTTTGTTCTTAAGACAGTAATTCGATCAGGTTTTCCAACCTCATTTTTTATCTTTAGACATTTTATTTTATTATTATGCCCTTTTTAACTTGATGACATAGATAATAAATGGTACCTCTCCCCTAGTTGGAGGAAAATAGGTGTCTGGAAAAAAAGAAAAACAGAACAAAAAAAATACCCTCAGTTCTCTTGTGAATTAAATAAGTATTCTTCTATAAAGCAGATTTTAAGGAAATGATCAATGAGCTTAATAACTTCATGAATGGTAAAACCTCACCAATGGTCTACCTAAAATTCTGCTTCAAGTTCTAAAAATGTCTTTGATATTGTTTATATGCTCATATCCCATATATAAATATACAGTAGGATGAACTGTAATACATCCAAATTGGGAGAGGCTGTATGAAACTTTCCAACCTGGTCAGTCCTCAGAAAGCAACATATTTAATCTACAAACTTTACTGAGAGCCAGGCAAACAAGCATCAATTACCAACTCTAAGAGTGGTATTTACACTGCTCCAATGAGAAGTGAGTTAAAGGTAATACATGCAATGTTGATGTCCTATCTGTAACAACTCTACAGTGGAAACTATTAATCACTATTTGAAATTTTTATACAAAATCTTGATTCTATCTTTTCTCAGTTCATATTAAATTTAGAAAATAAATAAACAGTTTGGACAGCTTCACACTGTCTAGTTTTACTATTAAAAACAACAAACTCTTCAAATAGAAAACATTACTGCTGGAATTATTTTCACTATGTGCTATTTCCTCACCCTCCCTCACTCTAGTTCTCATCAAGTAATCCAATCACAAAAGCACAATAAATAACTAGTGCTCATTTTTTTTTAAATTGATGCAATTTAAATAAGCAAAATAAATGAAAAGTTAGGACCAAGTAAAATACATACTATATATACTCCGTTGAAAGTCTCCAGGATTCTTGGAACAAAGAAAATAATGAAATAAATGAAAGTTAAAAAGGAGTAGAAACCAAAAACTTTAAAATCCAACTTTATTGATCTTCCTGGGGGAAAAACTACTGTGCACATTTCCAAAGGGAACAACTTCAGCAAATTATGTGTCTAGGCACTGGTGAAATATAAGCCCTCCCACACACACAGAGCAACAGTCTGAGTTTCCTTTATCCATTTTTATTTTAAACACAAAGCATTAAAAACGCCTTTCTTCCAATAAGAAACTTCAACCAGTTCAACCTGCCAGCCTACCCCTGACTAAAAAACCTGGCAGAGGCTTTACAACCACATTTATCTCAGTCAACTCCTGGAGTGCCTTTTCAGAACTTTCCCTTAGTCCAACTTTTATCTTATGACAATGCAATGTAACTATGGAAACATAAGATTTAGACTTTTATTTTCTCTGCATTTTATAACTCAATTCTATATAAATTGTGTCATTTAGGGTTAATTTTACTTTTTTAAAGGTTGGGAGTATGGGGGTCCAGAACAAGTTACTCCAAGATATGTCTCAGTGGTATGCAGATTACTTTGGGCTAAAGGCAATTTTAGCTTTAGGCTTAAGAGAGAAACTTTGTGCAACCTCCCTCTTAACTACCTAGAAGAATATGAATTAAAGGCCTTGACCACGAGAGATTATCAAGATAACTTCTTTTGACCTATTTAAACAACACAGGAAACTACTAATTACTGGAAGTCTGCTCTTCTTACCATCTTGCAATGACCTTTGAAACCTCCAAGGCACTTTACCTCATCCCTAGCTCAAGATGTCTAATATACTTTGATCCCCCTTTCTGTCTCTGAATCTCTCTTGTATCTGGGGTCTCTGACTTTCTCAGGTATGTGAAGTTCCCATACGCATGAGATTAAATTTGATTTTCTCTTGTCAATCTGTTTCCTTTGATTTGATTATTCGGTCAGCCAAAAGAATCAGAGGAGAGAAAAGAGAATTATTCTCCTTCCACACATGAAAAACAAGCATTTAAGTGGAAAAGAATAAAAAGAGTATATAAAAGCCTGGGCAGATTTTCTTTGTTAATTATAAAGGTGGCCATATTTCAGCCACCACTTCCTAATAACCACAGGGCACTGGCCTTTTTCAAATCCCTAAGTGACCCTGGTGGGGTCATAGCAGCGGCCCGTGCTTGTAGCACTCAGTCACTTGCAAGTGGTCACAGGAAAAACTGAATTCTGCTGCTTACCAGAGACAAAGGAGACTGAACACAGGCCCATTCCTAATTTAAGAACTTTGAATTCACCCTGCACTACATGCTTCTGCAGCTGGAAAGTCAAATAAAATATTCTGGCAGGCAGCATTCTAATATCATAAACACAGACTCCCCCCAAAAATAATGTCATCATAAAAAGACAACATCTAAAAATAATATTCTTGTGCTAACTGCGTGTCATAAATATGGCCACTGTCCAATGTAAAATGTGACCCAATTTTTTTTTAAAGCAATATGGAAATAGTATATCAGTCTCACAAGGATCAAAATCTCTTACCTTGCAATCAAGTAGATCCTGGTTTACTAGCTGCAACACCTAAAGCAAGTTTCCTTTACACCTTGAATTTCAGGCTTCTAGTCAACCTAAGGGCAACTTGACTTGCTGGCCCAAAATAATAATAAATAAAATTTTACTTTCCACTATTTTTGTTATTTTCATCATTTACCTGGAGGAGATAGAAAGTCATTAAAGGGCCAAACTGTTAATGGTGGTTCTCTCCCCATTTGGTGGGATTGCAAATATTTTTTTGTTTCTTGTCTGTGCTTTTCTATAGCTCTCAAAATTTCTACAACAAACATTTTAATGTTTTAATAATCTTTTCTTTTAAATTCATCAGTCTACTGAAATTATAATGTCACCATCAGATTCTGAAGAAACACTTATTCTCTTCAGGAAAAAAAAAGGGTTTCTGCTTAACTTTCTTTTGTCGTTGGCAGATAATTCCTGCTAAAAATAGTCAGTGTAAGGTAGTAGGAAGCAGAAAAGTCCTGAGTCCCCAGGGGCTCAATGAGGAAAATTCAGTGCCACTGACCCCTGGCTCAGCTCTAACTCTACTGGCAGAGAAGGTGCAGGGAGACCTGGACATACAGTTAGTTCTATAGGCAGCTGGGTCCTCACTGCAGCCCTGAGAAAAAACAATGCATCTTGTATTCTTCTGTCCTTACCAAGTGATCAGAATGCTCTGGAATTGGGCCTGTGCAGAGTACTTTTTAAAAAGCACTCAAGTGATTTTAACATATAACTGGTGTTGAGAATTACTACCCGAGCAGGTTCATGAACCTCTAGGCACCAACCTGCCAAATAAGAGAGAATTTCAATTCTCTCAAAATTCAGAGCCCTCCCCGTAACCTTTACATATAGGGGAGGATAAAAGGCAGTCTGCTCTTGACAGTTTTATAAAATTGTACTCTGTAAATAAAAATTTTTATCTGCTTAGATTTATATAAGTATACAACAAAATCCTGGTTAATTTCAAAATTCAAAAGCCAGTTTATATTACACTTAGTATAAATGAGGATTTTAAAGGGACAAATTACTCATATCCAACCTACTTAAGATAAATAAAACCAGGCTTATTTGGTTTTAAAGAGATTGTAAAACCACAATATCTCCTGTTCTTTAAACTTCATCTCTTCTACGGCCATGCCACCCTGAACAAGCCCAATCCTGTCTGATCCCATCTGACCTCGGAAGCTAAGTAGGGTAGGTCCTAGTTAGTACATGGATGGGAGACCACCTAGGAAGACCAGGTACTGTAGGCATAAAAAATAAAAAATAAAGAATTGTAAGCTGACAAGGTCCTTGCAATCTGTGAGGTCAACTAAGGGTTGACTTACCTAAAAAATAAAATAAAATATATAAACAAATAAACAAACAAACTTCATCTCCTTTCGTCTTACACTGACTATGCAGAAGATTTTTAACGAAAACAGAAATTTTCCACAGTAAGAATAACACAGACAACCACACACAAACAACTCAAATACAAATAACTAATAGTGACTTCATATCACTTACATAAAAGTCAATGTTAAATTGACACCATTAGAACAGTTCATCAGTCATCAGGGGAAGAGAGGGCTGGGCCATCTCTTTATCGCCTGTCTAGAAAACATTCACTGTTTTCCCTTTACTCTCACACTCACAATACTCTGACACCAGATCTGTGGGTTCTTCCCATCAAGCAATTCTGACACTAACTGCCCAGAGTCAGCATCAGACCCCACAGGTTAAGGGCTCAGACTCACTGATGACCCCTCACCCATTACCTCAGACACCAGTGCTAAGGCCAGGTTATCACCTGTGCTTCTGAGAAATCAACTATAAGGCAGAGGTTCCCACATCTCCTCCTCATGTTCAATCATTTGCTAAGACAGTTAACAGATTCAAGGAAACACATTTATCAGTTTATTATATAATAAAGGATATGCAAAAGGATACAGATGAACAGCCAGATGAAGAAACACGTAGGAAGAGATCCAGAAGGAACCCTATGCAGAAGCTTCTGTCCTCATGGAGTTAGGGTGTACCACCCGCCCCAGCACATGGATGTGTTTGTTCGCCAGTGTGGAAGTTCTCTTAACACTGTACTTTTGGTTCTTTAATAGAGGCTTCATCATAGGCATGATTATCAGCTCCATTTCCAATCCCTCTCTTCTTTTAGGACAATGAGCGGGGTGGTGGGGGGAAGTTCCAAGTTTCTAATCATGGCTTAGTCTTTCTGGTGACCAACCTCCACTCAGGAGCCCACCAAGAGTCCCATCATTAGAACAAAAGATGTCCCTATCACCCAGGAAGTTCAGAGTAATTTAGGAGCTCTATATCAGAAACTATTATCTCTCAGAAAATTACAAAGGTCTTAGGAGCTCTGTATCCAAACTGGAGTCCAATACTACATGTTAGAACAAAAGAACCTCCTACCAGCCCTGTTTATAAGGAATTTAGGGGTTCTGTCAGGAGCTAGAAGCTGAATATATATATAATCACATTGCCCTAAATTTTCTGTAAGGTAGTAAGGTGTCTCTCTCTTTCTCCCACCCTTCAACACCTCTCCCCCACTCACCTCGAGCCTCACATCTTCGAGAAGCTTAAACATGTGCACAGTTCCATGCTTCACAATCGCAGGCAATGTTGTAAGAAGAAAAAAGAGGTAAAGGGAGCTACAGGTACTACATGCCAGGCTTAGGGCCAAGTTTTTGATACACATTGTTTAATTTAATCACAGTAATCTTGTAATGTAGATACTGTTACCCTAGTTCACAGATGAGGCTCAGGGAAGTTAACAAACATCCTGAAAGTCAGTGATGCAATAATCTCAACCGTCTGTATTCACAAGTAAAATTAATGAGTACCCATTTTTAAAAACATACCATTTTGACAAGCATAATGGATTACTATGAAACAGATTTATGTGTTATATTTAAATGTGTTTGTATTCCCTTAGAAAAAAATAGGCAGTGAAACAAGAAAGTTTGTAAGGGGAAAGGGAAAAGCGAGTCTGGATTCAGGATTGGCCACCAACAATCCAAAGTGGAGAACAGTAATCACAAATTTCTGGCAACTAATTCTAATAGCTGTTATTGCTGGCTGGTTCTAAATCCAAGGGAAGGCACACACACTCAGTATGGATTAAAGTCTGAGGCAGGAGTGACCTCTAATTGTTTTACTCCTTTATCCTCTGTAGATGTTTCTTCGTGTGACTGCCAAGTGTAGTTTGCAAGAGCTTATTCAATAGTCCTGAAGACACAGTTACGTCTAATAGTGTTGTCTGGAAAAAGTGACAACGAGTCTCTTCATATAGCAAAGATGGGAAGAAAAGATAGCTTTTAAATGGAGAACTGTGGTGATTCAGTCAGGTTTTTGATAGGTGAAATTACAGAATTCTAGACATGGACATTGGCACTTCAAACATCGCTTCCATTGGACTATTAGTTGTGCAATGTAAGAATGGACAAGAATCTATCCTGCATTTAAACAGATTATGTTCCAGTTAGGAAACACAGTTCCTGAAACACAGTAGGTACTCAAGAAAGACCAGTTGAATACAATATGGTAGGCATGGTAAGGAAACAAGTATATGAAAATGGTAAAATAACATACAGTGTAACCAATGCAATAAGAAAGCCTGGAATTTGGAAGGTAGAAACATTGCTCCCAGCAGAAGTCATGAAAGTCTTCATGAAGATGGACTATATACAGTCCTGAAAGATGAGGGACTTTGTCAGTCTACCCTTTTCACCTAATGAAAGATAAGGCATATTATATTATGGCAGCCCTGAAACATGCTTATGACTCGATCTAAAATAAACTTCATGCAAAAAATAAGAATCATTAACTTTTAAATATTCTTTCTTTTCCTCTGGAAATCTGGCAACTAAATCTCACTGAAAAGTCGAAGTTAGTGTCTCAGTTTTCTGAGCTATAATAGATTCAATGTGGTTCTTTAAAAAAATCTCTTTCCTCCATCCTACTGCCATATGTAAGTTTTTCTTGAATCATTTCATTATCTTGGAACTGAAAGTCTTTGGAATTTAACTCCTTTTGAGGTTACATCTCCTTTACTGAGCAAAGAAAAGGTAGAGTTTTTACATGTGGGATAAACTCAGTTAATTTTTATTTACTCATTCTGTAAAACTAGTTCAATTAAGTCAACCAATCTCATGAAATTTTATAGCCTTGCATGTCAAAAACCCCACAATGATAAAGACAGAGTTGTTTAACTCTAATACATATGCAATTGTTATGCAAGAAAGCTAGCTTAAGTTCCTTCCAGACCTCCAATATTTGTTACAATAGAATAAAAATTCAAAGAGAAACAAATTCAAATTTGGGGAAAATTCTAAGGGACTCTAGCATGCTTTCTCTATCCTCTCCCCCGCTCCCTTCCCTGTGCATCTGCTACATATTAATGACACTAAAACAACAGAAGACATCTATAAACAAAGTTTCCTGTAAGGAAGACATAGACATTCTGGTGCATATCTTAGTAACAGATGTTTTCATACATCTGAAATCCAATATTCAGCAAAGCAGTGATGATATACTTCATTGTAACATAACAAAGAAATATGTTATAGCTGATTTGTTTTTATTTATAATAGCTCCTAAAAGCCATTCTCGCTCAAGATTATTCAACTCTCTTGCTGTCACAAAACACAATCTTCTTCAGAGTCTGAGTCTAACCATTTGAAATTGAAATGAAGTCTCACAGAAGCTATATGGAAATGCTACATACACTCACAAGATCGGTACTAGTAATTTTCAAGTTCAATCTCATTTCACATATATGTAACTTACCTAAGTCAGTATAACTAGTCAATGGCAGACAGGCAGAGCCTAGGTTTCTGGATTGCCAGTTGTAACACATGTGGCAGTAACAGCAGTGATGGTGGTGGTAATAATTAGTAGGGATAATAACAAATGTCAACATGACTGACCTCACTGTGCCCAACACTGTTCTAAGAACTCTACAAACATTAACTCCTTTAATTGTTCAACATAAAGGTCTTAACCTCATTTATAAATGGGGAAATTGAAGGAAAGAGAAGGTTATGCAATTGATAAGTGATGAGCCACTGAGTCCTGTGGTATTCTGCTTAGACCAATTGGCTATAACACTGGAATAGAAAACACAGACAAAATGCATTGTAGAATTTTTTTTTAAAAAAAAGTTCAATTAAAAAAATTCAATAAAAGTCCAACTACTATCACATCTAGAAAAGTGCTTTTTAACTTGAATATGTATACAGCTGACTTGGGAATATTATAAATATGAATTTTGGTTCATTAAATCTGGGGTAGGGACTGAGATTCTGAATTTCTAACCAGCTGCCAGGGTATGCTGATGCTAGTGGTCCACAAACCACACAGTAACAAGAAAATATTTATAATAGAGAAAGCAGTACTGTTTAATTGATTTTACATATGGGAGAAAACTACTGTTATTAAACCTACAGATTCAACCTAAATTTATCATATATAGTACATTCTTTGTCCTTCCAAACATTGTTTCTCTTCGTTCAAAATGCACCACTATATAGTTCACTGAGAACTCCCATTTTCCCTTACCAAGAACAGCTAAGGGAGTTTCAGGAGCAGATGTCACAGAAGGGGCATATGTAAAATACAGCTGAAGGCAGGATTTAGAGTAATGGCTACATAATTATTTGATGTAAAACAGGATTATTTGCATTCCAAGTCCTACAAGATTTTTTCCTCCTGTAACAAGAGTTCCTGTAGTTAGCAGTTTTTTTATGACAATTTTTTGATTGATTAGAATTAACATATGTGATTCTAAATCATCAAAGAAGCTTTAATTAATCTTTGATTGAATCCATTTTGCCACCCAAATATATATTACTCTCTCCTAAAACCCATTAAGAAGTTGGTTAGCTCTCCCCTGGATTTCAAATAGCCTCGTTCCATGAACTCTGTTCTAATTATATTAAAGAAAGAGAAATTAAGGAGTTCAAATCTCAAATCAAAGCTTTTGACCAGGGAAACTCTAATCACATGAATGCATCTTAGTTGTTATTATAGGCTTAATTGCATCTCCACACCCCAAATTCATATGTTGGAGTCCTAATCCTCAGTATCTCAGAATATTAGATTTAGAGATGGGAGTCTTTAAAGAATTAAGTTAAAATGAAGTTACTAGGGGTGGAACCTAATCCAGTGTGACTGGTATCCTTATAAGAAAGGAGATAAGGGAACACACCCTCACAGAAGGATGACCATGTGAGGACACAAGGAGAAGACAGCCGTCTACAAGCCAAGGAGAGAGGTCTTGAAGAAACCAACCCTATCCACACCTTAATTTCAGACTTCAAACCTCCAGGACTGTAAGAAAATAAAGTTCCATTATTTAAGTCACCAGTCTATGGTACCTTATTACAACAGACATAGCAAACATTTGCTCTTTGCTTTATCAATTCAGAGTAAAATACAGCAGAAACACTATAGATATGATTCAGAAAAAGGCAGGTTGTACATACTATTCCTTACAAACATTATTATTTGAAATGTTGGCACAGGGAAAGCCCTTGGTAAGAATTAGGAGGTCTTGCCATAGATACTAAGTTACTTGTCTCTTTATACTCAATGATGCAAGGTATTTTATATCAATATACATAGTTCTGTTCACTGATATTTAGACTATGCCACGAGCATAACATTTAGGTTTAAATTTTGGTGCTGTCATTTAATGAGCTATTCAATCACCAAATTTGAGCCCCACCCTATCCCTAAAATGGATACCTACTTCATAAAGCTGTGGTAATGATTAAATGAGATAATATATTTCAGATCAGACACTGGCTGAGCAGCTCCTCCAACACATACTGGATATCTGTTAGCCCTTGTTTTTGGATTTATCAAAAATAAGCCCTTCTCACTTATGTACTTTGACAAATGGACAGTAAGTTGAAAAAACAGATTAAAGCAGGAAATCATAAAAATTGATACTTGTATTTTTAAACACTCTCATGTTATTTTATATTATACAAAAGTTCATTCATTCACCATTTTTAGAAGTGAGGCAAAGGCTATTTTATTGAGAATAGTCTGCTGAATTAGAGTTCTGGGTATCTTATTTATGTAAACTACACCACAGTGCCTTACCAATTTTCAGTTTCTTTTTTCTTTTTTTTAAAAAGAGAAACAAGAACTCAAACACCTTGGACAAACAATCTGAGTACAGGGGCCTTCTATATTTTTATATTCCCCCTTTCTTCCTGTACTTCATTCAACTGCAATGATTTTTTAGTGCAGTGGTTCTCAAATGTTAGCATGCTTCAGAATCAACTGGAAGGTTTAGTAAAACACAGATTTCTGGCCCTTACCCCAGAGCTGCTGAACCAGCAGGTCTGGAGTGGGGCCCAAGAATCTGAATTTTTAAGAAGTTCCAAGAAGATGCTGATGTTACAGATGTGGGAACCATACTTTGAGAACTTACCTTCCTTGATCCTATCTTTCAAAGAAAGTGCATCCTTCTGCATTCATATTTCACCAATTTACATAATATTCCATATCTTAAGAACTAACACTACTGATGTTTGGTAGCATACAACTCCCTTGGGAGGAGTGGTAGTGCTTGAGGATCCAAATGGTATGCTGAGGGACTTTTGACCCCACCATGGACAGAGTTGACTTGTTACAGAAAGAATACCCACCCTCAACACATGGAACAGAATCATGAGCTAGAAATATATGCTTTTCTATTCATCAAATAATTATTAAAGACTTTTCTCACTACTAGCATCACAGGCCATAATTATATTACTATACAAGGTGATCAATTCAGTTTTAATAATTTGCAAGTATACAAATACCCTGTTGAGAATTCACAGGTCAGCTTTTCTGCCTTTATCACTGTAGTCTTCTAAGAAATCACATGGTAATTTGTGATTCAAGACTTTTGTGATTTTAACTTTCTTTTAAAACCTTACTCTGTTTTCTAGGAGGAGTTTCAATTGATTCATATACACTGGAGTCCTACAGATACAAACCCAGGACAGTGAAACATGCCTTTCTGGATTCAGTATGCCCCAAATCTATTTTCATTCAATTAAACAACAGACATATATGCTAGAAGATAAATTACACACACCCCCGCCCCCCAACACACATCTTCTGGATATCCAGCTGCACTGACAAACCAAGAAGAGTGTAACGAATTGTGACAGCTTTTCGAGACTACACAAAAGAGATTCATCTCCATTTGCACACACATAAATCAGAGGCCAAGGACAAATAAGTCGCCATCTGTGGTCTTACTCCTCACAACCTACACAGGCACTAGAAGGCAGCAGAACTTCAAGGTCATAAAAAATACAACAGAAATTCTAGCTCATTTTCACTTCTAAAAATCTAAAGAAAACCTAATTTATTCATAAACTATCTATTACCTGATTTTTGCATCTGACTTGTTTTATGCTTGTTTCTCTTCTCAATCAAAAGAAATAAAATATAAGGGCCAGGAAAAAAAAGAAACTATCATTATTAGCAAATAATGTGACTGTCTATATAGAAAATCCAAAAACAATATGCAAAGAGATATTAGACTTAAGAAGAATTTAGCATGGTTACTACCTATAAAAATCAGTATATACTACATTATTATTCTACAGTATATACTACAGCATTATTCTAAGCTACAATAAAAAGCTTAGAAATACAATTTAAAATGACCACTTGTGGTATATTCATACAAATGAATACAGCAACGAGAATGACAATCTACAACTACAACTGGATGATAATAAAAAATAACACTGGGCAAAAGAAGCCAGATACAGAACACATACTCTATGATTCATTTACATAAAGAACAATAACATGCCAAACTGACCCATGCTTTTGGAAATCTGGACACTGGAGGCTCTTGGGGCAATGGCAGTAATGGGTAAGGAAGAAGAGTGGGGCTTCTAGGGAACTGTTAATGTTCTAGTGTTTGACCTGAGTACTGGTGTTTAGTTTCAAAATTAAGCAAGCTGTACATTTATACATACAGAAAAATGTGTATATCACATTATATGTGTTAAAAGTTTTTAAAAAGATACCACTTAAAATAGTAAAAAAAAAAAAAAAAATTAAGTACCTAGGCCTAGGTACAAATCTAACAAAAGATGCATTTTTAAATATACCATGTTATCAGGTTAGAAAATTCAATACTATACAGATGTCAGTTTTTCCCATTAAACTATAACTCCAGTACAATCGAAACATAGTTTCTTAATAGAAATCTATAGAAGGACAAAGCTACCCTTAGAACAGAACAAATTGGCCCTGTAGTTATCAGTAAAGCAGAAGTATGTCTCAGGGATAGACAAACAGAACACTAGAACAGGATCCAGAGCTGAGAAAATGATCCTCAGTTATCTAGAAACTTTATATGAGAGAACTAGTATCATAGATAATTGATGAAAGGCTGGACTATTTCAATAAAAAAGAGCTGGGGCAATAGGTTATCAATATGGAGGGAAAACAAATCCTTACATCATACTATATTTTAAAAAATCAATTTCAAGGATATAATGTGAAATGAAAAACTTTAAAATCTGTAGAAGAAAATTCAATAAAGTACGTTTATGACCTTCGAGTAGTAAAAGACATATAGGACATTAACCTTAAATAAAGGTAAAAGGTATACTTGAGTATTTTTAAAACTAGAACTTCTGATGAGCAATAGAAATTAAAATCCAGTAAAAAGAGAAACTACAATCTGGGAAAGATGTTTGCATATGACTAAAGAGTAATATGCACAGTGCAAATGATTCCCACTAATCAATTAGAACAAAGCAAAAAATGAGCAAAATAGGCAAAAAAAAAAAAAAGAATGGGTGCTTTATAAAAGAAAGCAAATTAATAGCCAATAAATATATGAAAAGATGTTCAATCTTATTAGCTATGAGAAAAATGTAAATTAAAACCATAATGTGATAGCATTTCACATATTCCAAATTAATAAAAATTTTAAAGCCAGCAGTACTGTTCATAAAAGCCCAAACCTGGAAACTACCCAAATGTCCATTAACAACAAAATAATAAACTGTAGTATATTCATACAATGGAATACCACACAACAGCAAAAGTGAATGAAGTACCGCTATATGCATCAACATGGATAAATGAATCTCAAAAACAAAACTGATTGTGGATGTGGTTGCACAATTATATATATTTACCAAAGCTCACCAAACTTCACTTAAATGAGTATACGTTATATGTAAATTATACCCCAATAAAACTATCCCCCCAAAAGTTGAACAAGTCAAGTGGGGGTGGGGTAGAGCCATTTACAAAGAGACCAAAAATAGGCAAACATAAAATTAAATGCAGTTAAATTACAAAAAAAAATTAAAGGAAAGAAATATACAAAATCCAGAATAGTAATTTCCTTTCAGGGACCATGTAAAGTAATGGAATTTGGAAAGTCATACCAGGGGCTTCAAAAGTACAAATTGGGTAATGATATAGGTACTTACATTTTTTCTTAACTGTTAAAACCAAACATATAAATGATTTACTCCTTTTTTACCCTTTATTATTGTGCTGTTTCAAAATTTTTTAACATAGAAGAAATTTAAATAGTTCTATTTTAGAGAGACCAATGGAAAAAACAAGTTTATTTTAGCAAAATTTGGTAATAAATAATAATTAAGGCTAGCTACTTTATTTTGCTCTTAGGTTTCTCCGTAACTTCAAAATTTCAAAACTTTGACCATTAAACATTCCAAATTTGGTTATATTTTCAGAAACAGACCCTTAGTTTTAAGAGCTAAGGGACTATGATCTATGATATGAGCAAACTACTCTCAAAGAGTTCAAAAATAATTTTACATATACACATATACTCATAAAAAGATAATAATGATATACCAAATGCAGCAAAGGTTTAATATGTGGGTGTTTGCTATTCTTACAAGCTAACATTTTTCCATAGTTAAAAAGTAATAATAAAACCATTGTCCAAGGAGAGACTAAAAACTCAACAAAGGAAACATCATTTAATATTGAGAACACACTTTCTATATGCCTCTATCCTATTCTACCCAATTTTGATGGCAATGAATCACATAACTGAGTTACCTACTCCCTCCTACCGGTCTCAGACCAGAGGTTCTGGAATGACTAGACTAAGTATCAGGGCAGGCTTGACTTCATTATTAAAGTGCCCTGAGCTAAAATTGTCATTGAGTGGCAAAGTAGTTTCATATAACACCAAATGTGGTGACACTTTGGAAGAGGACACTGTAGATTTATAAATTTCTGTTTAAAAAGAGTATAATTTTCTTTAGGGAATAAAAAATACAAATAGCCAAATGTCTCCCAACTTCCAAAAACAATGACATTAAACAATTCACTCTCTCAACATGGTAGATTTTCAAAAGTAAAATAAGTTATACTGCATGAACACTTAAAATGTTTTTATTACAAAACCTGACATATTCTACCACAAGTCATCTTCTACTGTATTGCAGGGCTGTGCAACAGCAGGAGAATATACGCTCATTGAAAGTGAAAACCACTCTGATACTTTTCAACTAAACAGTCTCTTGCTTTACATTATATTCAATATGAACGCACATGTCAAATGTACAATATACATCATGACTTCAGGAAAAACAAGGCCAGATGAGATGGAGTGTGTGCAATCTCAAAGGAGATGTTGAAACTCACCCACCACTATATATCACAGCTCATTAGAAATTTACATTAACCTCCTCTGGGTCAAAAAAGGCACTTTGCATAAAAAAGAATTTATCGTGCCCTGGTTTGCCATAAGTATCAATCTTTTAGGGAAAAGTCACCAGAGTATACCATAGCTCATTGATAAGTTAATTACTAGTGAGGCAAAGTATGTGACCAATGGCTTTGAGGAAGGCTCTGCTTAAAATTTATTATAGTAACCACAAAGGACTTCCTGCGATGAATTAAATCCACCCACAACATTTTAATTCTGGCTACTGGGCAATTAGAGAAAATAACAGGCAGCTGCTGATATATTTCATCACTTTAGTATAAACAACTGAGACAGTCTGGAGACCCTGGTTATATACAGGGTCTCTAAATGTATTTTGTTGTTAGTGCTGGTCTCCTAAGGAAAGAAAACCAGATGGGGGGAGAGGGTGGGGGAAGAGGGCGGGAACATGCTTTTAAACACCATAAAATATATCTGACATTAGTGTTCTTAATTTTTTAGAGCTGTGAAAACCTTTGAAATTCTGATCAAAGATATAACTCTCACCTTTGGAAATTGCACATACATCCACAAACACATCATTTTACATTTCATTTCAGGAGTTCACTGACCACAATTTAAAATGCCCTTTACTACTCAGACTGTTGTAATACTGCATACAAGGTTTAAAAAAAGAGTGCCAACTCAAGCTTTTATGCCCAAAGAATGACAAACTAGCAGGTAAAACCAAAACTAAACACAGTTAAGAGATGACAAATATACCAATTGACTTGAAAGTAATAATTATAAGTTTTTATATTAATAAAATTCACCGGATTAACTAACATGACACACTCCTACAAAATGCAGCCACAAATTTATTTTAACTAGCTTCCTTCTTTCTAAACAAAGACTTGCACTAAGACAATTATTAATTACAACCAATCTACTGGGCACTCACAATGCAAGAGTTTGTTGAAGACAAACACTATTGACCCAAATAGTTTTCAGAGGATATAGTCTGTAGCATACTGCTCTAATTGTTTAACTTAATCCCTGTTCTTTGTAAATCCTTGTTCAAATGTAAATTACATCTGGCAGAGTCTCAAGAGTGTGAGATATCTGATCTTTTCTTGCTGATCAGCGTAAATACAAAACTACAAATCTCGACTTCCTAACAAATAAAGAGCTGAGAACAATCTGATTCAATTCTTACAAACCAGGGGGGATTTGAACAAATCTAAATGCAAACTTTATTTTTAATTAGAGAAATAGAAGATTAAAAATATAATTACTCAAATACATGTGATTTATAAAATGGCTTATTAATGGATTACAAAATAAAGCACTGTAATTATGTATTTCACTGGAAAATTTATCTTAAACTCTTTAGGACCAACACATTGTAGAATTTAGGTATACAAATATACATTCCTTTCTTATACCCTATTTTCTGGATGAATACCTCAAGGAATTTTAACAAAAGCATTATTTATTCAACAGCTGAACATCTAACAAAATTACAAAGCAATAAAAATCTCTCAATCTTAAGAATTTATCTTTATTTGTCTAAAAATACTCAAAAACACTTAATCATACCTAAACAAATCCAAATAAAACATTAAAAATTTCTTAAAGATTAGAAATAGCCTTTAACCATTCACCTAGAAAAATCTCTAATTACTAAGGGACTTTGAATTTTTTCTCAATTTTACATTTCTTAAAAGAATTATTTAAAAGAATACAATACTGTTGGCTGTGAGTGACTAAATATGTGGGCCATCACAAACCAATGCTACAGAGCTGCACTCTGCCAACCATCCACTTACCTGCTCTGACACAATTGAACCTATGCCTCATATTTTTTATAACACCTTTATCCTTTATTGAGACATAATCCATATATTATGCAATCCACCATTTAAATTCTACAGTTCAATGATTTTTAATATATTCTCAGAGTTGTATAATCACCACCATAATTAATTGTAGAACATTCTCAACACCCAAAAGGAGACCCCATACCCATTTGCAGTCACTCTCCATTTTTCTCAGGTCCCCCAGGCCTAAGGTAACCATCAATCTACTTTCTATCTCTATGAATTTGCTTGTTCTGGACATTTGATATAAATGGAACCATACAATATGTGGTCCCTAATGGCTAGCTTCTTTCACTTAGCATAATGTTTAAAAGCTCACTCACATTGTAATATACATCAGTACTTCATTTCTTTTTATTACTGAATAATATTCTATTGTATAGATATATCATTTTTTCTTTAGCTAGTCATCAGTTGATGAACATTTGAGGCCTCATTTCATCAAATCTTTTTTTCTTAAAAGAAAATATTTTAGCCTTCCAAAATATTTTTATGTACAACTTTTCTAGAAGCAATTTGGCAGTTGATATTTAAAATTTAAGTGTTAATATCCTTTTCTCTAGGTTTCCACTTCAAATAATTTAAATTAAGAAAAAAATTACTGTGAAGGCAAATATAAATGTAGAATAATGCTCCCTAGAACACTGTTTATAGCACACACAACACTATGCATTCACTACACTGTTTGCAATACAAGAATACAAGAAGTAGCTATTCCTGGGTCAAAGTTTGTCTTACTTCCATACACCATGGAACTAATCTCAATGATTTGGCCATTTGGACATGATAACAGCTGAAAACAAAGTCATAGTTTATTAAATCAAAGAAGCTGTGTGATGGTGTATAAACTGGCAATTTCCTTATTTATTGTAACTCCTTGCAAAGTCTCAGGATAAGGTTACACAACTCAATACAGTTTGTTTCCATGTATTAGCCTATACAGTCAATTTATGCCAACTTGGTGTTCACATTATCCATATTATTATTTAAATACATGCAAATGTATTCCTCATATCAACCACTGTCATTTCAATTTAAAGATGATGCCACTGATAGTGACTTCTATCACTAACTTGTGTACAGATTTGCCTGAAGAAACGTCCATATTTTCCAAGTCATAAATACAATTTTAAACAAGTAAACATTACTTTAAATCTTACAATCTAGCAATCTGAGGGTGGATGGCAAACAAAGCAAACTGATAGGTTCAGCGCCGGACACCATTCTAAGCACTCTTCAAGTACTAACTCATGTAACCTTTACCTCCACCTGAAGTAGGTACACCATCTTATCCTCACTGACAAATGAAGAAACTGAGGCATGGAGAGGACAGGTAACTTGACCAGGATCACATGGAAGTATGCGAAAAAGCTGGGATTTGAATGCAATCTGGCTCTGGAGTGTGATGCCTTTTTGACTACTGCTCTGATGAGTCCATTATGAAGGAAAATCAAGTGTGGGCACACCCTCTCAAAGAATGTCATCCATGCAGCTATGAGTGCTACCACATTCTGGTCATCTCTTTCCAAATTAATTAGTAAAGTCCTATCCATCATCTACTTCTTGCTGAATACTATAAAATCAGCCAAGATGGAACACAAAATCTAAGGGAGAATCTCAATATGCAATACATTTACAATCTAATTATGGAGGCAATTATGTCTAAAGGAAGTAATTAGTGAATGTAGTGTTAGGGTTATCACAATATTTAAAGATATTATATGTATGGATTATCTAACAGCCAGAAAGAATTTTTTTCCTTACTATTCACATTGTCATGAAGCTCACCATCACAGGGGCTTCACACACTTTTCAAAAAGCTTTAAAAGAACATTATGAGGTCTTGGGCCAGTCTTCCTCCAGGAAACATCAGAGAACATTTTCAATAGTGAAATGTCTCTAAAAGCTGTCACCAAAACCTGCTATTGAAGCAGCCTTCTGGTCCAATAACCTGACACAGAAATAGCAAGTTCTTCATATAAAGACAACTGCTTCTACCAGCCGTTAAGACTCATCTAGTTACAATTAAACCTTGTACATAATGAAGGATTTAATCAAAAAATAATCACCAACCATTCTAATCAACTGTAATTTGTCTTCTGTGACATGAATTTCATCTTCTATTTCCAGATGATCAACTTAAATTCCTCAAAAGATACTAAAGTTCCTTGCAAAAACTCTTCCCTGAAAAAATTTATCTCTGGACCTCTATTCCTCTTAAGCAGAAATGTTTTTTGCAACTGCTCTTTAAGAATAACTATATTTGCATAGGGTATTCTGTACAGCACACATCTAACTCTGTATCTGGTGAAAATTAGATACAGCATACTTCTTAATATCTAAAATAGTTAAATAAAATGTCTATAAATATCCCAATACATAGTTTGTTACTTATAACATTGGTTCTCAAGCTATAAATAGTAAAGACTATTCTCTATAAATGTAGCACAGCTGTTATTTGAATTTTGAGAGGCAAAGTCTACCAACAATTGGGTATTTGAACAGCAATATATTTTTTCCCATCAACTATACTTATATTAGATTAGGAAATTTTGTTTAATTCCATCATCTTCACCTTAAATGTAAAATGTAATATCTTCAATTATTTCCTGGTATATGACTTCTTCTTGTACTTTAATTTCATTTTCTCCATCTAATCCACTGTCATGGGTTTAGTCATAAGAACACGAACATGGTTTTCATCCACTATTTCTTTGAATGTGTAAAAATCCAACTATAAAATTATTTGCACAATGCTAACATTCTTTTGACATTTATTTCTAAATAAAAAATTACTATCTTTGTAAGCTATATACAAGTCATTGTTTAAGGAGCTACATACATCTGATCATTCATGCAATGCTTACTGCAGGCTTTGTGCTAGGTATACAATGACAACCAAAACTGGCATGATGCTTGAAGCTTCATGAGAGCTTCTAGAGCTTCTAGAAACATTCTCATTTATGTTTAGAGAGCCTGCATGGAAAACTCAGCCATACCCATACAAAACCATGTATTTTATGTATATTTGCAAACAACTCTTTTATTGTTGAGCTACATCATATTTGGGAGCAGCAAAGTAAAAAGGATTTTATAAAATATTCAGTTGCCACTAAAAATAAAATTCTCAGAATACCAGATGTTTCTCTGTATGAACACACACAAGTTAAGAGTTGGAAAGCAGAAGAGAAAAAAATATATCATTCTTAGAAAAATAAAATGGCTAGAAACAAGCAGTCACTGTAAACAATCCTAAAACAAGATGATCTCAACATCTTCTGCATTCAGTAGCTTTCTCTCAAACAAGTAGATATCTATCCCACCTTAAGTAGAGAAGACTCCTCTTTAGGCAGGATAGATCATTTTCAATTATATTTATATTAAATCTCCACATTAACCCAGCAATAAACATGAAAATCGGGTACACCTCATGCAATTAAAAACTTCTTGTTACCACTAGTCAGCACGCTCTCCCCAAGAGGATATGGGTGCACTATGGGAAAAGTTGCATTACGCATTCATTTTGAATGGCATTTGTGATTACCTAACCAGGATTAAAAGTTGCCAACATAGTAGAATCATAAGAAAAGAACAGGAATCAATGGGAAATTAAAAATAAAATTTTTCCAAGAGTGAGATTCATGAAAAATAATTTTAGATTTTGCTTTGACTGAGAACATTAATGGATCAACATCTGGGTACCAATGTTTGTTGAATGAACTTAATCAATGAATAACAACTGAAAATAACTTCAAAACTAAGAAGTCTTTGTTAAGCAAAACTCTCTCCACAACCTTTTTCCTTCTATATCCTAAATATGCATTTATAATGTGATCGGGCTAGCCAACAAATAGGTGACTATTTTAGAGTAATAACCTTCAGGACTACTACATGAGAAGGTAGTCTTATATCAATTATGGTTGAGGGGAGATTACGGGGCACCCCTTTTCCTTTCCAGGGGAGCTATATAAGAGTATCACCTGTCTGAGAGATGTGAGGTTTTTAAATTGATCCAAAGGGCCCACAGTTTTAAATGTTTGAGAAATGCTTTTTATGTCATTCCTCCGGAGAGGAACATTATTTTTCAGAAGAATAAGTAAAGAATTCCCAGGAGAATAAAGTCAAGTAAAGAATTATGATGGAATTGTGTCTATCATAGAATAGTGCAAGAGAAACAGCAAAACAAAAGCAAAAGGAGCTGGGAAGAAACCCCTACTGGGTTCACCTAAGGAGAGAATTCAGAGTACTATGTACCACAAATCCCTTCACTGTGCTTGTCAGTGCCCACCCTTGCACTTCAAGGCTTCAAAGTGAAAGAAACTAAATTCTTTCAAGAAGCTTACCATGTAACTCAGTTTTTAAAAATTATAAAAAACAAAATGGTCAAGATCATGTTCAAAACTGTTTAAGCAACATTTAAGGGGGCTGAAGTTAAGACAAGTATCAATTTCTGGCTTATTAATGACAATGCGGTGAGCAGAATCAAGCTAACATTATCAGTCAGCCCCAAAGTGTCTTACATGTATGTGCAATTCAATTATTTAAATTGCAGGTTTGTCTGTCCTCTCTCCTACTGCACAATAAAGTTAAATTTCACAAGGACAATCATTTATTCCCAATAGTACAAATAAAAATCACTGGGTCTAGACATCAAAAAGTTTTTGTTTCTCTTTCCATATTGTGACCAATAAAAATGGGGTAGAGAGGGAGAAAGAATGGCATGTGAAGTAACATAAAGTAACAATAGGAAAAATATATACTACCAATGACTGCGGAAGGGCCCAAGAGAACTATTTGGGTAATGGAAATATTTTATATCATAATGGTGGCAGTTACAAGGGTGAAAGCAATCATAAAAACTCAAGAAGGTATATACTTAAAATGGATGCAGTTTGTTGTAGGTAAATTATACCTCAATAAAGTTGATTTTAAAGAACATTATCCAGGAACCAACCGTTCAGTTTAGAGTAAATCAGCTCTATTAACTCTATTTCTTCTCCTTTAGTTGTTCATATTGTAGCCACCTAATTCTCACAAAATGTATTTAAAGAATGGTAGACAAAATAAAAATGATATTCAAATAAGTCAGTTTTTCTACTTTTTACAAGCTCAGATCATTCACTGGCCTAAAAAGATATATTTTTTAAAATTGTATCTTTAGTTCTCAAAAGTTGACATCAGGAAACTGTGCCTTATTCCCTATTGCCCTCAAATGTAGAAAAAGAAAAAAAAATAAAGTACTAAGCCTAATCACTGGAGAAAGAATAAGTAAATCATATTCATAAAAACAGTAAAAAACTTCAGGGTTATATTGAAGAAGATAACTGGAATGTTGTCAAATAAAACACTGATGCTGCTTTCTTGAAGAGAAACCCAGAAGTTTAAGGGGTTTTTGGCAATAACATATAAAAGTAAACAAAAATGATGCTAGCCTGGCAAACTTTTCATGAGCTTAGGTTATCACCATCTGTGGAGTTTCAAAGCTGGTATAATTTTGTCCCAGATAAAGCCATAAAGCTATACCATCCAAAACTTGACTATCTGAAAATAATATTACAATTATAGATAAAGGAGAATAAGGCCTTTATTCTATTTGATTCAAATCTCCTAAAGATCATTCTATTAGCCAATAGTTCAACAATTAGTGGGAGAAACTCAGAGTTCAGACATAGAAACTGGTTCTCTGGTCCTTATAAAATTTCACATAGCTTTTACTGAGTCAAATGTTCCATTCTCTTTTTAGTAGCAGGAAGGAAAAAAAATGTATTACAAGTGACTCAAAACAAAGTAATTTGCTTCATTAGTGAGATGTTTTCAGAGCACAGCCACTGAAGACATTGATATTAAAATTTATTACTTATCCAGTAGTTTTATTATCAGAGTTGATTGACTTTGTTGTTCTATTTTAGATTATCTTTATGGTGCATAAATTAGCTTTAGTCATAATTTTAGATTAAGGAATAACCACACACTCATCAAATTAAAAAGAAGTACAAATAGGTTAGCGGTAGGATAAAGGTAAGATTAAAATGAAAGTTATCAATGTCAACTCATAAAAAGTGTGTATATATTTAATTCTATCTCTAAATTGGCCTAACATGGCAACATTAGTACTCATGAGAGATGACCTGGTACATCCATTAGAATTCTTCCCTAATGTTCTTTTCTACAAAATGGAATTATATTCTAAAACAGTAAGTATTCATTATTCTGGAATGTATTTTTGGCAGTAAACAAGTACACTTTCAAAAGTTCTGAAGTGTAACTAGAAGAATACATTTAAGACTTTCACTGGTCAAGATGTGACAATTTGAGCATTTACAAAAAAGGAGGGTGTGAATAACAAGTATCTACTAAATCTAATCCAAATAGAATACAATGTTTGTTTCAACACAGATCAGGCAGATTCGCTTGACTATATGTGTCCCCATCAGATAATTTTGAGACATTATCAGTATCGTTGTTCTTATCATCACTGTGCATCATACTACTTCAGCATCATCTTTGTCTTATGGTTTTTACTACTGCATTAGTAGAAATAATGCACTAAGAAAAATACCTAACACATTATTTACCATGCGCTAGAAATTATTTAAAGTGCTTTACTTATTTTACACAAAGTTGGAAATCAAAGCACACTGAAGTTAAGGAGCTTGCTCAGGATCACCTAGCTAGTAAGTGCAAGACCCAAGGTTCACACCCAGGGATCCTGGACTCTAGAACTCATGCTTCTCAAGCTTCTTCATCAACAGGGAAGAAAGATTCTAAATATGCCAGCAGGATCTAATCTAGCATAGTGGACATTCTGTTCCCTTTTAGTACTGAGTACACTTTCTCAGGGGACAGGTAGACTGAGGAGGGGAAAACTCTGGTGAAGGGAGATTAAAGGTAACGCAAAACCAAAGGAAAAAAAGTCAATGAGACAGAACTTTGACTTGGACCGCTTTGCTAAACTTAGCATTCTAAATTTTTAGGCAGAGTTACAGCCTACTGGCAGTATGCAACTGCTGTGTCTTTGTAACCTTTAGAGATAAAATCTTCATCTCAGTAGTATAAAAAATATGCACAGAAAAAGGGAAATGCATCAAAATGTTAATAGAATGGTGTGCAAATTTTATTTTATCTCTAATATCCTACATTTTCTAAGTTGTATAATAGTGAATGGGCATCACTTTTATAACAAGGGAAAACTGTATATCAAAAAGTCATTGGAGAGTTCAAAAAGAGAAAGGACATACGCTTCTCACTTCATCTGCAATGATGAAATCTTGAGCCATGCAAAAGTTAGCTGCGAGCTCCTAAAAAATTAGTCACACAGACACTGAGATTGAAACAATATCAGAAGTAGAACCGTTTTGTTATTTTCTCATTTTAAAAGGGTATGAAGAAAGAAAGATAGCAAGAGCCAACCTCACACTCAACTGCTCAAGGATCAGAAAACTAAACGTGTCTAAAGCAGAGAAAATTATCTGAAGCCTTCATGGAAGGACTGTAGGTTTCAGGAACTAAGATGCTTGGTTATCTCCAGCCATGAAATAGTCCATCATACAGACTGCCATTAGCAACAACTTACTATAAGCTGCCACCCATCTTTCACTCCCCAGGTAGGATCTGCTACATAGGTTTTTCTCTTGCTCTCAGCCACTGAGTCTTCTGCCTTCTTACTCTGATTCCTGAACAACAAGGCTTAACCATGGGACTATGACTCAATGTTTGGTAATTGTTAGGAGACATATTAAAAGTAACTTGTTAATAAGGAAATTATTAAATAAAATCTGTAATGGCTTACTTAATAATTTAATAAAATCTGTATAGTCTTAATAAAGTCTGTAATGGCTTATTTAAAAATACAAATAAAATAGATTCAAAGATATCCCTGTAAGATGTTATTCTCACATGACTTCTATTCCAGTGTGCATTCTTGGACAGCAGTCTGCCAGGAGTACTGAAGGTCGTAAATGTCCTACGACCTTCAGTACTCCTGGCAGACTGACATACTCAAGAGTATCATTCAATCTGTATGTTTCCGAGTTTAAAAAAAAAAGTTGGCACTTGCCACAAGAGCAAGTGGAAGATACAGACAGCATTAACTCAAACATCATTTAGTGGCCAGAGACTGAGAGCTGCACTTACCCACCAGGAGAAAGAAGAATAAGCAGGCCGGCAGGCGCTGCCACTCACAGAGCTATCCCAGATGAACAGGAACCAGACTATAACATCTTCTCTCTCTTTCAAGTCTGTCCATCCACCCCTTCCCCCCATGTCAACCAGAGGAAAAATATTCTCATAATCTGACTCACATCAATGCCAACCAAGTCAGGTTGCACCCAAGGCTGGGATCACACACAACCTCTGGGGCAGACAACAGTTCTGGCAATAAAGGAAGTGAAACATACATAAATAAAGTGATGACTTTGCCTAGGACGGGATCCTCTTCCACTAGTTACCTATATAGAACTTGCTGCTGAAGCTATATAGATTGTGCGACAAATATTAAAAATGTGAACTTTGTCAAAGTTTGGGTGACCCCTCAGCTGAATCAACCTTTCTAATCTTAAGCAGTGCTAACAGAGATGGCCTCTGCGTGTCAACCCCAAGCAATGGTAGTCAAAGCTGTAAGGGGCCAGAGCTACATCTGGATTGCCTTATCCAAAAAAGCCACACAACATTGCAGAGTCTGTCATTATGTAATAATTTAATGTGGAAATTAAAGGTTTCACAGGGCCCAGTCTAGAGGAAGCAGAACCACAAGTAACATGAGGGATACAGCCTGAGGATCAAATAACACTCCACCTACAGACTATATGTACCAAGACACAGCTCTTCTTACAAATTGCATATCCATCTCTTTCATGGTATCCAATCACAAACATCCAAAGGGCGCCTACTGTGTACAAGCATGTGCCAGTTGTTGGGGGAAAGGAGTAGGGAAGAAACAGAAGATAAGTAAGACAAGGGGCTCTGCTCTCAAGTTTACAGTCTAGCAAAGGTGGTAAGCCATTTGCACAAATTCTAGGGACACAAAGTTGGTCGTTAGCTTTGACCTGAGTGTATGGAAACATTTACACATTACTCTCTCCATGACTGAATTCACAGAGATATAATGAAACTTCAGTATGAATGCCAAGGCACTTTACAAGTATCACTCTGCTTGTAAATAAGCTAAACAAACAAACAATCAAGCATGCATGAACACACAAGCAAAATAGTCACAGTAAGCTGTGCCTCCAATCTATAAAACACTCTAGAAACTAGTGAAGGACCAGAAGATTAGAACAGCTCTTTACAGACCCACGGTTCCTGAAGTGTGTAACCAGAATCCCTGAGGCAGCCTCTTCAGAGCATACCTGCCCAACTGTGCCCACCCTCCCTGTGACTTTTGGGGTGGAGATGGTAAGTGAGAGGTATACTCGGACAAAGACACCACATGATTCCTACATGCTTTATCTCCTCTCTACCATCTACAGAGCTCCTCAATTGCCAATGGAAGCAAAGAAGATTAAACAGTTTATTAAGTAAAATGTCAAGCTGCTTCCCAAAAGTCCAGTCCAATACCAAGGCTACAATTTGGCCAAAATAAAAAAAAAAGTGCTTTAAGTTCCGAAGATGATGTACCCTAAAGATCATTCTCTAAACTGACATAAAGCTGCAGAGACCTTTTAGCATCTGTCTGCTACCCTAGTCAGAGCGTATGAGGTGTTAGGCAGTTTCCACTTGAGGACTGGCCTCCACGCAACAGCTCCCAGAGCAGGCAGCACCAGATACTGGCCAGGGCTTCTGCCCCTTACAACAATGGTCATGCAGGGACATTCACTTATGACTCCAGTCCCACATGGCTGTGTGAGTTAATGTAATACCCTGCTGCAAAATGAGAAGTCTTTATTAAAGGGCCAAATTATGCAAACAAGAAGCCACAAGCGACTGAAGAGCTTTCATGAGAAACAGCTTTTCAGAAAACTAGAAATGTGAGCACTATTATTTTTCCCCAATTTATAGGCCCCAAAAGGCATATTGGGTCCTGATCTACAGCTTCTCTCAATTCCACCTCACTTGCTAAAGGGTAGCTTAAGATGTCCAAAAACAACAGAGAACATCTCTTGGACAGCTGTGAGACAAGAGCCTTGATGCACAGGGCTGCCAGGCTCTGGCTAGTAAGCATCTTGCACTGCAAACACTACGAGAAACAAAAGTACTCTAGAACTGCCTCATGCTACCCAAGGGCTTGGTGAGACAAAGGAGGTGCCTTTGAAAGAGGTATCTTTTGTTTAAGTTTCTACGTGTTCAAATCTGAACCAGAGTTTTCAGTCCTCTCTCAAATACCACATTACTCCTACTTGTTCAACTAAAAAGCAGATCAAGAAACAAACTCCTTGCATTTTCACAGGCAAACACATGTGAATAAGCTGACCTTCTACAGCACTTATTTTTGTCTTTATTCAAGGCAACAAGTTTTGGCTACATGGATGGAGGAATGGCACCAGAATGAGAAGCAGAATAGATTCACAACTTTTATGGCTATAACCTATTTCTGCTCAGCATTCAAACCAGAGCCTATCACCAACATCCCTAGAAAGAATTCATTAACTAAGAGGTTTGTGGAGAAGTTCCCTGTCACTAACACCCATAACCAGGGCTATCCAAGATCCAAAATATGTTTCTCTATTTTGAATTTTTAGAGAGTCCCTGAATCCTTGTCTCCAGTATGATAAACAGAACAAGAGTCATCAGCCTGGGGACTGGGATGATAAATGTTTAAGTCAAAGACTACATTAAAGTTAATTAAAAAAAAAAAAAACACTCTGGTAATTAAAGCAGGTAAACTGCTGTAAGCAAGTAACCAATCTGAAATCTATTTACCTTCAAGTTGTAATCATTAGATCTCCTCTCTCAAAATCCTGAAATAAAAATGTTCCTCTACACTCAATATCATACCTGGAATGATGCTTTGACAGGATCTGATACATGCTGAATAACATCTGTCTAATCAGGAAGGGTGACTATCAAGTAAAAGGCTTTACCTTTCTAATTTAAAACTGAAGCTATCTAACACATACCTCAAATATTTTAAAACATTCACCCAATCCCCCATACCTGTCTTGGCCTTCTGCTGACTCAAAGGCAGCTTTGAGGAGGGGCTAGAAAGTCAAGGCCATCAGGACACTAGTTGTGCTCAGGGCCCTGCCGAAATTGGAGCTAAAGTCCCATCCCTACAAGCCGCAAACAAGCCCCAACGTTAGTCAGGTAGTTTGACGACAATAGGTGAAATTCCAGGCAGGCTATTTATTTGCACTGAGGTTTTTCCGTCAGATATTATTCCACACTTCTGGTGCACCCTGCCATCACACACCCCCATTCTTTGCATATACACTTTAAAAAATATAGCAAAGTTTTGTGAAGAACACTTATTTCTTACAGGTATTCACAATTTCTTGACATAAATTCTTTACCTACAGGAATGACTGCCAAATGACTAGAGACTGGTGAACACCTGTTATAGACAAAATATCCCTCTCAAAATCCATTGTGTCCATCCCTGCAAAGCCATGCTCCTGTGGTCTGTCAGCTGAGAAAGTGAAGTATCAGATTTGACAATGTAAAGGTAGTCTTAAAGTGTCCACACTTAAATCAAAAGTAATCCGAAAATTCATAACATTTACAGTGAGAATTTTGAGACTTCCTTCTTTAATCACTCTTTTTAGGTGTTTATAAAAGAAACAAGGCCCAGGTCAATGAGCTTTAAGTGTTCCACAGTAATAAAAACAATGAATTGTCAACATAGTATGTACCAGGTGTCAAGCACCATGCTAACCCTAACCCTGGGAGGTCTGAACTTTTATTACACCCACTCTACAAATAAAGAAACCAAGACATAAGGCTTAAGAGACTTGCCCAAAATTTCACAGCTAGTACGTTGTTAGTCAGGAAGGTGCATAAGCAGTCTGCCTCCAAAGTCCACTCAGTGGCTCTTGGCTACTACACCATTCTATCACAATACTTGATAGTGTTTCACAGAACTAGTTATTCACACCCAGCGGATGGCCACAGAAACACCGAAAGAGGCAAATAAAAGATATTTCTTCATTGAGAGTAAAAGCTCTGACTCATCTACAAGGTAATTCAGAATACTTATGAAATCTTAAACTTTGTTTAGGCTAACTTTTAAATAGACTGGTGAGGTAACTTCAATTTTTCAAACTACAAAAGCAAAGATGTACCTGTCATTCAAAAATTCAATTATACACACAAATAAGAAGAACTCTATTCAATTTTAAAAGAAAAAAATCCTCTAACAATTTATAGTACATGGTTTGACCTAAAGAACCAAGCGAATCCAAGAGGCTCAAAAACTCTACTAGTTGATGTCCTATTAGACATCATGGACATGCATATCACAGTCCAGAGGTCACACATGATGGTGTTCCCATCAGTTCCCAGGAAAGGAAAAAATTAACAATGTGATGTGTTTTTTTACAAAATTAAATGTAGCCAATGTTTAAATTCTACTTATGTCCTTCCTTTTATTCCATTACCAGTCCTTTAGTTTATTAAACACAGTATCAAGATATTGTGGTATTTTTTAGTGCTTCTTAGCACATGTAAAAGAATTTGGAAACTCTATCTATCCAATTTTTTTTATTTCTACTTGGTTTTTTAAATTGTAGTTCTCAAGTCTAGGAACCAATGGTCAAGGACAGCTAGAAGTCACCCTTGGAAAACATTAGAAATAACAACCTGCCTAGAGAATTTTTTTTTTTTAAGTCCCTTAGGAGTATAGTGGACCAGCAATTTTGGAAAATCATTTCCACTGAATAATCCATCATGAAAATGCAGACTAAGCTGTCATCCTCAAGAGAGGAATACAGTTTAACTATGAAAGCCAATAATACTTCAAGGCTTCAAAAAAACTTAAAAGTGACATTACCATGGTAATGTTACCTATTTGTACTGTAATTCTAGATCAAAAAAGCAGATGTTTAAAACTGGATAAGGCTGCTCAAATTTAACACCATTATCTTGATAAGCTTTTGCTACCACACTTCTCCCTACTTAAAACATTACCCAAGAGAAACAAGTAACTTTAAGAATCTTTCTCAATGTAATAATGTAGCTGTTCCTTGTTATAATTTGCACAGTGAATACTAAGCTTTAATTAACTATATAAATAGAAGTAGTTAAGAATAGAAAACAAAAAAGCAAAACAAAACAAAACACCCTAACAATTTGTTATCCAATTTTTAAAAAGGCAATTACAATTGCAAGTTCAGCTGTAAACCTTTCTACATTCTGCTTAGCTGGGATAATAGGTATGCACACAAAGCATAGATTCTGAGAACTTGTTTTGCTAACCTTGAGAATGTAAGTATATTTAAAGATCTGTTCATCAGTTCAACAAACTACACGTGTTTTATTGCTTGTGGCCTTTCCAAAATTTGGGATAAATCTACTTGGTGCTTGTAACAGAATGCCTGTGCAGTTCACCATTGTTTGCCCTTTCCAATTTTCCTGAGGCTCCCAGCTGGAGATACATGAATATTTGTAGTCATTCAGGGTAGGTGTAACAATCTAGGGAATGTTCTCTCAGGACAAAGAATCAACAGCAAAGGGTGAAGCTTCCCTTAACTCAAAGGCTTCCTTCCTCTTCCCTGTCTTAAAAAAGAAGGTTCCAAACATCTTCCCTCAAGGGAACTGCAAACATCAAGCTTCTTCTGGCAGCAGCAAAACTCATCACACCTATGAACCAGACTCTGAAAGACCCCATAAAATCAGTAACTCTATTCTGCTTTCAAAAGAAAGGGTAAGAGGCACAAATCAGAGGGAAATACATATATACACTTACACATACATACACATACACATACACATACACATATACATACACACACACACACACACACACACACACACACTCACACACGACCACCACCATCGCTGCCGCCGCCGCCACCCCCGCCACCACCACCCCGCCCTCTCCCTCAGAAGAGTTCATCCTACCATCGAAGATAGGAAATACTGGGAATTAACAGCAGTTTGGTAAAGTTGTAACAGAATCAATCACCAGAAACAAAACAAGCTGCCCAAGGAAGTTTCAAGCTAACAGCTCTGGAAATGTTACTTCTCACTTCATACATATATACTTATTGTATAAAAGAGCTTTAAGTCTCAAGGATAGCTTTAAAATCACTGGGTACCAAAAGAACACAACTGTACATGATAAACACCAATTGAAAGGTCCAAACCAGATGATTTACAAAGCCCTGCAGACACATGCAAAAGCTGCCATCCTAGTCAAGGAAAGAGGCAGGTAGAGTATAAGAACCAAGGCTCCTCAGTTAGTTGATAATGACTGGATATCTGCTGTTAGTGGCTGTCTTATTTCACTTGACACCTTGGATTCTCTCATTAGCTACTGCAGGCAAACAGAGACTGCTGAGAACAACCCCCACCTTTACCTGACAAGTAAATTACAACGCAACCCATTTCAGCCCCTATAAATGTTTACTTATATTTGACTCAATTGTACATTTATGTACAGTTGGGATAAATGTGAACTTTAGAGCTTAAAAAACTTATAGATTATCTAGTCTAGCCCTCAATTTTACAGATGAGGAAACTCAGATGGAAAAGGATTAATGGCTAATTCAAGGATACAGACCAAATTAGGGGCAGAACAAGGCAGCACCCAGACTTCCTACCCAGTTCACTGCACCATGCTGACTTTCTGCATAGACAGGGTACATATAGGAGCTGAATGAAGTTGTTGGAATTGCCACATAGTCAAAGAGCCTGAAGCAGGGAACTGTGGTCCACAGGACCCCAGAAAGCTAAAGACCCTATGTTTCCCAGGAAGTCAGAATCAGGTGAAGAGATAGACAAGTATCCTGCATCTAGACAATTTAGGTCATTCCTTTACCTTCTGACAAAATTCAAGTAAAAATAAATAGCGGCATTTTGATTAAATATGCCTGGTTAGGAGTAGAAGGCTTTAGTTTTTAATGAGAATAAATTTATTTAGCTATCTGAGGCTTTATTTTCATACTAATACATACCCTTGACATAAGAAGGCCTATGCTGTCCAATACAGTAGCCACCTGCCATATGTAGCTATTTAAATTTAAATTAATAAAAATTAAACAAAATTTAAAATTCCATTCTTTGATTGCATTAGCCACATTTCTCAATACTCATACACGGCGAGTAGTTACCATATTGAAGAACAGATAGATAGAACATTTCCATCATCACAGAAAGTTCTATGGGAGTGGCTGGTCTAGACCAGTGGTTAAAGTTCGATCCTGAGCTAAGCACCTGGGAACTTGTCAGAAACACAAATTCTCAAGACACACACCAGACTAACTGGATAGAACCTTCTGGGGTGAGGCGCTTTCGATGATTCTATGCACATTAAAGTGAGAAACCGCCAGTCTTGTTACTGCCCATACAAAATCACTTTTTTCCTGACCTAGTTCATACTTATATCTGAAAATTATCAACCTTTAACTTCATTATAATGTAAGAGCATAGTTCATAATGTCATACAATTTCAAAGACATGTTTTTATGTTAATAAACTTGCTTGAGAAGAAATGCCTTTAATTAGCAAAGGATTTTAAAAACGTTTCATGAAGATGATCTTAGTTATTCATAACAGTTAAGAGAAACAACTATAAGGTCCAAATATATTGAAATGGTTAAAAATAATAAGACTAAAGACACTTGCATTTAAATTATAATTGTGAAAGCTATGTTGTATGTCAAAGGATAAATGGGAGAAAAGCAAAACACAAAATTGTAATTACAAATATCTGTTATATAGACAAGGGCAAAATTAAGGCAGATGAAAACCAAGAATAACTGATTTGTCAAGCTTGCCTAATCAATGACCCCCTTCCTCCTTTTATTTCTGCCAGGCTTCTTAGAGTTACCTGTGCCAAAAAGATACAATCGTGTTTTGATGTGAAAAATCCACTACAAGAACATTTGGTAAAATAGTTTTACAACTTTATCAATAATTCGGTGAATTGTTCATCTCATATTAAAACAAAATAAAGATTGTATTCAAGCAAATGATGAGGCTTGGCTTGAAAGTCAAAGAGGATTTCTCCTCTTTTCTTTTGTTAACTTAGATCCTACAATCAAATATAAGAACTAAGCATTTTTACAAGTAAAATTTTAGAAATGTAAAAACTTGACTTTTTTTGTTTATTTAGTTTTCACATAGTTGTTGAGTGGTAAAATGCCAAATAAACCCAACAACTGTATGTTTCTCACATTTTCTTATGTTGCAAATCTAAATTCCCAGAAATATTTTGTAGTGATCTTTAAAAAGATCCCACCTCTAAATCAACTCTTGACTGTTTTAATACACACTTTCATATAAATTTTAGCATTACTTTATTGACAGCCTTGTTAAAGTTGTAAATAACTTAATTTCTTACATTGTCAAAGTATAAAATAATCTTTCTGTATGTCTTAGTTTTGCTGTTATTCTGCTTCTTTTGCAATGTTCTCTAAACTTCTTTAAATTCTAAATGCATAAACACCTTCTCTACTCTAGCTCCTGGGATGATCTGAGAAAAGGTAACTGTAGCTGAATGTCTTCAGGGAGCCTACTATTTGGCAGAAGTTTGTTCCTATACATTTCTTAAAAATAGGAGTCCATGACATGTGCAATGTTATTGACAACTGGAAACGATTTAAGTTATCCACTTATTCCTAACTAGATTTTGCCAGAAGAAGCTGATTTAAGTCGTAAAATGATAAACTGGCCAGTTTGGTATCATTTTGAAAAAATTTCCCAGCCCAAAAGGCATACATATTTTTAAATTAAAGGTGACTAAAAAACTTCTTTTTGAACAAAAATATCTGCAATAGTGATGCAAAAATAGGATTTTTCAAAATGCTCCAAATTTTTCTACTGACTACAATTCATTATCCTCATAAACATGGGTAAATGAGAGTTGTCCAAGGCAGCTACCACATTCAATTCTAACATTTACATATGCTCTTGAGAAAAAAGGAAATCATTATTTTTATTTCTATTGTTGAAAGTTAAATAGAAAAGGTATTTGGCAGGTTTTTAATAGTAATACGTATATTTTTAAAAAATAGTAAACAGAATTTACAAAATGCTTTCTGTATCCTGGTCATTCTTAAATCTAGGCATAGAGAACATGAAGACGAATCATACATAGTCGTATACCTGGAGAATCCCCAGAGTCTAACTGGATACAGCTATACCTGAGAAAGGTCCTTAATATTAAAGACAGAGACCAACACAACAAACAAAACCATGCAATTTATGGGGAAAAAAAAAGCAGACTATATAAAGGAAACAATTGTTAATGTCCTCATTAAGAGAAAGAAAATGCCACAACCAAGAAACAAGAAAAGGATGCTATTTAAAAAAAGATTGTGTGTGTGTGTGTGTGTGTGTGTGTGTGTGTGTGTGTGTGTGTAAATAAAATCAGGGACCAAAAAAGTGCTCTTGGCAATTGAAAACATGATAGGAGAAAAGAAAAAATAAAGTTAAGTGTAGGAAGATAAAGTGGAAGAAATCTACCAGTAGGTGGAACATAAAACAAGAGATAAAAAGTAGGAAGTAAAAATTAAATAATTAGATGACCAAGTCAGGAAACCCCATGTCCAAAGTGTTCCCCCCAAAAAAAATAAATGAGGAGAATCTGTTAATGAATTTATTCAAGAACTTTTTTAGAAACGAAAGACAAGGGTTTCCAGATCAAAAAGGCCCACAATTGTGATTGCACCAAAAAAAAAAAAAAGGGGGGGTGGGGAGAGAGAATATTCCACAAGATTCCAGAGAGGGAAAATCTAGGACACACTCAAAGGACTAGAAATCCAAATAGCTTTGGGCTTTTCAACATAAATACCAAAAGATAAAAGACATTAGAGCAACTGACATCTTTAATTTGATACCCACCCAAAGTATCAATGAGATGGGTACGTAGAACAAAAATATTTTCATAGTTTCAAAAAACTACCTCGCAAGCACCCTTTTTCAGAAGCTACTAAAAGATGTGATATACAAAATCGAAGCAGTAAACCAAGAAAGAAAAGGAAAACAAAACAAGAAATTCCATATAGAAGAGAGATAAAAAGAATCCTCAGAATAATGTAATGGAAACCCCAGGATGACAGCTAAAGCAGGCAGAGAAGGCTATCAGTTCAAAAAGAAGCATGTTAGAAAGGTCAAAGAGAAATGTCTCTAAGAAGATAAACTCAAGAGTACTTAATATGTTCGAATGTCTTGAAATGAGAGTTAAACAAGGGAAAAATAATTTAGATGTTGAATTAAGTATAAGTAAGAATAGAAAATGCAAGAAATTAAAGAAAAAGAAAAAAATAGAAATAATTGTTAACTCCAGAGAAAAAGTTCTATGATAGGAAGAGATCATAGAAGAGTACATGGCTGAACTGTAAACAGTGTTCTATATAGTCATATAAGTAATGTAAAATTACTACATAACTATACTGGGAAAATGGGGAATGGGAAGAATTTGGGGGTGGGGTGGGAATAGGGCTCAGAAAGAGAACAAAGAGAATAAATCAAAAACTAGCACTACTAGCATGTTACTCAGAAATATGGAGGGAAATTCCAAAAGAATGAGCTAAAATTGCTATACATGGTTGCCTCTGAAGAAATAAAGATTATTTTTTTATCACAGCCTTCATAAATTATAGAACTATTTTATATATTTACACACAAACACATATATATCCAGAATCCAATCTCTTACCCACTAAACTTGCATTTTTCAAATTATAAATTTGTGACCTATTAGTGGGCTGTGAAATTAAATCAGTAAATCACAACCATCATTTCTAAAATGAATTAGAACAGAAGGGGTCAGAAAATAACAGATATACACATAGTACATTTTTTCATGAACCTTCAAAAATATACATACACGCAGAGTTCATAATGTAAAATATATTTTTAACTGTGGACTACGAACAAAATAACTTTAAAATCATTACTCTAGACTGCATTATAATTATTTTTTAGTCTTGTTTTTAAGAGATTTCAACCTACCTTTATTTTAAAACAAAGAACGATGTTGACAACTAATAAAAATACTCCATTATAATGCTCTTCAAATTCCCATTAATATTATGCATGGGGAATGTTCATTCCTATAATAGTGAAACCTAAATATGTTTGCTTTCTTATAATCAACTCTGTAATATTTGAACCAAAGAATAACAAAACATAAAAAGATTCAAAGTCATCCAAATAATTTTATAATGTGGAATATTATGCTTCTTGGGTGATTTTTTAAAATTTTGTACGACTTTCACTGATATTTAAATTTCTGGTGTACAGAGACACTTGAGCAGAAAAGACCTGTATTCTGGAATGACAGAGAAAAACAGTTTGGAAACAAAAACGTGCGACATATAATGCATAAACTAGAAAATATATATGTAGTTAACCAAGACAGAGCTTTCTTCCACTGACCTTCCTTATATACTTTACAAAGTGTGTTAGACACCTTGAAGTATGGAAAATATAGGCAAGAAGTTAAAACTTTGATGCTATCTTACTAAAAGTCCAAATTTAGCCCAATTTTTCTTTTAACTGAGCCAGGTTATATATGCACATTTTTTTTGGATGCTTACCCTACAATTCGCTTCCATAAAATAATCAAGAACAAAAACTTTTGTAGAAAGGACGTTCCATTATCCTCTCTTTGGTGTAAAGCTTCACCTCCCAAAAGTTATAAAGATCAGATTTATAAGCCATCCGTCTATATTTTTAAAACCACCACTACCATCCATACTGGATGTAAAAAGAGAACGAATAACATACTGGTATTTACAGATAGAAGAAATATTTGTTGAAATATATATAAGCAATATATAAGTGTGTATATATGAAAATATGCATGAGCAATGAATGACCATGGTTACTTTTGGAGAGGTGAGGAAATGGGGAAGGAATAGGGGGTAACAGCAGGGATGAGAGAAAGATTTTTCACCATAAATCAGTTTATACTCTGATTTTTTTAAAAACTATTTCCCATTTTGGCAAATTAAGAAATCTCATTCTATTTGCTCCTCCTAAATTGCCTTGCTTCTGCATCCTACTCCACATCCTGTTGGCATGTGCACCTGTACATGCATACACGTGCACACACACATACAATCACCCAGAAATAATTTCCAGCAGGTATGCTTTCACTTTCTTTGACAAAAAGGTCTTTCTCCCACTTTTGCAAAAGTGAACCTACACTCTTAGCACCCACATGACCAACACAAATGTTATCTTTCTTTGCAGGTTTCCTGGACCCTGGGTCATTTCCACAGTCCCTCCTCAATGCTCCATCACACTGGGAACTTAAACACTACAGACATTTGCTGAGTGCCTGCTCTGAGCCAGGTGATGCTCAGGGGCATGGGACACAAAGGAAAGCAGGACAAGATACCTGCCATCAGCCTCAAAGAGGAGACAGAGAGCAAGTAATTTCCAAATAATAAGGCACCTGTAAAGGCAAAAGTATAGTCTACACAATCTATTACATTCTATTTTAACTATTTTTTTCTACCTCTTCCCACATCCCTGTGGCACAGGCCATTAGCTACTGGGCCTGTAGTTATCTTTGGATCTTCTGTGCCACCTATGGTGCCAGCCTGATCTAAAGGTCATATATGTCTCCTGCATAATAATGCAAGGTTATTTCAAGAAACAAATTCATATATGTCTTAATGTTGCAGAACAGTAATGGTATACAAGTCAACTATTAATCTGGACTTCTGCAGTGTATTATAATCTTAAAATTTCAGGACCAAAACAAACATCTTTAACCTCAGAAGCTCTGTGATCTTTTAATCCTCACCATGTCGTCTTGGCTTTGATTTTATAAAAGGGGAAAATTATGAAAGCTAAGCTTATTTCTTTTCTTGGAAATAAATGCACTCTCACTTGTTTTCACTAGTAGGACTGAAAACTTTCAACCATTTTAAAATTTAAAATTTCTATTCAAAGTTAACACATTAATAATTTCTGTAATTTTCAGAAAAATAGTATTATTCAATTTGATGTAGGTTTGCCGATATTAATTTAAGGACTTCTTATACTTCAAACCTTGGAATTCTAGGTAAGAAAAATAATATTCTTGCCTTTTCCTGAGCTCTATTTCAAAACAAATGATAGAAATGAATTGCAAACATAACATAAAATTCTGTCACAATTAATCAACCCAGAACCCAAGGGAAGAATTGTTTCTATTTTTAAATGCACTGCTGTTTTAAAGGAAAACCTGGTAGAGAAATATGAAACCAAGCTGCATAATGAAAATCAAAATGCATTTGGTGTCTCCATCCTTGCAATACAGTAATGCTAACCTACACTGTTACACTGTAACACTGTTGTGTTGACCCTTCTCGTCTATAAACTAAATGATGGGTAGCTAGGCAGAACCCCATAGTAAGGGCTCATCTGCCACTCAAAGAACCAGATCTGTCAAGAGGACAGAACAAGAGAACACCCATTTTTCAATGCTATTCTTGTAGTTTCAAAGAGGCTATTTCAATACAAAAGCAGATGGATAAATTCCCAAATCATCCTACAAGTCTTTAGTTAAAAGATCCTGATTAATAACTGCTGATTATTTAGTATGTCTAACAGACTGTCTACAGTTATAATTTATATACAAATTCCACAAAATTAAATCTGTTTCTCTCCATAAATGACAAAGCTTCATTTCATTAAATAGTAGCTAAAAGTAGCTTTCCTTTTGGTTAAGAGTGACAAGGAGCAGGTGTCAAATCATCAAGGGAAAAAAAAGCAGCAGCTACGTAACAGGAGTTAGAATATTATACCTGTTTCCCAGACTGCTTTGAAGAATTTGACCCAGCGGAATTTTTTTCTGACACAATATAAAAATATCCAGTTGGGGTTGCGGGGAAGGAGTTGTGATCTAATTAGTAAAGTAAAAGTTTACTTACTATCACCATGAAATATACAATTGTGCTGCTATAAATGTATCTAAAATACTATAAATATTTAAAATGTATCTAAAAATATTATCCAAGGATACATCCATTACTGAAAAGTATTTAACACATTTTTAAATATAACTTAGCTATTTACCATCGCCATAAAAATTTGCTCTAAGTACCAAAATGTTTGCAAACTGAATAGAAATGCTACTCTCACCATGGAAAGCAAAACTTCCCCAATCTTATCTAACTATAATTTCTTCCCCAAAATTTGGGAAAACTGTGCCTGAACCGTCCACATGATTATAGAAAGGAGGCAGTTGCTTCTTTTAGCAATAAAGTAACAAATCCTACCTCAGAGTTTCCAGTGGAAATCTGAGAGCAAAAAAATCACAAATTGTAGTGCATCAATCAACAGGTGACTTTCAGAAACATGAACTCATACTCATGTCCCAGAGAAATTAATTTTGACAAATATCCCGTTTTTTCTTTCCTATTTTTACAAGCTACGGCACTGCTATATTGAATAAATTTCGTGTTTTTTTGTTTTTGTTTTTTGTGTTTTGCCCCTCATGGGCTTACCAGAAAAATGCCAAATATTCAAATTATTTTAGGGCATTTTCCCATACTGCTGCGAGGAATAGAGCAGAATTAATAAGGATCCAACAGTTACAACTTTTCAAATGCAAATATGTTGCCATCTAGTAAATGCGACCCCCTTTTATACATCCCCCCAGTGTCTACACAGCTCGGACACTACTTTTTGTTTCCTTGAAAATCAAAATTCCCGCAATACATTGAGGCATTATCTCAACCCAGCACCACCACCACCACCATCAACAACAAAAAAGATTTTAAATGGTCCAGGCCTGAGCCTACATCGTAAAAACTGTTTTTGCTTTATTGTGGGGTCTCCGTTCATTTTACACGCAAACTCCCTACACAAGCCTGCCAAACGAAGCAAACACTAGTTGAAAAAAACCTGAAGCACTGGGTTCCACGGAGAACAAGGCCTTGCGGTGGTCACTTGCCCACTCAGGCCTCCGTTTTCTTATCTGTAGAATGTGGCCATTGGACTAATCACCTCTAGGGTCCCATCCAGCCCCTCTCCGTCTGGGTGCCTAGAAGCCGACCGGGGACACAAGTGCTAATCTCTGGCCAGGGTGTCCAGCCCGAAGCCGCGCTATACGGGAGAGGACGTGAGAGGGGGGAGCAGTGAGAGGAGAGGAACTTGGACTTGCAACAGCTTCAGACAGGAGCGTGCAACAAACTTGAAGCCGTCCTCCTAACAATAGAAGACAGCACTCCCATTTTCCTGGCTCAAACTTGCAGGCTGCGGGGTCGGAGCCTCCTCCCGCCCTCTCCGCGCCCGCGTTACCTTTCTCCCTGTTTGGTGTTGGAAGGAGGAGGGTGCAGGACCGTTTGATTCCCTTCCATCTCCACCACGCACTTGGTGTTCAGTTCCAGTTCTGAAAGCACAGGGGAACGCGAACGTTGCAAAGTGGAGCATCCCGCCCGCAGCGGGCGTCCGCGGAGGCGGCCGAGCCCGAGCCGGACCCCGGCGCCGCCTCAGCCCGGCTCCGCGGCCTCGGCTGCGCGCCCGCCGCCCAGCCCCGCGGCCCCTCAGTTGGCAAAGTTGCCCCCGCCCTCGGCCCGACCCCGGACAGAAACGAGCGGAAAGCTCCTCACCTCGTCGGTTCATGGGCCGGACGCGGACGGCAACTTTTACCTTGGTATCCGACATGTTGGCGGCGCCCGCTCGGCCTGAGGCGGCGCCTCACGCGAAGCGCCGCCGCCGCCGCTGCCGCCGCCGCGCCCCCCGAGCGCGGCCGCCGCCGCTCCGCCGCGAGCTCCGTGAGGCAGCGCCGAGGCGCGCGGGCCATCCCGGGGGAGCGCGACGCGGGGCACGGCCGCGGCCCGGGGAGGGGCGGGCGCGGGGCGGGGCGCGGCGGGCGGGGACGAGGCCGCGCGCGGGCCCAGGCGCCGCTCTAGGCGCGCGGGCGCAGCCGGGCGCGCCGAGCCGCGGCCCCTCGCGGCCGCCCCGGGCCCGGCCGTACCGCCATCTTCCGCGCCCCGCGCGCCGCGGCGCCGCGGCTCTCGGAGGCCCGACTCGGCCGCGCGCGGTGCCCGGCGGGGCCTGGCCGCGAGCGGGGCTCGGGGGCCGGGGTGGGACGCCGGGCGTCCCCCCCCCGGGCGCGCCCCCGGGCCTGCACTGGCGCCTGCGGCGGGGACGGGGGCGTCCCGCGGGGACCGCCGTGGACCCGAGGCACCTTCTGGGGCCGCTGTCACCGCGGACCCCGAGCCCGGGGCGTGCCGGGTGGGCAGGCCTTCCCCCACGGAACCAAAGGCGCCTCAGCCGGAGTGCCCGCACGCCGCCCGCCCCGCCCGCCTCCCGCGCCGTTGTAAGATCTTTGTGGGGAACCGAAGCTAGAAATTAATCAGTGTATCTGCCCCCGAACGAGTACGAGTGTGTAAATAGTGCTCTCGCTTCCTTTCCCTTCCCTTCCCTTCCTCTCGTCGTGGGAGGGATGTCGAGCGAGCTGGAGGGTCATTAACTCTTACATAAGAATTTTAACGGCAATGAATTCTGTCGTCCTGCCAAATGCAGACCTCGCTGCCAGGGCGGAACTGGGCGAATCTGATTTATTATGTTTGGTTCAACGAGGGCTTTGGGGCGCTGTGTGCCAGGTACTTCGGAGCACACAGAACTCTAAACTCCAGAGTTTAGATCTGGGGAAATCTTTAGATTTTGCTTAGATATGGAAATTTAATTATTCATAAGTTCACTGAAATTTGTATTGGGGGCCTACTGTGTGCAGCGTGCTGTGAAGACACACACAAACATGAATAAAGTTATGCATCCTGTGCTCCAGACGCACACACTGTGGTAGGAAAACGGAGTCAAATACTATGCCAGTCTGGAGCAGAGAGAGGTTCAGTTCTGTCTCCAACAGGTGCCAGTTATGGACTTGAAGCGATTCTCTATTGATGCTACACCTCCACCCCTCTCCTGTTCCAGGCCAGATAATTCAGTCCACCTCTGAAAGGCCTATGGCATCATTCTTTCTCAGTTCCTACGAGGTAAAGCCGGCTTTGTCCACCCATTTCTCTATTCAGCAAGTGTGTACTGATCATCTACTGTGTGACAACTATGTGACAAACACTGTTCTAGAACAAAAGGGGCAAAGTTAACAGCCCCCTGGAGTTAATCTAATTTTGTGCCTGTGTCCTCATCTTTGGGCTACTGTGACATCATCTTTACTGAACCTTTTAATTACCTCCTATAAGCATTCCGAGATCCAGCTTCCAGGATGACTTTTTATGTGTAATATTTTATTATTTGATTATGCATGTAATTCCATTGTTCAGAAACTCCTCCTGGTAATCTGGCCTCTCCTGTTCCTGAAATTCTTCACTTCATGCAGAGCCTTTTCACAAGTAAGATTCCAGCCCTACTTTAAGCCATTGTTCTTTTTCCAGCAATGTGAATTATAGAGGGTTGAATTGTGTCTCTCAAGAGATCCCTTCAATTCCTAACCCCCATAAACCTGTGAATATGACCTTATTTAAAAATAAGGTCTTTGCAGGTTTAATCAAGTTTAAGTGAGGTCATACTAGGTTAGGATGAGTATCTTTATGAGAGAAAGGAGAGGGAGATTTGAATCCACACAGACAAGGAAGAAGGCCATGTGAGGCTGGAGGTAGAGATTAGAGTGATGCAGCTACAAGCCAAGAAAGGCTAAGAATCTCCAGGAGCTCTGGGAAGCTTGAAAGAGGCAAGGAAGTATCCTTCCCTAGAGCCTTCAGGGAAGGCATAGTTCCCCCACCCCTCCATCCCCAAGGTTTGGATTTCTAGCCTCCAGAACTGTGAGAATAAATTTCTATTATACTAAGCCATACAGTTTGTGCTAATTTGTTATAGCAGTTCTAAAAATCTAAGACAGGAATTAATGTGTCTCTCTCTTCCCCGACTCTTCTTTTTTCACCTATCCCTACCTACCTTCATTCTCTGTCATATCCTGAAAGCCTTGAATGCCTTACTGAGAAATTTCAACTTTATTCTAAAAGCAATGGGAACTAAATGAAGGTTTTGGTTTAGAGCCAGGGACTTACATATTCAGAGCGTTCTGAAAAATGACTTTATATATATATATATATATATATATATATATATATATATATATATATATATATATATATATATATACCATCCCAAGGACTGCTGCAGTCATTCAGATGAGAGGTGGTAATGGCATGAACAAAGCCAATGACAGTGCTAATGGAATACAAGGAACAGATGCAAGACTTAATGTGAAGATAAGAGTTAAACAACTTAATAACCAATGGCATTGAGCACCGAGGGAGCCAACAGGGTTGCAGGTGACTGAGAAAGTGTCTGGAAGGATGATGGACCATAACACCAAAAATGGATGAGGAAAGGTCTTAAAATGAGAAGGGCATGGTCATTGGGTATTGCTGGCTAATAAACAGTTTCCACTGGTGGTTTTTTGCTGAGTTATCCCTCTTTCTGCTTTTCACTTTTCACTTTTCCCAACCCTCTCCAACTTTGAAAGCCCAGATTAATCCTTATCTTTTCTAAGGAGGTTTTACCAAATGTTTCTCCTTCAAAACAGTTTTAGCCTTAATTCATTTGGAATTATATCTTTTTAGAGTTGAAAAGTGCCTTTGGGATCTTCTGGACCCTGCTATGTCTCTCAAAGTGGTCATTCATCTGTTTAAATATGTCTGATGGCAGAGTGCTCACTGTTCCAAGGTTCTATAGTTAGAGGAGACATCCATGAAAAATCAGATTTGTCTCCTTGTAATATTTTCAAATGTTGATGCCTCCTAGAGCTTCACACTCCAACTCAAACTCTTTTAAACATGACAGCCCTCTAGTTATTTGAAGATGGCTCTAATGTCCTTCTAAAGAGCTCTGTTCCTCAGAATATACTGCTCTGGTTACTGCTGTCATATAACATATCCTCCCAAATCTTGAGGGCTTATCTGGGCAGTTCTAGCTCCGTTTCTATCATGAGGTTGCAGTGAGATGGTAGCGGAAGCTGGAACCATAGGGGGCTGGAACAGCTGCAGCAGGTCAGGCATTTCTCTTTCTGTGTGTAAGTTCAAGGTTTCTCCACATGGTCTTTCTCCATAGGTAGGCTTGGGGCCACTAACATCATGGTGACTACATTCTAAGAGTAAGCATGTCGAGGGTACCAGAGCAAACTGTATCATCTTTTATGACCTTAGAGGTCCTGTAATGTCACTTCTGCCATAGCCACATGAGCCCTCCTAAGTCCAAGGGACTGTATGTAGTCCCATGATCTCAATGGGGGAATATCGAAGTTAATATTTTAGATCATATGGGGTGGGAGATATTTGTTACAGCCATTTTTGGAAAGTACTATCTGCCACATAATGCATTCTCTCAACTGTCCTGGCCATCCTCTTCTGAAAGTGTGTTATAATAAAGTAAGGCTTAAGAATTAGATGGGCTGAGTCTGAGTCTTGTCACACTTATGTGTAGCTGGAACAAGTAGGTTAACGTCCATGATCTTCAATCAGTGGAGGAGTAAATGTGGAATCTGAACTCAAACTGTATAGGATGTAGTAACTTCTTTTTGAGTAAATACCTGTTATGCAATGTTCCACTTCTTCTGAGAAATGCTGTTTCCTCTCTCCTTACACCCGAGCCCTGGCTCCTGGGCTTCAGCTGCCATGTTTATACTAATAGTCCCACCTGCCTGGATTAGTTCATTGGACCCTGAAGGCTGTTCCTGCCACATGCTGAATCTCTTAGCTTCTTCCCCCCGGAAATCTGGGCTTGGGATGCAGAGGGTGTGACCCTTGGAATCAGACTCTCTGGTTTGAATCCTGAGCCTCCCCTTTCTGAGCTAGACAATCTGTATTAACTCTTCTGGGCCTCAATTTTCTTATTTGTAAAATGGGATGATGGGGATTGGTGATAATAAAAGTACCTGCTTTATAGGCTTATTATGAGGACAAAATGAGCTAATACTTATGAAATTCTCATCACAGCATTGTGAATGGGATCTGGCACCTCCAATAGTCAACCTGAGGGCTGTGGAAGAGTGTATTTTTCATAGTCACAGGAAGGCCCTGAATACTGCTCTGAAGATGAAATAATCATAAAGCAGTTATACAGGAAACAGGGCAGAGAGAACTGGTTTCTGAAAACCTTCTGGGTTCTGCTCTATCAAGGCTGAGCTGCATTCCTGATCCTAGATTCTACAGTGGGGCTAGAACTAACCTGGGAAAAGTGCCAGTGTGACTAAGAAGACAAAAAGATGCTCAATGAATGGTAGCTATTTTGTTTCGTCAGCACAGAGAATGTCAAATCACACAAAATATTGCTGACATCACCCTCCACAAATGAATCCCTTCTGATAGGGAGGATTTAGAGTTGGGTACCTAGATGATAAACATGAAGAATGAAAGGCAGTATAGTGCAAGGAGTGAAAGCATGTACTTTGAAGTCACACAGCCTGCGTTCAAATTCTAGCTCTGCTACTTGCAAGCTGCATGACATTGTTTAAGTTACTTATCCGATCTCCTCTTCTACTTCCTGATTTCTAAAATGGTGCTGATGATGGTATTTATCTTGCTATACCAGGCACACTTAGACCAGGATCTGACACATGTTAAGGGTAAAATGAGTATCAAGTGTTATTATTGTTATCATTATCATCACTATCACTATTATTTATTGATCCAGGACTCCCTTTATTGAGCCTAGATTACTCATATGACCCTACTGTATTCCTTAAATATCTGCGGTATTACACAGTATGAAATGAAGAGTATAGCATCCTTAATATAATTCCTAAAAGTAAAAGCCCACAATATCCCAAGGCCATCAGCCTTCTCAGCCCCTACAAAATGCAATTACCCAATTAAGGCCGCAATTACCCAATTAAGGCCACAAAGGGACCCAGTTGTCCTGTCACAATTGGCTCTTCAGGCTAGTTTGCTGGGAAAAGATGGGATGAGGGCCATCCCAGAGTCATTTCCTAGAGAGAAGTTCCCAAAAGGCTCTCAGGGAGGTCGTGGGAATCCCAACCTCAGAAATTTGGAAGCAGAAATCCAAGTGGTCATCTAAAAAGGAGTAGTAGACTGTAGACCAGGAGTTTTAACTGGATGGACTTCTTAAGAAGAATCTGAAACTTTCTAAATTCACCCATACTTGGTTTTCTTTTTTCCTTATTCCTGCCTATTTAATTGAAGTAAGCAGGGAAAAGGCTAATAAAAGGATGCCCGTGCCTTTCTTGAGCTACAGCAAGCTAAGTTCTGGGAGCTAGACAGTTTCCCTCTCCAGAGACAGAGGAGAAACAAGCTCAGGGTGCTGCAAGGCAGCTTGTTCAGGTCATGGGCCTGCTACATAGAAGTAAAGGCTCATCAGAGAGTTGTCCAGGCCTGAGAAGAGCCCTGGACAGAAGCTGAGCTATGGAAAGGCTTGGGTGTGGGTGAGGCTTCCTGACAGTACAGCCAGGCCCAGACATTCTTTTCAACCATCTCTACAATTCCCAAAGATCAGCTTCAGCAGCTAATACAGCTGCTGTGCTCACTAGTCACTAGACATACCCCAGTCTATTCACTTTACAAATATGCTTTTTGTTAGGAAATAATATTAATAGGGCTTTTTTTTTTTTTTTAGAAACTAGAAATGCCATGGGTTCTGAAGAATGGGCACATACCCGATAACAAACTTCCCAGGGGCACATCTAATCATCTAATTTCTATAAGACAAAGTTCCAAAGCTATTTCAGTGGGAAAAGGGCTGCCAAGCTGATGTAAAAACCGCTAATGGCTTAAGTCTACAGAGGATCAAAGAGTAATGATGGAGCAGGAGAATACTTAAATAAGAGGCTTTCCATAAATCTACTTTAACAACTATATCCATCAGCCTAGGCTAAATTACAGCATGGTGGCTAACAACCTCCGAATCTCAGTGGGTTATAAAACAAGGATTCATGCCCCACTTACATGACTTGTCCATCACAGACTTGTTGTCCATCACAGCTCTGCTCCTATCATTTTCATTCTGAGTCCCAGGCTGATGAAACAGCCTCTATCAGGGACAAAGCCAAATTTATGGCAGAAGGAAAAGAGAAGGTCGCAGATTATATAATGTCTCTTCAAGCTTTAGCTCAGAAAGGACATATATTGCTTCTCAACTTTCATAGGACAAAGCAAGTCGCATGGTCAAGCCTAGCATCAATGGGGCAGGATCTAAAACATGATAAGGGTAAAGTAAGAGTAATTCTTCCCCAAGGAGGGTGTGATGTTGTCATAAATAAGAAAGATATATTTTGGTGTCCATTCATGGTTCCTGTCTCATAGCTCCTATAATTCTCATAATTATCTAAGTGATTGAAGCATAAGAGCATCTTTTGTTACAATATTTAGTTTTTGTCCTTCATTCTTGAAATAGCTCCAGAACAAGGTGATTGTTGGAAAGCTCCTAGATAACTACAGGACAGGAGCTAGTTGCCAGGGAAACCAACCTAGTGATTAGAGGACTGGAACTTTCAACCCCATAGCCAACCACCCTTAACTCAAGAGGCTGGAGGTTGAATCAATTGCCAGTAGCCAATGACTTAATCAGTCATGCCTACACAATGAAAACTCCATTAAAAAATGTTTTTAAGGATTGGGTTTGGGGAGCTTCCAGGCTGGTGAACTCGTGAAGGTGCTGGGAGGGGGTGTGATTGGAGAGGGTGTGGAAGCTCCACATATCTTTCCTAATGCATATCCTTTCATAAATCAACCAGAGATCTAGTAAGTAAATGTTTTCCTGAGTTCTAGCAAATTATCAAACATAGGACCAGAGCATGAGAACATACAGTGACAACCTTGCCTTGTAATTGGTGTCTGCAGTGAGGGAGGGGCAATTCTTCAGGACTAAACTCCTTACCTGTGGGATTTAATGCTAACTCCAGGTGGAGTGTATCAGAATTGAATTGAATTGTAGGACTCCCAGTTGGTGCTCCCCTAAAACTGGAGGACTGCTTGGTGAGGGGAAATCCCCCATACATTTGGAGTATAGAAGTACTCCATGAGTAGTGAGTAGACATCTACCATAATAACACACATTTTACAATAGTTAATAGTAGCAAACATTTATCGAACATTGACTACCTACTAAGCACATTTCTATTATTTAACCCATACAATAAACCCACGAGGTATACATAATTATTATCCTCCATTATATTGATCAATAAAAAATAAAGAGAAAATTTAGGTAACTAGTTTCAGGTCACATATCTGGAATGTGGTGACCTTGGAATTTGAACACACAGACAAATTGGAGCATACATTTGAGTGGTTTCCTTAAGGGTGACAATGAATTTGCTCTAACTCATCTATGTTTTTCTGGCACCAAAAGTAAGCAATATAAATAATAGTCTGTTACCATTATGCCTTACAGTTTAATGCAACATGTAACTTCCACAAAAGGGTCACAGAATACCATGGGAGATAAAAGAGAAAATAATTCTTTTTATGACAGTGATCTAAGATGCAAGGGGCAGTATTTGCAGAGAACATTGGGCTCATAGTGGCATAGTAGGAAAGGCTGATATTGGTGTTAGCCCAACCATGGTTTATTTTCTGCCTCTGAAACTTACTTGCTATATTTACTTTGGACATTCAAGCTTCAGGTCCTTTATATGAAAAGTGGGTATGGAAATACCTATTTCACAGGGTTGTTTTGAGAATTACATGAGATAATGTATGTAGAATGCCTGGATTAGTGACTGCCACATCATTAGAGATATTCAGAAAATGGTAGTTGCTATCATTACTACTGCTACCATTGTTACTGAAGAAAGGATAGAATTTTTATATGAATATTTATGAAAGTGCAGTCTATGTGGAGGGATCAGTGGGACCAGCATGGAGGCAAAAAAAGATAATGAAATGCTGTGCTTTAGGAAGCTAATTGGGCAAATTATACTAAAACGGGTGGTCTCAGGAGAAATGAGACACTGGAAATGATCTGGAAATGGATTGTCCAAGCTAGAATTGAGGAACACCTGAAGCAGAGATTAGGCAGGGAAAATGATGAGGAAGAGAAGTTTGGGGAGACATTACTGGATGGAAGTCTCTGTCTCCACCAAAGGTGGGTAGAGCCCTCTTGTTCTGTCTTCTTCTAAGCAGGACCAGTGGCTGATCCGAACAGAGTGCAACATGCCTCTCAATGTACAGACTCATAAGCAAGCCTCATGAGTGCAGTGACTTAGCCAGGGGGTCCCAAACCTGGCTAACCATTCTTTGCATCCCGGTGAAGTAGGGACTCCTGAGTCTTCTCTTGAACAGATTCAGGAGATCTGGGCTGGGCTGATTCTGGAATAGCCCATTCCTGGACTGGCATTTAGGAATAGCTTGGTGAGACCACCTAGTCACGCTGCCTATAGCCTACAATATGAGGGCAGAGGGACTATCTTTAGCTATTGTATAGTCTTAGTTCTTGAATATAAGCTCATGGAATGATTTGGAACTAGCCAAAACCAAAATAAAACAAGGTGAGAGGAAGCCTAAAATGAAAGATAGGCAGGCCTTTTCTAAGGAACATACCCAGCCAGCTATGAAGACTGCAAGTTGGAAGTTGTGTGAGTAAGTATAGGGAAACCAGAGCACTTTTGTTTTAATTCTACAGAGATCACTGATAGGAAGTGGAAAAGCTCCCACATCAATCTACTAATGAATCCATTTGTTTATCAGTTGTTTATTGAGCAGTTCACATATGAGGTACTCTGGAAAATGCTGGGGATTTAGAAACAGATATTGTCTCTTCCCTCAAGTGGTTCCTGGGCAAGGAAAGAACAGATACATGCTATCTAAAGTGGGCCACACTCTCACAGCTGTGTGAACCAATTTGGTGGAAAGCTGTGATTTCCATCTTGAGGAAGACGTCACACTGGAGAGGATGTTTGAGCTGGATCCTAGTGGCTCAATGCTAGTTGACAAGCAGGGAAAGAGAATATCTTAATCAGGAACAACTGAGTTGCAAGAAACAGAGATGGACTCAAACTGGTGGAAGCAAAGTATGTTGGAAGAACACAACTCTTTGGGAGAGGTAAGTACCATAGGTAATTACGAAGGGCAGTAGCCAGAGTCTGAAAAGCTGAGAATTAAAATTACTGCCTTGTTTCCTTTTAGCCTTGTGGTCTTTCATCTCTCTCTGTATGTTTAACTCATTCTTCTCTATCTTGACACAAGCTTTGTACACATAATGAAAAATGCCCAGCTTCAACACCTTTGTGTATGGCCTTGTTCTACTTCCCAGTAGCAGCTAACCACAGAGAGCAGCAAGAAGACAAGTTACTTGTCTTCTAAGTAACTTCAGGTCCAGTTAAAGTCAGAATGTGTGTGTGTGTGTGTGTGTGTGTGTGTGTGTGTGCGCGCGCACGCACGCACGCAGAAGGGTGTAGAGTGTTAGTGATAGAGACAGAGGAACCGAAAATGTTAACACACTGAAGAAAAAGCTGAATCAACTGGGCAGAAGAGATGAGTGTGCAGAGAAGACTGGGTGGCCAGTAAGGTGGAAGAGGAAGAGGAGGACTAGAGTCATGAAATGAAGGGTTATGGAGTCAAGGGCCCTGAGGAGAGACGGAAGTTGTGGATGAAACTTGGATTTCTTTAGGCCATGTGTATCCTGAGTTTGGTAGTTAACCTCCCCATTGCCATCACACTTATTTCACTGCTGTGGTTCAACCAAAAAGGGTATTTTTTTTTTAATCTGGCAGAAAAATAAATTATATCTCCATATCACCTTTATGCATGAAATCAGCCAGTCAGATTCCTTTCCCTATGATAACTGCCTGCCATTTTCTTTCTAGATGTTAACCACATCTAATCACTCACAGGAAGCAGTCTAGGTAGGAAGGAGAAGCTCCTGGGACAGGTGTGGAGGAGATCAAGTCAGAACTGTTCAACGCCTTTTGTACACTTTACAAATGTTGGTTGGCAGAAGAGGGAGCAATAAGGGAGGAGGTACATGGGTGTGTTGAAGAAGCATAGTTAATGACACATAAAGAAATGGTCTGAAAAATATGGGAGTGGTGAATGGAGAGCCTCTTAAACTGCCTTATCACTTATGGGTCATAAACAAAATGTACTGTTCCAGAAATAGGAGGTCCCAGCACACTCACTCAGTGAGATGGAAAAAGAAGATGAAGGACTCAAGGAAAAGCCTGGGGTGAAAAGACCTGCCTTTGGTGCTGTACTCATCTTCATTTTCCACAGGTCACTTTGGGTACCCTAGTGCTCTAACCCCTTTCCCTCTGCAAGGACTTTTGCCTATTTCTTGGCTTGTGGCCTGTATATTCTAGAGTGCCCTCACAGTTCAAATATCAGAAGGTGTGTCCATCCTTTTCTCCCTCCAATCCTACTCCTTAGGGGCAACCGCTTTCCTCTTGCCCCTCTTTAATTGCCCCCCACCCTACTGAGGTTAAGATCTTCCCTTAAGAACTGGATCTCTGAAGGCGGAGCATTTCCTCCAACTTGCTCACAGCGAGCAGGGGAGGGGGCCCTGGCACACCCAGGGCCTGGCCCATGGCTCCACCTGGAGTGCAAACCTAAGACCTTCTGGATGTAAAGCAGATGTACTAACCACTACACTATGGAGCCACCCCAGGGGCAACCACTTTTAAACGTACATACCTACTAGCTGTGTGATACTGGGCAAATTGCATAACTTCTCTATGCCTCAGAGTCCTCATCTACAAAATGTCACTAATAATAGAACTACTTCATAGGAATAATGTCAAAATTAAATGAAGTAATTTATGTAAAGTCTTCACATAGTAATTCAGTAAATGTTAGCTATCATTATCACAGTTCATTATAATCCATTGGTTTGATTGCCACCCTCCTGGACTGTGATCTCCTTAAGAAATTTGTAAAGTGATAGGCACATCGAAGGAACTCAGCAAAAGGTAGCTATTTTGTTGTTAGCATTGCTGAAGATGGTAGAAAACTTTCCTTGCTCCTCTGAATGTTACCAATCCATGACACAGAACCCAACACCTAGCATCTTCTCAGTGGGACATCCATTAAATGAATGGTCTCTTTTGTTTTCAAAATTACCATCATAGAAGAAAATGCACTGATTATTGTGATGTTTCTAAATATTTTCCCTTCAGAGCCTATAATGCACTCTTGTGAACCTTCTCAATGATGGCAGGTCTTCATTCATCAACTAGTCCTGGAATTTTCAAGCTGGAGGAGATCTAAGAGATCATTTAATCCAATCACTTTGCCTTAGATCAATTGGCAGCTCAGACAGGTGACATGACTAAGGTCACACAGCCTGTCAGTTACAAAGCCAAGAAGATGGGCTTGATTTTCAAAAACAGCTTAAAGCCATCTGTAGTTAGGTTTGGAGGTAAAGTGGGTGGATCAGCTGAAAAATATTGATATGTTTAAAGTTGTGCTAGGAGTGAAAATAAACTAGACTTCTTCCTTGTCTCATGGGAGTAAAGGCAATTCCAAAAGAAGAGTCCCCAATGTCTGGGATGTTACCACTGAAATATGTGTGCTGGCTTTGCAGGGGAGTTTCAAAACCAGCTCCATCCCCTCTCTAACAGATCTCAGAATGTTCCTCCTGTCCAGGTCACAGATTTTTCATTACACACTTCCTCCCTGTGAGGTTACAGACCTGGAAAGCCTAAGCATCTTACCTGATCTCAGTTCTAAACATTGATTTAGGACCTCTGCCTGGTGCTCTGCCTACTCCTTCTAACTTGATGCTTTAGAGAGTTTCATCAACCAAGATTTCTCCTCTGAAGGACAGAACACAGAACATAATACGAATGATTCTTTCCTCATTTCTCCCAAGGTTGGTAAATGCCTAGGAGAGAAGTTAATTCAGTACACACAGTGAATGCCTTGGAACATTAAGGCTTAATCTTTTTACTCAATCAGGTGAAGAAAGGGTTCCGTTGGTTGTGCCTGTGATTTCCAATTTGCAAAGTCTAGTGTCTTTGCTTCACACTGCCAGAGATGCAGGTCCACCCTGTCCCCAACCTCTCTCTCCAATGCTCGGCCTCATTAGAATGTTCGGTCAAGACAATGCTCTTGTCGGTGACAAGCATGGATATAATTGTTAAAATACAAAACAACAAGTTTTTTGTTCTTGTTTTTGTTTTTTTGTTTGTTTGTTTTTTCTTTTAGTCAAGTTAATACCAAGACAGACAACTACAGTAGTGAAAGTTCTATGGGAAAGTGGCAAACTAATCTCGTTCAGAATCAGTTAACAGTAGCTGTTGTAAATTAAGTAATATTTTACTTCTTGTGGAAGTGAAAAGACTCTGTTTCACTAGAAGGTTCAGAATAGCTCCTTTGAACTATGATTCTTAACTCCTAGAGCCTCATCGAACACTTCTATAGATCCCTACCCCACTGATTGCCCTGTTTCCCAGGTCTTTAAGATGGAAGGAAAACAATAACCTATAAAATCTTTCTCCAAGGAGAGTGCCTTCAAGGGAGCTCGGAGGAGTTCAGGTTTTCACATGAAGTGCTGGCTGAGGCCTGGTTTATTTCCCTGCTCAGTGGCTCCACTTTCTAGGTAGCCCTGCAGGTATAGCTTTGTAACTGTATGAAGCACTTCCTACAGACTTTGCCAGACAAGTGGAAAAATTATGGCTCTAAAATTGTTCTTCTTTGAACAAGAAAATTCCACATTTTTGTGGAGAGAGTAATGTACTATAGTGGCAGCAGACAGATGTGTTTCCAAAAATAGATTGTAAGGCAACACTTGTGAGGCTATTGAGAACCTTGCGGGTCATGTGAATGCATTCTCCAGAATTGCTAAACTAAGTTCAAGCACCTACTGACCTTAAAAGGCTTTAGCTACATACATATTTATTTTCTCCACAGTCAATGAAATCATTATTATAAAAGGTCAAATATCTTTATATGTTTGAAGAAGAGAGAGAAGTGACAATAAATTTTCCTGTAAGGGCTTTTAATACAAAACTTAACCAAACTCAGTGTGTGGAATGTTGGATCCTGATTTAAACAAACCAAACATAAGCAGATATTTTGGGGCCAGAGAAATTTGAATATGATTGAGTATTAGATAATATTTAAGGAATTATTGTTACTTTAGTGAAGTAATAATAGTATTTTGATTATATAATTAAATGTCATTTTTAAAAAGATGTATGCTAAAGTAGTTAAAGGCAAATATGATGTCCGGGATTTATTTTAAATACTTTATCAACTATGTATAACAGATGATCATAAAGGGGCTAAATGTCAATTATTAATATAGGTGATTACTATGTTGAGATTTATTATAACATTCTCTCGATTTAGAATATTTAAAAGTATTTTATAATGAAGTGTTTTAACAATAAAATAAATATAAATGAAAAACTTAAAAGAAAGACTTTAATACTACAAACAGGTCACTTCTCACAAAAGAAATATAGACATTTTGCAAATAGAAATAATAATGAACCAGAAATAGGTAATTTGCGAACCTAGTACAAAGCAAGCTTAGTTTTTCAATGAACTTTGTCAATAATATATGAACAGATACAATGATGATGTAGAACACAGGAGCCTAACCATGATAAAAAAATTAGAAGGTTAAAATAACATAAAAGGTTTCATTTACATTAATTTCAAAATGCACTTTTAGAATTTAAAAGTTTTTTAATATATCCTTGATAATTTATAATAAAAATTATTATCCATGTAAATGAACTATAATGTTAATACATTTAGTGTTGGTTGATTTTTTAAAATATGAGTTAAATTCACAGATTCTTTACATTAGTGGAAAAGCAAAACAAATTGCATAAACCCGCCAATCAGGAGCAAGGGTGTTTCTTTGTGTGTAACACAGAACAGGAGCTGCATGTTATTGTGTAGATTCCCACATGTCTTAGGACACATTGCCTTTGAGGGTGACCTTAGTGGAAGATGCTTCCTCATGATCAACTTCACATCATCAGCTGGACTTCACATAGACTTGTCAGTAGTGGGATTTCTACTGAATAAGTCACAGCCTTATTCTGGTCACTGCTGGGATGTGGGCACATCTAGACTGTTTTCTGAAAGCCTAGCAAGGCTAGTTTGGAGGACATGGATTTGAAGGTATCGCTGAAGAGCCTCCCAGGACAGAACTCATCCTAAGAGAGAAGAAGAAACCAGACATAAAGCCTTAGTCATTGAAATGTGGGGAGGGTTCTAAAGAGAATAGAGTTGAGCTAATACTGCACAGTAGAGCATCCCAAAGATGAAACAGAGGATCCCCTTCAATTAGGATAACTTGAAGAGAGTTTGGGGACCTTTTATAGGGTGAGGGGGACCTCAGAGACAATGCAGCAAAATGGGTTGGAACCCACAGAGATCTGCCATACAGAATCATGAGGGAAAGGAATGGTTACTGTCAATAGATGGAAGGAATTGTGAGGAGGACACCTTGAGAAGAGCAGTAACTTTTAGTGTGAGGACACAAGCAGCCCAAGGTGACCACACAGGGAAGGAGACAGGAATAAATACACCCTCCCTGAAGGATCTCCTGTTAGAAGGGGAGAGCCTGGCTGAGAAAGAGCAGAAAGCAAAGCATGGAGAGTGAGTGTGGGGAACACGGAGAGATCTGCATACAACTTTTTCACAGTCCAGTATCCACAGAGCAGCCAGAGTAGTATTTTAAAATCTTTCTTAGTGTCATTCCTCTATTCAAACCCTTCCATAGCTTTTCCTCACACCTGGAAGCCTGTGGGGCCATCACTGCCTGGATGTTGCTTTCAGGTACCTTTCTGTCATCTTTCCCTGGGTTTAGTGCTTCCATATTTCTACATCCCTGAGGCCTGTGACTTGGGTGCTGTGCTTTGAAAAATGGCCCTGCTCCAGCCTTGCCCTTTCCACAGAGCAAGAAGTGCAGAAGGCCAAGGGAATGTCCCCTCCCCAAAAGCCCATACCTCAGGGTTCATCTGAGAAGCAGAATCACACACATATACTATGTACATACATATACATGTATACATATGTGGGGGGAGAGAGATTTGTCACAGAGATTAGACTTCATACAGTTGTAGGAGTGATTAAACTGTTGGTGTCTGATGTTGAAGCTTGAAGTCCACAGGGTGGACAATGGGAAAGGGAAGATGGTTGTTAAATGGTGAGATCAAGAGTAAGCTGGAACCCACAGCATGAGCTGGAGCCCCATGAAAATGAATAGAAACCTGGGTCAGTTCTTGTTAACTCTGCCCTTTGGAGTGTGGGTGTTTCTTGTCACAGAGCCAAACACACACACACCTGACCCAGGGGTTGAAGAAGCTGAAGGAGGACCCGGGGGGAGAGCAGTTGCAGGCTGCTGCCATGTGGGCAGGAGGTGAGCTAGCATATTCGCAACCGTGCATATGACTTAAAAAATGGCTGTTGCTTCCTCTCTAGCCACCAAATCTTCCACAAGAAACACAGAAATCCTGAGAAACAGAATTCAGCCCAGCCAATTCGATACATTAAAAGTCCACCACTCCTGTTCTTGACTACCCTCCAGGCATCTCAAACCTTGAAATTCCCCCAGTGCCTCCATGCTACCTTCATAATCTGTGTGGATCTCTTTCCTGGTTCCATCTTTCTTTGGGCCACCCATACTGCCCTGATGCATGACCAAGGGATGGCTGTTTTAAGACATGTGAATGGAGTCAGAACACGCAGGCTGGTCCACAAATATGTGTATAGGAGGCCACTTATCATTCAGGACAGAGTAGGAGGTTGCAAAAGAAAAGGAAAGGCCACAGGCCACCCCTCCCTCATTATTATATGTCTGAGTGAAATTCTAAAGAAACCAAGAATCCTGTATTTGAATATTGCATTATGAAGACATATTTGTCAAGATTGTTGGAAAAAAAATGTTTTATTTTTATATTGATTTATACATTTTAAATATTTAGACTTTGTGAGGGGAGGGTATCAGTGTGTCAACAGCTGGGAGACTGACCCAGGGTAATTTACACGAAGTAAATATCCCCTAGGTGCACAGTATCCTTTTTTTCACTTATTTAGGATAACAATATCATGTATCAAGTTAGAAAGAATTTAAAATTCTTTTTAAATTTATATTTATTTTTTGAATTTGCATGATTCAAAACTCAAAAGGGAAAAATGATAATTAATGAAAAGTGTCCTTCCAATTTCTGTCCCCCAGTAGCCCAGTTCCTCTCTTCAGGGCAAGAAATGCTGCCTGTTTCTTATGTTCTCTTCCAGAGACATTCTCTGCATATATAAATGAATTTGTACCTCTATCTCTACACTTTGAAATATTTAACCTAAATGTTAACATATTATCGGTACTGTTTTTCACCTTGCTTTTGTCACTTAATGTATCTCAAAGATTGTTTTATATCACCACAAGAAGAGCTTCCTCCTTCTTTGTTTATAGCTGCATTAGGTTGTCACTAATTTTTTGCTATTCCAAACAATGCTGAAGTGAATACTTTTGAACATACATATGCCTGTAGGGAAAAATTGTAGAAGTGGGATTGCTGGCTCAAATGGCTTGTACATTTAAAATTTGGGAGGTATGCCAATTGCCTTCCATAGAGGGTATATCAAGCTACACTCTCATCAGTGCTGTAGGAGAATGCCTATTTCTCCTTCTTTTTGCTAACAAAGCATGGGAAATGGCCTTGAAAATGCACCACTCAGACTTCTTGCTGCAGAAAATGTATTTACTGCTGTGTTCTGAATCTACCACTGTGAATGCACGGAGGCCAGGCTTCCCACATGCTGCTCCCAGCTAGCGGCTGAGGGAAGCCAGGATACTAACAAAGGCCCAGTGCAAGATGTGGGATTCCTCTATAGAAGACTTTAGCTCAACCCTCCATCAGCCTGACCAAACCTTCTTAGAACTGTGCTGACATTGAGACTCCCCATATCCCACCCTCCTTTCTTCTTTCCCTTGTTTATTCCCAGGGGTCAGATCAGCATCATGGTCCTAAGGCTCTCTACACTTCCTTCATCTTCCCTCCCCTTGTTCCTTTCCAGAAATTTTCCCCAAATTATCTCTTGCATTTCTAATCCCATCTTGGTGCCTGCTTCTCAGAAGAACTTGAGTTTTTCTTATTATGACTGAAGTGTCATGTTTATATATTTAAGAAATGTTTATATGTTTTTTTCCATGAGCTATCTTGCCATTTCATTGCCCATTTTTCTATTGAGTTAATAGACTTTCTTACTGACCTATATGCTCTCTTTATATTTGGGAAAAATCAGACCTTTTAAATATGAATTGCAAAATATTTTTTTTATAGTTTATGTCTTCTTCTTTTATTTATGGTGTCTCCCCCCTCCATACAAAAACTACTTTTTTTGGTCAAATTTATTTTTCTATTTTTTCATAGCATCTGGATTTTATCTTAAATTATGAAAGTTTTTTACTGCTCAGAGGAGATTTAAAATTTTGTTTCCATCAGTACTTATTTTCAACACTAAAATCTTTGATCCTTCCTGAATTTATTCTGGTATAACATATGAGGTAAAAATCCAAAATTAATTTTTTCCAGATGGCTACCTGTGTTCCAACCCAATTTATCAAATAATCTTTTCCTTACAAATTAGAAATGCCACCTTTATCATGTAGTAAATTTCTATTTGCACTTTGGTCTTTTTCTCTATGCTTCATTTGATTCTACCAATCTTGGAGAGATGCTTTGGCCTGTATTTTGTTAGTCTAGTATTATAAAAAATAAACAGGCAGGTATCCAAGGCAGATATAAAGACGATACTTTACAGAACTCCAACTTTGGGGAGTGTAACTGACCAAGGACCCTAGCTGCTGTACCCTGAAATTCACTGAAGTGTGTATGCTGAGGCAGTGCTCCACAAGGGCTGCTCCCATTGGTAACTTGAGGAGTAGAGATGCTCAGCAGGCTGTTCCGGAAGAGAGAGAACTCCTCTCATAGCTGACTTTGACTTCCAGACTACCCAATGGCTTTGTTGAGCCTCCTTTTGATTGCATGGGCAGTCAAGGACACTTCTACTCACTGTCTTTCCCTCTCTCCTTTATGTGGGGTCAGATGTGCATGATGTTCTAATGGTTCCCCTAGCCTTACTCGGCTTTCTTCCCATTTTCTCTCACTCAGGAATTTTTTCTTCTACTACAATCCTGTACTTTTAATTCCAATTTGACATCTGATTCTTAAAAGGCCTGCATTAACACAAGCTTCCTGTTCTTATAGCCATTAATATATTTATTGGTGCTTTCCCTACATACCCATTATAACTTTACTTGTATGTTAGATCCTTGGCTCTTGGCCACCTGCTTCACTCTCTGCACACTAGAAATCACTCTTTTTCTCAGTTGAGCAAGGCATCCTCTTTCTTCACTAGAGAAATACAGTCAAAGATCATTAAATCTATATGTCAGTAAGTTAGGACTTTCAGATTTTAGAGCTCACAAAGCAAAAATGAATGGAAGAGTCATCTTAAGAACAATTCACATCTGACCAATTATACAAAGAGATAATCATACAAATAGCTTCATTGGGGTGTACCCAAAAAACAGAACTGCTCCCAGGGACTGAGATCACACTTTTGTCTGTAGGTGAAGCAGTACTAATACATCATCAAGATCCACCCAATGATGAATAAACACACCCCTGAATTTAGTTAAATATCACCCCGCCTGCCTTTTCTGAAGTTCAGTGTTTCCAATGCTGTGATTTAATCGCAAGCATTCTTCCTCTTTCTGTCTTCACAGATTCTGATATTTTGGAGAAACCAAGTGTTACTTGAAGACTAAAGCTCAATTATTAATCTTTTCTCAGAATTCCAGGAAAATGTTTTCAAGCATGAAATGCTTCACAAAAGACCTGTTGACTTCCAGCCTGACCAAATCCTTTCTTGTTGTGGCATGCATGATGTACAATTGTTTTGGAATGTCTCTGAGACATGACTTCTGTATGTGAATCTTTCCTTCCAGTCTTTTTGGGGCTTGATTAGTCATGCCCATTTCAATGTCAATAAATGTTTGTGCGAAAAATAATTTTTCAATGGTTTACTTAACTGATCTGATTAACATTTAGTATTTGGGTCCTAATGTGTCAGTTATAGACTTTAATCTCTCATTATTAAAAATGTCCACCTCTTCCACTTTCCAAAGGATAATGTACATGAGCAACATATGAGTGGAGTTGATCTGAGAAAGAAATTAGGGAGGAGAATGTTATATAATGTCCAATTTTTTAGAAATAGCCTGAATTTTTATCATCTGACCTCACTAATTTGTATTAGGCTTGACTCAAAAGTTCCTATCTGCTTACAGACCATCCCAGTTTGGTACTCCAGCTGAAATGATGTGCATTCCAACCCCATTTCTTTTTCTCCAGGCCATTCATGCTCCAATGTCAATGGAATATACTTCTCTTAAACTAAATTCTGTTGCAGGTCACTCTTGATAAGAGGCTTGTAGAGCAAGCCAGTGCTGTTGTGCCTGAGGCCTGCACTCTTCATTGGAGTGAACTATGATGAACCATCGCCACTAAAAACGAACTTAAGTATTAATGAAAAGGACCAACCCTCCTAAAACTGCTTTAGAACCTTGACAGTGTGCCATTTTATCAATTTCTAAATGTCACAAAGAAGAAATCCTAATAAAAAAAAATCTCCACCTATCCTCATACCACTTTGTGCATCTATTTTAGAACTGTGAAATCTATTTCTATCTGTCTTGATATATGCATGTGGCTTTTCACTTGGATCAGAGTGTATATAGAATATGTCCTTTTACTCATGTCAGTGTTACAATACAACCATCATATTTATTATTTTAATACCTACATAATATCTCATCATCCATATGTAATTTACTGCACTAACTCCAAATGTTAAACATCTAGGTTTTTCAGATCTTTGATTTTTAAATATCCTAGTAATGTCATTATAAACATCTCTATATGTAGCTTTGAAAAAAGGTATTTCCTTTGTGATCAATTCCCAGAAATAGTATTAATAAACCAAAGAATATAAATATTGTAATGACTTGATAGGTAGCCAAATAACCCTCCAAAAAGCACAATACAGATTTATAAGGCTACTAGTATAAATAACATATAAGACATTTAAAAAAAATAATTGATTATATGTTGCTATCAGATATAAAGAAAAATATAATAAAGTGCCAATGAGCAGTTAAAATTAACAAGACTTAAGAAGGAGCAACTCACAGGAGAGGCAAGAGACTTAGGCTGTGCTGTCTTATCTGAGGAAGCTCTGAAGGTGAGAATGTCATGTGTGAGGTATTGATCAGTCTTGCTGGCAGTTTACTTTTGATAAAGATTGGGTTTAAGTTGGGATTGGAGGAAGGTTATGGTATTAGGAGCAAAGAATAATCAGGGCAATGGAGTGTACCAAGGATGAGTTTGGGATCCAGACATAGGTTTAAATCTCAGTTCCATTTTTTGTAACTGTGTGGACTTGGGCAAGGTATACATCTTTTCTCAGCCCCTTTGAGAGCTGTTGTAAGAATTAGAGGTGGTACGTGTAAAACATAAGATAACTGTCATCATCATCAAGAACAGTCTGACCTTATGAGTGGTAGAAGGTGGCACAGTCTAGAGATTATCATGACTTTGATAATAAGATCATAAAGCATGCAAAGACCCATGGAGGATGAGGAGGTAAAGAGAAAGAAGAAAAGAAAGAGATGGAGAACAGGGAGGAGAGAAGGAGGTGGAGGAAGAGGTGGCAGAAGAGAAAAAAGAAGGAAGAATGATAATATAGATGGTGTGGAAGATAAGGCAACTAATTAGGCTCCAAGTTTTGCTCCTTGTGACAGTCCCACACTAATAAGCCTGCAGAGTGTATTCTAAAAGTTGTAGGCATTTGAGTGTAATGCTCTGCAATATCCATAACTGGTATGGAAAGCATAAGCTTGAGTCAGTGTAACTACTGTGACAGAAATTTTTGATAAGTAATTATAAAGCATGTTCTACATCATAGGAACAAGTTGCAGGTTTAGGAATATGAACTTGTCCTTGTGCTCTAAAATGAATCTGCCCTTTCCATTGCTTACTGTCACATGGCATACCCCTACTGGTTCAGAAGGCAGCTATGGCAATATGCCCTTATCTGTGAGAATGTGACAAAGGGGACTTTGATGCAACGTTAATCATATTCTGAGCTCCACACAGTGCAGGTGAAATCATTAGAACAGCAAACATTTTGTCTGATATTCCTTAAGAGACAGCTGATTTTCTCACTCAGTGATGACTGACATTTTTTATAGTAATGATGAGGAGGGATCATGGGGCTTCCAAGGAGGTCAATCATAAAGCAGTCTGAAGAGCAGGAATAGTGGCATGTGTGTTTGCATAAGTATGTGGAGTGCGCATGTGTGTGTGTACTCTTTGTTACAGTTGCCTCTGTAAATGGAAAACCAGCTGAATCCTCTGAGAATGGTAATTAACCATAGTAGCAAGTGCCTGAGCTATTGATATAGTGAGCACCAAGGCTGCCCCAGGCATGAGAGACTCTGCCCTTCTTCCTCCTCCATACTTCCTATCTTCTCCAGAATTCTTCCTAAAAAGTGCTCACCATTTTTCATCATTATCATAAAGAATGGCTGGAATGTGAGAATGGCTGGAACTAACCCTCACCGATTTGTTGAGTAAGTCTTAAACACTGCTCCAGTCTAGTCAAAGGAAATGAAAGTGGAGGGACAGCCCAGCTTATAGACACTGGGGATAAGATGTCAGTGCCATCCGCTGCTGGACTGAAACACTGGGCTATTTATCACACAGAGCCCCATCTGTTCAAAGCAGAGGACTGCTATTTGCTTGCTTAGAGAGGAAAGGAAGAATTGATAGCAATATTCCCTAGCTTTTTCATTAGAGGGTTTGAAAAATAGTCTTTCAAAAGAAAGACACCTTTATATTCCAATTGAGTTATGAATGTAACAGCCTCGTTGGGCTGAGGTTCATCACCTGCTTTAGGCAACCCTAAGACACAGCAGGACTCCAAACCTTCCCTTTGAGAATTCTGCTCTGTGAACGAATTCCCTGAATTTTTGTTGCTGCACCCCACCCCAAAGATTTGGCTTATTATTTTTTGGTGAGCAGAATTCCCAAGGTAAGTGAAATGGGAATAATAATGGCTTTAGATAAGAGAAGGGCACATTAGCAGAAAACTTACATATGGTCATCTCAATCCTCAGCAAGGAACAGCTTTGAAAATAATTATCTGTCAACTCCAGTTTTCAGAAAATTCATGAAGTGCTTTAGTGTGAGCCTTTATCATCAATATCATCATCATCATCATCATCATCATCATCATCATCTCATTATTATGTTGGGCTTTTGTATTCTTTTTAAATCTGGAAATTTATATCTTGCAGTTCTGAAACATTTCTTTATTATGCCATTGATAATTTTCTCTTATTTTTTTTCTAACCTCTATAAAATCTGTTAGCTGGATTTGGAGCCTCCTGGAATGATTCTCTAATTTTCTTACTTTTTACTCCTATTTTCCTTCTCGTTTTACATCCTGGGAGATTTCTACGAACATTACTATTCAACATTTCTATGGGGTTTTAAAATTTGGTTAGCGTATTTTTTTTTTATTTCCAAAAGGTCTTTCTTGAATTTTGTCCTCTTTTTTAAGAATCTTCTTATTGTTTCTCATATTCATTTATGTTTTAGCATCTTATTCTTGTTTGTTTTCTACTGCTCTTGAGAATATTAAATGTAATTTTAAAAACTTTTTTGCATTGTTTTGTTTCTTCTGGGTTATTTTGTTTATTTGTTCATTTGTTTGTTTTGGACTCTCTTATAGCCAAGTCATTAGCCATTACCTATGGATAGATATTGATTTTCCCTCACTCCCCAGAAATTTCTTTTTCTAGACAAAGTGAACAACTGAAGATCCTGCTAAATGCTTCAAGCATCAGGAAGCTTCTCCTTCCCCACTTTCCTCCATGGTCATTTCCAAGTGGAGCCATAATGCTGCAGTCATCCAGCATGTGGTACAAAGTAATCTGTAAACACTTCTTAAAGTTTTCTTCCTCAATCCACTACTTATTAGCAACTCTTCTGAGGCTATATGTATGGGGTGAGGAAAGGGAGCAACATAACAGGAGTGGACGGTACAGAAATCATGCTCCAAGCCAGTCTGTATTTGCTGGTAGGTGAAGAAGTAAAAAGACAAATGGAAGTGGTGTCCATCTGTGTGTGTGTGTGTGTGTGTGTGTGTGTGTAGCTTTTCAGATGATGGGCTTCAGAACAGGATGATCATATGCCAAGCCAGCTTTTTAATTGGAACATTAAAAAAAAATAGAAAACTGAGCATTAGAAATACTAATTTTTAGAAGTCTTTTTTGGGGGGACCACTAATAGCCTTATGGGAATTCTGTTGCATGTGTTGAATTGTTTTTCTCTTGCTGCTTTCACAATTTTCTCTTTGTCTTTGACACTTAACATTTTTATTTTAACTTGTCTCATAATTTTTTGGGTGGATCTTACTTCGAGTCCTTTGAGCTTTCTGTAATTAGATGTCCATATCTCTTTCAAGATTTGGGAAGTTTTCAGCTTTCTTTTTTTTAAATAAGTTTTCTGCCTTTTTCTCCATTTCTTCTTCTTCTGAGACTCCCATGATGTAAATATTCATTTGACTGATAGTATCCTATAATTCATGTAAGCTTTCTTTGCTCTTTTTCACTCTTTTTTCTTTTTGTTCTTCTAACTGGCTAATTTCAAATGACCTCTTTTCAAATTCACTGGTTCTTTCTCTGGCATCTTCATTTTATAAATGAGCATGCTAACACACAGTATCTCATCCTAAGATAGGCAGTTTTTCAAGTAAGTGTGCATAGACCACAAGCTACCAGATTTTCAGTACTCATTGGCCTCAAGGAAGAGTTAGAAAATCTTTGAATGAATGGTCAAGGCCAGGGAAATTTTTTAATTTTGGTGTAGATTTGGTGTGACAAAAAGTAAAGCTGTTGAGAGTAAATACATCCTTGAATTTGTTTCCCCTGCATAGCTGACTGGCCCAGGGTTATCTCTCACTTGAGGGATATTTTGGATAATTGGGGAAAAACACTTTGGATTGGCTTTGCTCAAGGCTTTATGTTCAAGTAGCTCTATTTTTTTCTTGGTGTACTTTCCTTAGGCATGTTTTTCCTTGTCTCTTCTTGCCACCTGAACACTAAGATCTAGGAGACTGATATTAAAATGAGGACCAGGAGCAGGTATGATAATGGGTTTCAACTTGTCTATCACTCCACTTGGTTTGTTGTAGTTATTTAGAGAGCAGTTTTGATAAGGACCCTTATGATTTATCTAGGCTCGGTGAGTAAAAACAAGTAATATGATTAATTAGCAATGTGTTCTGGCATATCCACTGTTTTAGGCTGATGCCATAGAAACAGACTCTGAGACTCAAGAAATTGCTTGCAGGAGGTTTATTAAAGAGTTTACTCAAAAACAATACTTGTAAGGAAACAAGGGAAGCAATATGAAACATTGCAGTTGCAATGAAGGCCTCAGACAATCTCATAGATTAGCACTTTTTTTCCAACATTGACCCTAGAGGGCTGTAACCTTGGGCAAGGTAGCTACTTTTGGCCAAAGCCATTCTAGAAAAGCATGTGATTATGAGCCATTAATGGCCAAAATTCATGGCTGCTGAAGAAATGCATGCATGGGTCTTGAATGGGAGATCTGGGTAGCACATCACAGTATCTACTGTAGCCACTGAAATGGGAGTAGCCATGCATGTGAGACATGCTTGTCATTCTTGCCTAGGGAAGAAGGTAAAGAAGTCCTCTGTACTTAAAGTATGAACTTTAGGCCAGGAAAACAAGATAAGACCATGTAAGAAACAAGGGCCAGTTTAGCTCACTAGAAGACAATACTGAGGTTCAGGACATAAAGTTGTTGTCATAAGTGTTCCTGCACCTGGTCTTGTCGGTTGTGCATATACTTTTCTTGGGAAACTCACATGGAACAACAGCTGCTTCACTAGCAACTGGAGAGGATTTAGGAATTCAGGCCCCGAATTCTGGTCTTCTTTCTCAATATCTTTCCACATTGGTGATATGACTAATACCTATTTAATGCCAGCTCATCATAACTAATAATATCATTCTCCTTTGCTTACTCCACCCTGACTCTCTTCCATGCCTCCTACTCTGGAGATGTTCATTCTAGAGGGTATCAGGGCCCCAGCTGGGTTTTCACCAGTGTCTGCATGGACAGCAGAAGTCCAGAAGCTGAAGTGAGTCTGAGCCCTAGAGAGGGCTCATTTGAAGCCAAAAGTTCTCTATTTATTCTATTTATTTCTACTCAATCTCTAAACACCTTCCAAACCTTTAACTATAAGAAATACCAGGTACAGCTTGTCTGTGAGGCCAGAGTTAGAATAAAATTGCTCTATAGAGTACAGCATTTGTTCTTCTTCCTAGGTGAAGTCATGCTTTGTTACTACCAAAATTTCAACATTCTCCAACCTAAATAATAGGTAAATTCACTAACAGTCTGCTATTTATACTTCTTTGATTAAGTTAATATTCTCCCTGCTTAAAAAATTATATTTCATCTAAAGATGAAAGCTAAGACTCTAAAGCTTCTAGGAGAAACCACAGAAAAATATTTTCATAACTTTTGGGTAGGCAAAAATGTCTTCAACAAGACACAAAATTAAAAATTAGATTTTATTAAACTTAAAAACCTTTGCCCATCAAAAGACATCATTAAGAAAACAAAAAGATGTAGACTTAGAGAAAATATTTGTAATACATATATTTGACAGAGACTTATATCCAGAATATATATATATTAAACTCCTGCATGCCAATAATAAAGACAAACAATTCCCTTAAAAAGGAGCAACAGATTTGAACTGGCACTTCACAAAAAAATATATATAACTCAAAGGCTATGCAACATATGAAAAAGTCTTCTAAAATATTATTCATCAAATAGAACTACCTTATGATCCAGCAATTCTGAGTATTTGAAAAAAATTTAAAACACTAATTTGAAAAGATATATGCACCCCTACATTTTTTGCAGCATTATTCAAGATATGGAAGCAATCTAAGTGCCCACAGATAGACAATTGGATAAAGGAGATATGATACTTATATACAATGAAATATTACTTGGTCATAAAAAACAATGAACTATTATCATCTGCAACAACATGGATGGACCTAGAGGGTATTATGCTAAGTGAAATAAGTCAAACAGAGAAAGATGAATACTATATAATCCCACTTATATGGGAAATCTGAGAACAAAGTAAATGAACAAACAAAATAAATGAACTAACTCATAGATATAGAGAACATTTTTGATGGTTGCCAGATAGGAAGGGGGGAGGGGTTGGGGAAATGAATGAAAAAGGTGAAAGGACTAAGAAGTAAAAGAATACATGATTTGAACATACTAAATTGAAAGTATAAAAAAGTAGACAACAATGCCTATAATCCAATCATCCAGATGCAATCTCTGCTGACACTTCTTGTTTAAATACATGTTTTATGTGGTTGAAACATTATTACAAACATATTTTATTTTGCTTTCTTCCCTTATCATCACATAATAAACAATTTCTCATGACATAAAAACTCGTGAACATGATTTTAAATGTCATTATATCCAGCAATTTATTTAACCATTCCTCTAATGGTTAGGTCTTCTGTGTTTTTGTTTTTCATCGCTATAAATGATGTTTACATAAAAAGTTGTGTACCTAAAGTTTTATTTCCTGAGATTTAGGATATATATTTAAGTAGCATTCCCAGATTCTTTTAAAAAATAATTAAAGAGATAGCAGCAAAAAACTATATCTGGTATTCCTACTCAGTGGTGTAGTGACCTGATGAGGTCACTGCCATGGAGATAATGTAGCTCCAAGCTGATTTATCACTTATCAATAAATGTTACTGATATACAGAGGACATCCTCCTCTGTGCCCAAGACAAGGTAGACTGAGATGAGGATGGCACAGGTCTTGCTTTTATGGACTGATTATTCAGGGAGTAAGGAGGAATTCAGTACAGCTTCACAGAAGAGGTGACATTTTAACTGGTCTAAATGATGAACAGGGTTTTGCTAGACATGAAATGAAATGCAGGAAATAAGCAAAGGCATGGAAGCACAATTCCACTAAATGCTGGGATCATAGAAGTGTTTATTAAGCATTAAAGTGACACTGTCACATTTGTGTTTTAGAATTCTCTGGCAATGTTCTAGATCTAGGAGGATGGATTGGTAGTGCAAGTGAAGATAGATATTAAGGGTGGTAGACAAATTAGGGGACTCTTGATAAACAGGCAGAATTAGAGGAAATGGGATGAAGGAAATAGTTTTAAGAAGTATTTGGGGACAAGGATTTAGAACAACTGGGTGTAGCAGGTGAAGGGGAGAAATTTTATTTAAGAGCAGATTCCTACTGAATTTACAATTCCAGCTATGCCACTGACTAATTATATGACTTTTGGGAAGTCTCAATCTATCAGGACTTCAATTTCTAAACCATAACATGAAGAGATTAGACTGGATCAAAACTAGATTGGACTCATGATGTTACTTTCCCCTCATATCAAGGCAGATGTCACTAACTGAACAGAGTCCCTTTCTTTGTAAAGTCTGGACAGGACTCCAGGCAGGTACCACCAAAGAGGGAATGTAGAAGAATTGAAGCTTGCCTTGGACATGATTATCTCTAAGTTTATTCTCAGCTCTAAAAGGATGATTGTAAATTACATCATCACATTCTTCAAACAGGAAGTGAAATTAGAAAAACTACTACTTAATAAAGACTTGTGAGTAGTACTAAATTTGAAATAATGTGAGCTTATTTCCACCTTTGGGGGATTTGATTTTAAGAATAGAAATGTCTCACGGTCAGGATGTAAATAACAAGCAACATTAAACAATCAAATTGACACTTGGTTTCCTCTACTTAAAGAAGATACTTAGTTTTCTTAGAATAAAACATGCATACATTTTCATGACTTTAGATTAAGTAATGGTTTTTTAGATAAGGCATCAACAACACTAGTGACAAAACAAAAAATGGATAAACTGGACTTGATCAAATTAAAATCTGTCCTTCAAAGATCACCACTAAGAAAGTGAAAAGATAACACACAGGATCAAAGAAAATATTTAATTATCATATATCTGAGAAGGAGCTTATATTCAGAATATCTAAGGAAATTTATAATGTAATTATAAAAAGAAAGACAAATAACCCAATTTTTTAAATAGGTGAAGTATTTGAATAGAATTTTCTTCAAAGAAATATATAAATGACTAACAAGCACATGAAAAGATGCTCAACATCATTAGTTTTTAGGAAAATGCAAATCAAACCCACAAAGGTATATCATTTCATTCATGGCTATAATAAAAAAGATAGATAATAACAAGTATTGTTGAGGATGTGGAGAATTTGAAACCCTTATACATTGCTGATAGAATTGTAAAATAGTGCAGTTACTTTGGAAAATAGTTTGGCAGTTATTTGAAAGGTAAACATGGAGTTAGTATATAACCTAGTAATTTTATTCCTAGGCATATGCACAAGAGAAATGAAAACATATGTCACACAAAGATTTGTACCTGAATGTTCATAGAAGTATTATTCATAATAGCCCAATAGTGGAGACAATACAAATGTTCATTCATTGATGAATGGATAAACAAAATATGGTATATCTACTCAATGGAATGTTATTGTATAAAAAAAGAGGAGTGAAGTACTAACACATATTACAACATGGATGAACCTTAAAAACATTATGCTAAGTGAAAGAAGCCAGATATAAAAGTTGTATATAGTTTGATTTCATCTATATGAAATGTCCAGAACAGGCAAATCTATAGAGACTGAAAGTAGGTCAATAGTTATGCTGAGAGGGAATGAAATAGGAAGCAACTGCTAATAGACATTGGTTTTCTTTTCAGGGTGATGAAAATGTTCTGGAATTAGATAGTAGTGATGGTGAACAGCATTGTGAATACCTTAAAAAAAATTGTAACTTTAATTTGCGTACTCTCAAAAGGGTGAAATTTATGGTATGTGAATTATATCTTAATAGAGATGTCATATAAAAAATACAGTGGGAAATGATTAGAAAGCTTAAGCAGGAGGAGAGTGGCATAATTTGTGTTTTTAAAAACCCAGCCACTATATGGAGCAGAGATGGGGGTGGATGGGAGAAACCAAACCAATCAAGAGAATTGAGCAATAGTCCAAGTGAAAAACCTAGTTGCCCAATATTGAGAATGGCTGTAGCAATGAAGATAAGTGGAAATTTTTGAGATATATTTTGAATGTTGAATCTACTTTTTTTTTTTTTTGATTAAATGTGGGGAGTGAGAGAGCAGGAGGTATTACGAATAATCCATAAGTTTCTAGCTTGGGCAACTGAATGGATAGTAATGCTATTTATCACTGGAGAAGATTAATTTATGTCTCACCTAAGCCCCATGAATAAGTCATACCCTAAACATTTGATAGGCAAAGAAATTGAGGATCAAAGTTGTTAATTTTCCCAAACCAAACAGCTAGTAAGAGAAAGCATCAGACTTGGAACTCTGTTCTAATTCAGAAGCCCATATGCTTTCCACTGGGTAATCTGCTGTTTGTGTTCTCTTTGCTATACTTGAAGATGCACATTACGTCAGAAATTTCATTTAAGAAGATAACATTTACAGAAGATGAAGCTAAATTTTAAAAAAAGTGAATTAGTGTGCATCTTTAGTTTTTAAGAAAAAAGATGAATGTGCATAAATTTATAATCTGATTGTTTACTAAATTGAACTTTTCACATATAAGGAAATAAATTGTTTTAGCATTCATGTGAGAAAAGAAAACAAGTGAATTACCATTTGTTGATTTATGACATTTTCAATTATTAAATGTTAGAATTTAGAGAACAATTTTATAGTTCAGTGGGTTACATATACAATTTTTGGTTCTTTGACAGCTGAAATTGTTCACTCTAAGTGCTTTTTTTAGTGCTTTCTTTTGGTTTGGCACAACTAACTTCTGTTATTAACTTTTACATAAAATTTTGGACAAATATTTCATTCTTAGGCTAACCAATATCATTAAAATAGAAGAAACAGATCCCACAGAGGTCCTAACTGCTCCCCACATATTAGCCAAAGAGAAAGGGTATTCCGCAAGGGAACATAGGGTCAGGATTCAGAAATTTGAGATGTGAAGAAAGTGTAGAGAAAGCTTCACAGAGAAGCAACCGAAGTAAGCAACCACCACGCCGGGGTATTGAAGAGACCAGAAACACTTGTGCCCAATGACATATGTTGGGCACTGAGCTACAGCCTGAAATTGTGGCCTTGAACTTGTGTCTCTTTAGATTATGGCAGAGTGTCTCAACCTTTTTAAACCTCTGTTCTCTTAACTAAAATTTCACTTCAGCTTCTTACGGTCTCTATTCTCTCCCAGCTGAGATTTTGATATACTCCTGGGGTCATATTATCCTTAGTGCTTTGCCATTGGCCAAGATTAATTGAACTTCACTGTTGGCATTTGGTATTACTTTACATTTTTTGGTATAAATTTGCATTATAACATTTAATATGCCTTTCCAAACAACAAACCACCTCTGTTTCTCCAGCCCAAACAAAGAAAACAATTTCTCCTCCTTTTTCTTCCTCTATTTCCTTTAGGTTTGAAAATCAGGAATTAAAGAATTAACAATAATTCCATAGTCAATTCAATGGAGCAATTGTCACTTTCACCTTTAGCATGGAGAAGTGTATCAGAGAAAATGCAGAACGGAGGATAGTGACAGCTAGTTTTGATTGGAAACAAGAAAAAAGATGATAAAGGACATCAGGAAATGAGGGCTGTAGGTGGATGAGATGTTTCTTCTCTATGCCTACGAGACCGGTGTCCTGGTTAGCTTTCTATTGCCACTTTTGATCTTCAGGTCTTAGGATTTTAGGATAGCTATTCTCTATAGTTGGGAAGCTCAGTAATTTTCCAGAAGATTGGGCTTCCGTGTACATTTTTTGTTTCTGTTGTGCGTCAAGGGACGTAGTCTGGACAAGGAAAGCACACTATAGAGATGAGGAAAGATTATCAGGCTTGGAAACTTCAAATGCTAAAAAGACTCAATAAAATTATATTGAGAAAAATGGGATTTATTATAATAACACCCTGGTTCTGGCCCTGAGCCTAGAAAGGAGCCAAGAATGGATGCTGCTCCAAGGGCCTGAGCCTCCATCGGTCTCTCAGAAGACACTCGGTCCTTCTGCTCTTTCCTTGTCACCTCTCTTCTTCCTTCTGAGAGTTCTTTCTGCTTTCTCGTAGTTTCTACTCCTTCTTATCTTTGGCTTGGCTATTGTGGCCACAAACCTATCTTGGGCATCACTCTCTGCATCCTTTTGGCTTTTGCACTTCCTGTTGCTAAATAACTCCTTTTCTTGTTATTTTTCAGCTCAAATTGCTGGCATACAGAACCTGCCTAGCCATGTTCAGGCTGGAAACCATGACCAACTCTCATAGAGCCCATACCTGTATGGGTCAAGAGCCCCTTTCAGGTCCCATCAGCCATTTGAGAAGAGGCTGGTAGAAAACGTGGCTGCCTGATCCACAAGTAGTGTCAGTAGACAGACCTCATGGAGCCTGCTCAGCACAGCATTGTTGTTCCTGGAGGTAATGATGACTGCGGCAATAAAGATTTAGCTGCATGACCAGTGCTCCCCTCCAGGAATTCCAAGTCAATGAGTCACCTTATGGGAAACCCACACTGAAGATGTCTCCAAAGCTTTAATTTGCTTCACTGTTAGTCTCTTAAACTGGGGAAACTGAAGCAGCTTAGCAACCTTTTCAAAGGGATAGCTAGCACTGAAACACAAAGTAAACACACATTCTTTAATACTGCTATGGGCCTAAATTAGTGCTTGGTCCTCCTTACTGTGTTAGGTGGGGGCCAGCATTACTACCATACACAGCTTTGTAGGTTGTGACTGCACAACTCCAGGGAGTTCTTTTTTTACATTATCATCTTTATCCTTGTCTCACCTTTGCCTTCCATCCCTGCCGCTGAGGCCATTCACATTTTCCCATCCATAGGGTAGAGAGAACAAGGGCAAAGAAAGAATTCCAAATCTACTTCTTATTCCTCATATCATAAGGTCCTCTTCTAAATACATACACCTATTTCATCCTCCCTGTATTATGAGTGTGTCCTGGAACCATAGTAAAGGGTTTTCAGACTCAGTCCATTCAGGCTGTTATAACAAAATACTGTCACAGACTAGATAGCTTATGAACAACTTGGCTGGGAAGACCAAGGTCAAGGTGCCAGCACTGTTGCCTTTTGATGAGGGTCCTCTTCCTGGTTAATAGTCAGTGCCTCCTAGCTATGTCCTCACATGGTAGAAGGGTCAAGGCATCTCCCTGAAGCCCCTTTTAGAAGACACTAATTCCATTCATTATTTAAGCACTTCCCAAGAACCCACCTATGAGTACCATCACCTTTGGGGGTTTAGATTTCAACATATGAATTTGGGGGGAACATAAAGATTCAGACCATAGAATGGTTTTCTTTTCTAGAGGTGAATTAAGGAAGTGTGCCCCAGTTGCCTCTTGACTTTAGCATCTGGAAGGGTTCTTTTCCCAGAGGTTATGAAAGCACTGAAAAGCAAAGAGGACAATGAGTGGAAGATAAACCTGATCTGCTTCATAATTTTGCCCCTGCCAAGCCTAGTATAGTAATATTCACGTTGTCATTAGCATGAGGACAAGCAGCCTGAATCAGTGTGGCCCAGGACAAAAATGGCTTGATCTGGGGACTGAAATAATGTTTGACGGAGACCTACAGAACTCTCTTATCTCTCCTCTCCAGCAGTTTCTGTCACCCCTTTTAGAAAAGCAAAAGGTTGCAAAAGTTGGAGGAATTGCCATTGGAAGTGGTGTCAGATAAGGCTGAAAAGAAAGTCTATACTTTATTTGCACCATTTTACATACAGTATCTGTATCTATTTAGTTGACAAAGAGGAAGGGAAACACTGCTGGTGTTTCTTAATGGTTCATATTTCTCTGCTTCCGGAACACACCCAGTACTTTCTGCCTTAGACAGTGAAGTTCTTTGCTTTGAACTGTGCCAAGTTCAAAGTTTACCAAAATATAATTCTCCTTAGCTAAAATGTTAAAAAAAATTTTGTTTTACTATGAAAAATTTTAAAAAGACAAAAATAGAAAAAAATAGTCTAACAGTACAATATACCCAGTAGAGGGTTAGATGAAGATGCCCCAAAAGATATGTTTATCTTCTAACCTTGGGAATCTATGAACATGACTTTTTTGGAAAAAGGGTCTTTGTAGATATAATTCAGTTAGGGATCTTGAAATGAGATCATCCTGGATTACTTAGTGGGTCCTAAATCAAACAACGAGTGTTCCTATAAGAGACGGAAGAGAAGACACAGACACAGGGAAGAAGGCCATGTGACCATGGAGGCCAAGATTGGAGTATGGCAGCCACAAGCCAAAGAAAACCGGAAGCCACCAGCAGCTGGAAGAGGAGAGGAAGGATTCTCCCCTAGAGTCCCAGAGGGACTGTGGTTCTGCTGACTCCTTGATCTCAAACTTCTGGTCTCCAGAACTGTAGGAGAATACATTATTGTTGTTTTAAGCCCCCGGGTTTGGAGTCATGTATTATGGCAGCCAAGGAAATTAATATACCCATCACTTAAGTTCAAAGTTACAATTTTGTTATATTTGTTTCATCTATTATTTTTCTTTCCTTTCTTCCTTTCTCCCTCCTCCTTTCCTCCCAGCCTTTCCTCATCTCTCCCTTCCCCTCTTCTCTCTTTCTTTCTTTTCTTTCTCTTCAGTCTGAAGTGTTTTAAAGCATATTCCAATTATGTCATTTTATCCCTGCATACTTCAGTATACATCTCAGAATTTATGTATATTTTAAATTTTAACAGCCATTAAACAACTAAATAAATAACACCTAAATAACCAAAAATAAGTCTGTGGTATCCAACATTTTTTTTTTAACATTTTCTTTTAACTCTATCTCTGAAATCTTGTTAGATTTCTCACTCCTCTTTGAATTAACCTTCATTTTCTAGCTATCTTTCAAGAAAATAAATGTCTTGGATTAAACCGTTGATTAACGCTTTTACAGGTTTTAGCTCCTAAGTGTATGAGTAGCAAGTATCTCAGTGTTCTTCCCCACTCAATGGTGAAAAAATTCTTGATATTCTTTCTATGGTTAAAAATAAATATTTCTTTTAAAAAATAATTTAGAAAATAAAGATTTTCTTTTTTCTTTATAATATAAACTTTTGTCTAAGAGTGACATGCAGAACTTCAAAGTCATATTGGAAGTGAAGGAGAATGAACTCATAATAGAGAAAAGTAAGTTAGATTCCAAAATTTCTCCAAATATATAAGAGTTTTGCTTTGAAAAATGAAATCGATTTTTAAAGAAAAGGCGAAACCAGGAAGCTATTGGTTTTTAAATAATTTTCTCTCACAATTTTCCCTTTTCTCTGAGAAATTTCTCTACCAGTTTAAAAACAACAACAACAACAACAACAACAACAACAAATTTATGCTCTGAATAATTGCATTTGGAAATATGGAACCGGTGGACTGCATTCCAGTGTTTGCTGTTACAGAAGCATACCCATTTGGTACTTTACCTGTGTTCTTAAAATTAATTTTCTCTTTTTAGGAGATTAATAATGATAATTTCCACTCCCCCACCCCCCCTAGAGAGAGGTTAAGGGTAAATCATTCTTATGAAAAGGGAAGGTAGATAACCTTTTAGGGGATATGGTATGAGGTGTATAGCCAGGATCCTTTGCCTGAAAAATACTCTTCATATCCTAGGTAACTATCTTAGAAGCATCTTCATTCTAAGGTTCCCCTTGCCAAAATGTAAATACTCCTTTGGAAAAATCATACCTTTACAGTTCTGAGATATGTCAGTGAGGGGAACAAGAAGGTCAAGATTACTGTGACTGACCACTAACTGAGAGCTAGACTTGCAAAAATTGGATGCTGAATATTTTGGGGAAACAGAGGAGAAGATAATGCCATCAGGAAGAGAGAAACACATCCTGAATAACAGAAAAGTGGGAGGGTGCCCACAATAAAAACCCTCCACCTTCCTCTCTCATTGTTCTTCCTTTAGACCTGGTTCCCAGAGGCTCAAGGCTGCCTTGGCCACCTGGATAATTCCTGAGTAGCAACCTTCTTTTTCTGCCTGCAAACAGTGGAACCTTGTCATCTAAGTGGGTTTATTTAGATCTTGATATCTAGCCAAATGACTCCTCCTCCCTTGTCTCCACTCATATATGTTCCATGAATGGCTTCTTTCAACAAGGCAATTGCAACTCCTTCCTGAAGACTTTGAAGCCCTAGATTTATGCAACTTGTTTGTTTGTGCTTAAATAAAGCCTTCGGCAGAATAAAGAAGCTTGTTTAAATCTTTCTTCCTGATAATATTTCCTTCTGTCATAATCCAGTCAAGGGGAAAGAACTAAGTATCTGACTTGCACAAAGGGGAGCTAAGAATAATGCAGCTTGAATTCCAACATTTGTCTACCTTTCTTGGTAACTTACTGCCTTAGCATGCTTGGCACTATAGCAGAAGAAAGGGAAAAGAGGTAAGTAGAAGTCTTTCAAAATATAAAAGAGGTCTAGTTTTGGCTCCAGCTCTTAAAATGCTTGGAAGTCACCATTCCTATCTTTTCAACAAGAACAAAAGCTGGATAAATGGAAAATCAATGACTTTTCTTAAACCTGCCAGAGAAATAAGGTCACAGGTCCAACTACTATTCTGAAATCTAGAGAGACAGGTGACTACAGAGAATAACCTGGAGCAGCAGCTGCTACAGTCATAAACTGGTAGAAATAGTCCAATGGTAATTTTGATGAGTTGCTAGAGGCTAAAAGTGGAGTAGTTTGAGAGTGAACAGAATCCTTATACTTTCATGAGTTTTATTTACAGCAACCAAGTTCTTAAGATGAAGATCTAAAAAATTTCCCCTCATATTTCTGACTGGGGGAGGGGAAAAATAACCATTTTTCAAACTCATCTAGAGTCTTCTCCATGACAAGGGCCTGCTCTCTAAATGCAACAACACTACCAGAGCCTTATCTACTTGGAGAAAGGGCAATTAGTCAGTCAACTACAGTTTCCTCCAGCCTTCTCTTTCCTCTAGGTAAAAGATAAAAAGGGTAGGAAACATTTCTGAAGATCACAACTCAGAGATCCAGGCCCACTGAAAGACTGAGATTTAGTTATAAGATTAAAGAACACGTGCTATGTTTCACACTTTACCATCAAATCACATTCAAATTGCAGAAAATCAAAGACTAAGAGAAAATCTTGAAAGATGAAAAGGAGGGAGGAAGTCAGAACTTTATTCATAGAGGAACAAAGATAGGAACTATATGTGACTTCATTAGAAACCATGAGTGCAGGGAGTGGAGTGAAATATTTAAAATGTTGAAAGAAAATTCTACCAACTTATAATTCTTTATTTAGTGTTAGAGTAGATTAAAATATAAGACCCAAACTATATGTTTTCTATATATTTTAAGTATAAAGGCAGAGATAAGTGAAAATTAAAAGGATGGAGGAAGCTATATCATGCCACACTCATCAACAGAAAGCTGGAATAGCATACTAATGTCAGGCTTCAGAATAAGGAAAATTATCATGGATAAAGAGAAGCATTATATAATGATAATGGGTTGACTTCTTTAAGAAGACATAACAATACTTATTATGTATGTACCTGAACAACAGAGTCAAAATACATGAGACAAAAACTGAAAGAACTGCAAGAAGAAACAAAGGAATCCACTGTGATAGTTTCAACACCCTCTAAGTAATTAATAGACTCAGCAGGCAGAAAATCAGTAAGGATATAATTGAACTGAACTGCACCATAAATCTAGTGGACCTAAGTGATACTTGCAAAATATAGGTTAGTCTTACTTCAAACAAAATTGGAAATATAAAAATACATTCTTAGGAAACCAATAAGTTAAGGTGTGATAAGTTCATATATAAAATAATTCTTCAGTTTACTGAAGTATATTTATTTTATTCTACCTAATAATTTTATAGATTTCCTTTAAACATTTAAATTATGGATCCATTTGAAAGTTTTCAGTTTATTTTATCAGAAATAGAATTGTGAAATAAATCATCATAAACTCCTATAAATATTTGGAAAAATGAACTCCAGAAGCACCAGTGGATGTCACTGGTGATGTGGCCAGCATACAACCTCCTAAGGAGTCCTTGCCAAGGGACTTATCTTGGAATTTGTGGTGCTTTTCCTTACTAAATCTGAAGGAGACGGTGACAGAGGAGTGTTACTTTTCCAAACCAAAGGCTCCACTTTTTAGTGGCAGTTAGAGAAAAGAGTGTATATGTAGGACCATTCCTCCAGGGCCTCCCTGGTTGCCTGTCTGCTCTTGTAACCTCTGACTTTCATTCATTCTTTTAATAACATTTACTGTCAGGCAGTGCCCCAGTGATCACAGATATTTAGATTAACTGTTGGGTCATTAACATCACTATGTACATTAAAACAATGATGACATTTTCCAAAAAGTGGAAATTTTCAACACGAGTAGTTCCCCTAACTTTGCACCTATTATCAACCACATAATTCTCAGGTGGATGGAATGAGAGTCATAGTAAACTAAGGCCAGTTCTTTATCTCTTTTCTCCTCTCCTTATCTCTTTCTTCCTCTCTCCCTGTTCTCTGGCCGCACAGAAACAGAAGTCCCAGTTAGCTAGTTGGGGCTTTTTTTTTTTTTTCTGAGAGAATTTTATAAAGGATTTATTAAATTTTTTATTTTTATTTTTGTCATTACACTATCATTAAGTTCTCCCATTGAACCCTTGATGAGTTTTCTCTAGGACCCCAGGTAATTGTATTTATTCATCCAGTATTCACTAAGTGCAAGATGCTGTGCTGGGATTGTTTGAAACGCAAAACTAAATAAACTTCAGCCATTGTCCTCTGTTAGTTTGTAATCTATTATATTCCTTCCAAACAGTTCATATAAAGTTCTTACTTATGTTCTGCATTTCACAAATTTGGTTACTTTTATTTAATTATGTTTTCTTCCTCACTTTTCATATCTTTTGGAAGCACCATACATGGCATAAGAATAATATAACTATCTTTGTATGTCTATTTATAATTCTATAAACATTAAAAAACAAAAGAAAGCAAGACCTTCCTTAGCATAGATTTAAGAATTGCAAGATCTGGGTTTGAGTTACATCCATGCCTGTGTGGCCTTGGAGAAACCACTTAAACTTTCTTTTACTTTCAGTTACTTTACCCATAAAATAAGACTAAATATTTCTGCCCTATTTATTGCACAGTTTGTGCATGTGTGTGTGTGTGTGTATCAAATGATCAAATGTATGTGCAATTGTTTTTTACAATATAAAATAATATACAGATGTAAATTGTTATTATTAAAAGTTTGTAACAGAATTGCCTTCAGGGTTTGCTTATGTGTACAACACAAATGCCATAGAAATAGTAACTAAGGCCAGAATTTGGCCCAGGGCACTTAACTACAGTGATTTTTTTTTAAGAGCAGATGGGAAAAAAATCAAAGACTTTTTATTCAAAGCAGAAAACTTTGAAACAAGAGTCCACACTTGGCAAGGAGATAGTTACTAAGTGGATCTCCTTGAAGAAAATTCAGAAGATGAAGGCCAGCTTCAGAGAGCAGGAAGTGAAAGAGAAAAATCTTTAATGTTATCATCTTTCTCCTCCACCCTTGCTTAGAATTCCTTATCTAATCAACTGGAGACACACATCTTAACAGTCAAACAATAAAAATGGGGTGTAGTTGAAGTATGGATCATCACAGAGCCCAAAAATCATTCTGGTCAGATTGCTATCATCATGCCCAGAGGGCATTAGAATTCACTTTCACTTTTAGGGGAACTACAAATAAATGCCTTCCCTGGATTTCTGGTGTTTTGTGGTTAAATCTGGTTAAAATGTAGTACTAAAAATTACATTTTGTTCACAGAACCTAGCAAAAGCCAAGTTTATGCTTAGTTCCCCTGAGATAAATAGGTAAGTTAAAGAGAATGCTGTGAAGTAGAAGAGAGGAAGCACTTCAGCCACTGCTGATTTTTCCAGTTTGGACTCGCGTGTGTTACGCTAGTTCTAGAAAAGTAGAAATAAAAGAGGTTATCAGAAATTCATTTGATGTAAGATAGAGAGATGGTTAAAATGAGAAGTGGGTGAAGGGAACTGGAGAGTATTAACTACTTCAAGTGAAAAAAAGAATAAAATCTCACACCCATTAGGAATGGCCGCTACCAAAAACAAAACAAAATAAAACAAAACATAAAATAACAAAATAAAACAAAACAGAAAATAACAAGTGTTGGTAAGAACATGGAGAAACTAGAATCATTGTTCATTGTTGGTAAGATTGTGAAACGGTGCAGCCGCCTCTATTGAAATAATATGATAGATTTAAAAATAAAACTACCCACGTGATCCAGCAGGCCACTTCTGGGCATATATCCAGAAGAATGAAAACAGAATCTAAAAGAGATGTTTGCACACCCATGTTCATAGCAATATTATTCACAATAGCCAAGAGATGGAGGCAACACAAGTGTCCATTGATAGATGAATGGATAAGCAAAATGTGTGCTATATGTATACAATGGAATATTATTCAGCCTGAGAAAAAGGGAACTCTGTCATATTCTACAACATGAATGAATCTCGAGGACGTTATGTTAAGTGAAGTAAACCAGTCAAAGAAAGGCAAATAGTGTATGATACTATTTATATGAGGAACCTAGAGGAACCAAATTCATAGAGACAAAGTAGAAAAAGTTGTGAAGATATGTTGCACAACAATGTGCATATACTAAACATTACTGAATTGTACAGTTAAAAATGGTTAAGGTGGCAAATTTTATGTTATGTGTTTTTTACCACAATTAAATTTTTTAAAAAAATCTAAAAAATAAAAACCTAATGTAACCTAACTGCCCAGACTAACTTTATAACTAATGAGCAAGTTCTATGCTTACAGATTTTGATGGTCTCCTATGCCTATAAGTTCTAAGCCCTTTAGAACAGCATTCAAAAGAACACCATCTTCTTGGAGGGAGGCTCCTTGACCCATCCATCCCCTCTGTCTTCCCTTCTGCCACCTCTCACAAGCTCCATGTTCCACGGTCCCTGCCCTGGTCCTCATGCATCTTCTCACACAGTGTCTCTTCTCTGTAGTGTCTGCCCTTCCTCTTTGCCAATCGAAGTCTCATCCATCTGCTATTCATTCATGTGTCCTGTTGAACCTTCCCTGATCGCCCCTGAGTTGGTGAGCTCCCCTCTGCTGGGTTTGTAGCTTGTGATTTGTCACTTCCTGCCCTGTGTCCTACAAGCTTGTAAATCTCAGTAGCAACCAGCTCTCCACAGGCAGGGCTGGCTTTCGGCATCTTCACAGCACCAGTAACCAACAAATGTTTAATGTAAGGCAAATCATGTCACTCTTCTGCTGTCCGTAGAGACTTATACAAGGGCTTCAAAGGACTCACAGTCTTCTGCCGCCTGCTTCTCTTCTCTCATCTCCTATCACTTTCCTCTCATTCACACTGCTCCAGCCTCCTGGCCTCTTTGCTGTTCCCTGGGCCCACTCGGTGTTTTCAGTTTAGGGCCTTTATAGGGACTGATTTCTCTACCTGGAATGTTTCTCCCTCAGATTTCTACCTGGCTCACTCTTTCACCTCCTTCAGGTCTTTGCTCTAAAGTTACTCTCTGGAATCATCCTTTCCTAACTGTCCATCCAACTTAGAATTACAACACAGTCTCATCTCCACCCCAGAACTCCCTACCCGTCTTTCACATCCTTATTTTTCTCTGTCATACTTACCACCAGGTTACATATATATTATTTATCTGTTTGGTCTTTTGCAAGCCCTGTGAGGGCTGGTATTATTTTACTTTCTTATTCACTGCTTTTTGAATATCTTCATCACCTTGTACTATGCCAGCACATAGTAAACTTCCAATAGTTGTCCAATTCATTAAATGATTGAATGACAGAAAGCACTTGCAGTCTAAGAGTATTGAGTGCTTTCTAATTGTTTATAATCCAAATCTTTTTATCTGTGAGTACTTATCCTGGGCTTGGGGGAAAATTGTAATACAAGACCTTCTTTGTGTTCATTGCACAGAATTTAACCTGTACTAAGTAGCTAGCAATTGATTGATGTTTGTCTGTTGGCACACTCTTTAATCATTTCCTGCCAGGAATCAGAGCAAAGGTCATGTTGAATAATCACTCAATTAAGCCTTTAGATGATGGTGATGTATAAACAGACTTATTAGTCCATATGTGTAATTAATTCTCACATTACCTTGCAGGTTGCTTTAACATTGTAGTAAGTAACATGATTCCTGCTAACTTGCTAGCTATATTACATTACGAGTCCCTATCTTTTGGTAAGCCCAGCTCCCAACATTTTGTGAAAATTTTCAAACATATAGGCAAATAGAAAGATTTTACAGTGTATTTTACTATATACAGGTCTCTTAGATTCTGCTATTAACATTTTAGCATGTTTGGTTTAACACCTAACTCCATCTATCCATCTATAATTAAGTCTCTCTTTCTCTCTCTCTCTCTCTCTCTCTCTCTCTCTCTCTCTCTCTCTTTCGGCTGAGTACAGTGTACATTATTGATGGTACACAATAAATTAGGGATCCTTAGGCCCCTCTCCTTCTTCAGAGACCTGGGATGGAAACTGTATCAAGAACAGGAGTTTTTTAGTGTGTTGGGGGATTAAGTTGGAGTGAAGACTCCCCAGCAGCTGAGAATCTCTCTCTTCCTCTCATTCTTTTGCTGGTGCTGGTGGTCCAGGAGGCTCTATTCCTTGTACACCATGTGAACCATAAGGGCCACTGCCCTGTTGCTGTAGCCAAATTCACTGTCATGCCAAGAAATGAGTTTGACAAAGTAGTGGCTGAGAGCAACACCAATCCCAAGCTTTGAAGGTGGAAGAGTAGGTGTCATTGTTGAAGTCACAGGCTATAACTTGGTCTTCAGTGGAGCCCAGGATGCCCTTTAGGGGATTCTCTGATGCCTGTTTCACCACCTTCTTGATGTCATCATATTTGGCAGCTTTCTCCAAATGGTAGGTCAGATTCATGACCAACGCATTGGGGGTGGAGACCTAGAAGGCCATGCCAGTGTTTCCCATTCAGCTCAGAGATGACCTTACCCACAGCTTGGCTGCACCGGTAGTAGCAGGGATCATGATCTGGGCAGTCCTTTGGTCATCACACCACAGTTTCCCAGAGGGGCCATTTGTGATCTTCTGGGTGGTGGTGATAGCATGGGCCATGGTCAGGAGTCTCTCCATGATGCCAAAGACATTTTGAATTATCTTAGCCAGTTCTTTTTAAATATATATTTACCCATCCTAGTCAAGTTTTTCTCCCTCTACCCCTTAAAATGTAGTTTTGATTTCAGCATAACAAATTTTGCAGGGGGACACAAACGTTCTTTTCATATAAACTATTATTTTGTTCCAAATGTTTTACATTTTTTTGTTGTGACTTCTTTTTGATCCATGGGTTATTTAGAATTATACTGTTTAATCTTCAATCATTTGAGAGATATTCCAGTTACCATTCTGTTAATTATTTCTAGCTTAATTCTACTAGAATGAGAGAACTCTATATAATTTTAATCTTTTTAAATTATGGAGACTTTTTTTTTTGGTCCAGCATATAATCCATTTTGTTAATTATTTCATGCGTACTATAAAAGTTTGTGTATTTTGCAGATGTTGGGCATAGTGTTCTTTTTATATCAATTAGCTTAAGTTTTCTAGTGTTAAAATATGTTGTTTAATTTAATTGTTGTTTACATCTAAACTGGTTTATTTATCTGCTTGTTTCATCAGTTTCTGAGTTATGTTAAATTTTTTATTATATGTGTAGATCTGTCCATTTCTCTTTTTCATTCTGTTAATTTTTCCTTTATGTATTTTGAGGCTATGGTTTTAAAGTAAATGCAAAAGTAAAATTGATTTGGTCATTTTGTCAATTTATGAAATGTCCCTTTCTATCTTTAGAAATAGTTCTTGCTTCAAAATTTACTTTATCATATTTATTAGAGCTACTTTAGATTTATTTTGGTTAGTATATGCATACTACAACTTTTTTTCATCATTTTTTCAATCTATATCTTTATAATTAAAGCGCATCTTTTTTTGAGCAGCACAAATTATTTTTTAATTTAGACTGAAATCTTTGTACTTTAATTGGAGTATTTAACTCATTCACATTTAATATGATGACATATATGAATACAGGTGTGAGGTTCATAAAGTTTCTTGAATTTATTGTTTAATGCCTTTAATCAGTTTAAATTCTCAGCCATTATTTTTTTAAGTATTGTTTTTGCTAATTCTCTAATTCTTCTCCTTCTGGAACTCTGATTTTATATGTGTATATATTAGGTTTGTACATGTTTCACATGTCTCTTATGCTCTTTTCTATCCTAGATTTGCCTGTTTTTCCTTGCTGTACTCCAATTTGAATATTTTTACTTATCTAGCTAATAGTTCATGATTACTCTTTTTTGCTATTGCTATTTGCTTAATATCAGTTTTTTTTATGGTTTTATACTTTTCATTTAATATTTCTATAGATTCCATTATTTTGCTGAAATTCCCTATCTTTTAATTAATTTCTTGAACATGTTAGTCATACTTATTTTAAAGTCCTTCTCTGATAACTCCAATATCTGGTCTCATGTAGGTCTTTTTCTGTTTCTTTTTTTTTTTCTCTTGGTTTTGGGTCATTTGTCACTGTCCCCTAGAATGATTACTAAATATTGATTAAATTTCAGACACCATGAATGAAAAGTTATAAAGAACTTGAATGTCATTATCTTCCTTCAGAAAAGATTTAATTTTTTTTCTAGCATTCAGGTAGAGTACAAGACAAGCACCTTTTCTAATCAGAAACTGAGATGATTAGAGCTGAATTTCAAGCTTTAATTTCAAGCTTCAATCAGGAAGGCTGGTCTATTTCTGGTTTTCTTTAACTTTAGAGTAGTAGTTTTCAACCAAAGATGACTTTGGACCCCAGGGGACATTTGCCAATATCTGGGGACATTTGCCAATGTCAGGGACATTACTGATTATCACAAGTTGGGGATGGTTGCTACTGACATCAGTGGGTAGAGGCCAGATATGCTACACGTATTCTACAATTCACAAGACAGTCCCCCGCCCCCAATGCATACAAATTACCTAGCCCAACAAGTCAATAGTGTTAAGGTTAAGAAACTCTGCCCTAATTCATAGTCCTTTAAGATTCTCAGTTGAAAACTACAGCATTTACCAAGACTCCTCCTTTTGTCAGGCGATGAACTCCATCCAGCTTTTCTCTTCCCAGCTGTAAGACTGCCAATCCTTTGTTTACCTTTACAGCCTCCCGTTAGCTGCTTTCCACTTGGTGTTTTAGTCTCTTGTCCTGTTCATATAGTTCGGGAATCTGCTAATGCTTGGAGTGAAAAAAGCAGTGTCGAATGTTGGTATCACCTATTCAGGATCTTGGTCCCTCAAAACCTGGCTGTTCTGGTTGATTTCTGATGCCTTAAAAAAGCTGTTTGTTTGCTAGTTTATTCATTCTGGTTGCTGTTGTTGTTTTGCATTTTATCCAGCTTTTATATTTATTCTTGTTGGCATGATTATTATGACCAAGCTACTCTGTCATAGCCAGGATTGTAAGTCTGTTATGCTTACATGCAATTAAGTAAGTTTAAATACATTTTGGAAGTTTTTCAGTTAATAAAATGATTATTGTGATCACCAGGTATTTAAATAAAAATGTGTTTCAGTTTTGTTTGCTGCCCAGATATATGATAAGTGAAAATATTTAAATAATAATATACTTTTCAAATGTTTGCTTACTGAAGATAATTTAGAAAAATAAAAAGGACAAAGAAGAAAATTAAAGATAAAAATGTTTTTCATCATTCGAAATAGCCATTAACAAAGTTTGGAGTAGTTTCTTTGAGTGTTTTTTTCTGTGCATTCCTAATAAGGTTTTTTTTTTTCAGGGCTAACTCATATTCTATTATTAATCTATTTTGCATTTGAAAATTTTTTCATAATTTTATTGAGATATGATTCATGTGCCATAATATTCATATGCTTTAAATGTACAATTCCATGAGTTTTAGTAAATTTACAGCTGTAAAACCATTCCACAACCCAATTTTAGAACATTTCACCTCGTTAGAAAGAAAGCCCATTCGCAGTAACTTCTTGTCCCAGGCAACCCCTAATCTACTTTCCATCCCTCTGGATTTGCCTGTTCTGGACATTTTATATAAATAGAATCAATATTTGACTTTTTCTGTCTGTCTTTCACTTAGCATAATGTTTTCAGGATTCATCCATGTTGTAGCACATGTAAGCACTTTATTCCTTTTTATGTCTGAATAATATTCCACTATATGAATATTTCACATTTTGTTTACCTATGCACCAGTTGCTGGTTATTAGGGTTGTTTCTGCAGTTTCTAAAAATATTTTAATTAAAATAATTTAATGAAATGGGAAAATATTATGATTTGAGTGGTATATCTGTACTTTAAAAATATTCTCAAGCATATATTAACCAAAGGTTATAATTAAGAATTAATATAACAAATAAAAAAATTTTAACAGAAGAACTAAGCTTCTTTTAATGATGCTCTCCGTGAGATGGAATAACATCTGTACCCAGATTTTTCTTTATGCCAAATGGAATGAACAACATTCTCAAATATTACTATGAAAACTGAAAAATAACTGTACAGAAGTGCCTTTAGAATAATACTTGGAACAAAGAAACAGTGTGTGATGGGTAAATGGGGGAAATGATAGAGGTTGAGATGGTCCTATTGCTGATGATAGAAATCTCTAGAGCACGGTCTTCACAATGGCTCTAAGACTGAGAAGAACAATATTTATCCCCTTAATTTCCTTGCTCTTTGAGGGAGTGCCTTTGTTTCTTATATCTCAGCATTCCCTCAAAGAGCATCCCTCCTAGTTCAACTGATTAGGGAAAAGGAACTCATGAGGTCCATTAATTCTGTTTTTTTTTTTCAAAGTGATAGGCTATCTTAATTTGGACTGCTATAACAAATAGCACAGGCTAGGTGACCTAAATAAAAAATAGTTGTTTTTCACAACTCTGGAGGCTAGAAAGTCCAAGATCAAGGGGCAAGCCAATTCAGTGTCTGGTGAGAATCCTCTTCCTGGTTTGTCAAAAACTGCCTTCTTGTTATATCCTCACATAGTACAGGGAGATAACTCTCAAACCTGTTTCTCTTTTTTAGAAGGGTATTCATTTCATCATGAAGTTCCCACCCTCATGACCTAATGTGACACTGATTATCTCCCAAAAGTCTCACCTTCAAATATCATGAGATTAGAGCTTCAACATATGAATTTAGGGGTAGGGGAAATAAACATTCAGTCTGAAGCACAGTCTATTATAACTTCAGGCAAGTCTTGCTAATATGGGGCATTGTGAGAAACTATCAGTAATTTGATCCTATAACTGGCTGTGCATTTACACACACACACACACACACACACACACACACACACACACACACACACAACCTCCTCAGCCAAAATCTCACCGCAGGAGAGTCTATATTTCTGTTAACTGTCCCAGATGATTGGTAGTCAAACTATTGATTAATCCAAAACCACAAATTTAGAAGAAAAAAAAAATCACATCTGCTAGAAAAATAATTCAATATGTATTCTCTGAACAAGGTACATAGTCCCCCAATTATCCAAAGTTTCACTTTCTGTAGTTTCACTTACCTATGGTCCACCACGGTCCAAAAATATTAAATAGAAATGTCTAGAAATAAACAATTAACAACTTTAAATCTCACGCTGCTCTGAACAGTGTAAGGAGATCTCACGAGGTCCTGCCTGGATGTGAAGCACTCTTTTGTCCAGAGTCTCCACACTGTAGACGCTTCTTAACCTATTCCTTAGTCACTTAGTAGCCACTTCAGTTATCACATCTACCATTGCTTGTTTTCAATTAACATTTATTTTACTTAATAATAACCCCCAAAGTGCAAGAGTAGTGATTCTGGCAATTTGGATATGCCAAAGAGAAGCCATAAAATGCTCGTTATATATAGTCAGAAGGTCAATAGCAGCCTAATGCTACCTTCCAATGCCTACATCATTCACTTCACTTCATTTCATCACATAGGCATTGTCTCATCTTACATCATTGCAAGAAGAAAGGTGAGTACAGTCCAATATTTTCAGAGATACCAGACCACATTCACATAACTTTTGTTACAGTAATAGCTATTTTTTTATTAGCTATTACTGTTAATCTCTTACTGTGCCTAATTTATAAATTAAATTTTATCATAGGTATGTGTAGGAAAAGCATAGTATATGTAGGGTTCAGTGTTATTAGGTATCCACTGGTGGTCTTATCTTCCATGGGTAAGGGGGGACTGCTGTATACACAAAGTCTAGCAGAATAGCAATACGTTGCAATTGTTTATATGGCAACCTCCATCTTGGAAATGTTTAGTGAGCTTATAAAAGTGGATCCCAAGAAGCATTCATTACTTAAAAATTTATTGAATGCTTATTGAGTGCCAAGAGCACTGTTCTCATGATAGTTGCTTGGGTGACAATTGTGGACCAAACAAAAACTTTTGCCCTCAAACCATGTAAATAATATAGTCATGTAAGCAAAAAATGACAATAAATGGAAGAACTGCTCCAAGGCCATTAACTCAGGGAGGTGTGAGTCTATGAAAGCTAAAGAAAGACACACCTAATCATATCCTTAACAATAAACCCGCACAGATGACCATTTTGCTAGACACATTTTACTGTCCTAGAATGAGTAGAAGATAGCCAGGAAAATGAGACAAGGAAGGGTGCTTCAGAAAGATGAGCCATTATGTGCAAAGACATGAGTGATCCTGTTGTGTATGGAGAAAGGGTGTCCAAAACAGAGTATGGAGTAAATGTCAAAAATTCGATTTCTATTTATTTATGTCATTGTTTTTCATTTCTGATTTCCTGTTTTACAATATATATATATTATTGGCACAGTAGAACATGTATATAGATACATTTGTGGGTACATACATTTGGAGCATGTGCAAACATTTTTCTATGGAGGAGCAGGAGAAGGATTTTGAACAGAGGAGTGGCATAATCAGGACAGCATTTTGGAAATATCCTTTGGTACTAGGAAACCACTAGCCTGGGGAAGGGTTTCTCAAAATGCAGTTTTGACTCTTGAAACTAGGGTAAATTGAAATTTTCCCTTCCTCATTTTTTTTGTAGGTTGGTACTTCTCTCCTTAGTTAGCCTGTAACTTTCCCTCAATTCTGTTTTTTTTTTTGCTATTTCTCATTAGCTTCTACAGAAGTGCTAAAGGAAAGCAAGGAAGGGGGTCTTTTGGAAGGCAAGGTCAGGGACAGGTCCACCTCATGTGGCAGCATAGAGGTGCACCTTTCAGGTCTCCTTTAACAGAACATGACATGGGGAGTGTGGGTGACTAGCGGCCTCCAGTCGCTGCACGCTACCCTGAGCTGTGTCAGCCAATGACTGAGCATGGTGGGGGTGCTGAGCAAGAGGGATTGGGACTTCTCTAACAGGCAAGATTTGCTCAGAGAATCCCCACACACTTGCTACAGTCTGAGGCTTTCCCTACCCGAGTCTCCTTCCTTTTCTCTCTTACTCCGAAGATATCAAACCTACACTGTAATCTGAAGCTCTCTCTACCTTCTGTTTCCTTTCACCTTTTTCCTTTACAAGTACTTCCCTCAATAAATCTCTTGCTCATTGTATTGGCTGCCATAACAAATATCTGTGACTAGGTGGCTTAAACAACAGAAATTTATTTCTTCTCAGTTCTGGAGGTTAGAAATCCAAGATCAAAGTGTTTGCAGGATTGGTTTCTTCTGAGGCCTCTCTTCTTGGCTTATGCATGGCCATCTTCTCCATGTTCTCACATGGTCTTCCTTCTGTGTGTCTGTGTCTTAATCTCCTCTTCTTATAAAGACAACAGTCAGATTGGACTAGGGTTCACCTTAATGACCCCATTTTGATTTAATTACCTCATTAAAGATCTTGTCTCCAAATACAGTCATATTCTGAGGTACTGGACTTAGGACTTCAATATGTGAATTTTAGGGGGACATAATTCAGTCAATAACACTCATTTAGTTCGGTTTTAGCAGCTGCTTCTCTGAGCCAGGTTAAACTAATAGAAATATACTATGTGAGGTGCTCAAAATGACTATTGATTCTCCTGATCCAGCCTGACTCTATAAATTTGATTACAAAAGAATAACAAGTATGTGAAAAATATGAAAAGTATGTCTCAAATGTGAAATAAATCTCCAGTTTCTTGGCTAATCCCTAATCCCTCAGGATCCTATAAGAAAGATGTTGTAACATAGACAGCAATAATGAAAAGAAACAAATTAGATTCTTCCTATCAGTGAGTGGCTCTGTAAGAAGAGCATATGGCCCTCAAGTCAGTAGTACTTCAAGTGCAGCTGACATAAGGAAAGCCACAGACCTGTCCCTTCAAGCCTCACACTAAATTCCATCACCAGCAATGAAACAGTCCTCTCTAGCCAAGATGGCAGATGCAAAGTTTAAAAAACTTGAGTTGGCAAGTATGTGAGTGAAAAATAAACTCTAGCAGAGATTTGGTGGTTATGTCATTTGTTGGCTGACATCTGAAAATTGTTGGCGGTGTTTTAGGGCATATTTTGCTTTAACAAGTATGGAAAATGTTTTAATTGGTGCTGTTTATTTATAATTTTCATCATTCATGTCCATGGAAAATTTCAACATCTCCCATGTTCATAATTTCTAGAAGTTTGGCAATGAACCAGATTAGCAACTGTTTCAAAAGAGAGAAATCTCTTCTCTCACTCAGCAAACATGTTTTATTGCTTAGACGATTACTCTCCATTAATATTACCTGGTAAATCTAATATGATCCTTATAGTTTATGTCTGTCTCTCTCATTTTTTCTATCATCCTATTTTTCTAAGGGTTAGTCAACATTTAATGAGTGCTCCTGTATGTCAAATTCCATGTGAAATGAAACTGGATTTGCTCAATGGTGATAAAATACAGATACAGTCATTGTACACAGTATGTATGTATGTATGTATTATTATTATTATTATTATTATTATTATTTAAATCAGAAGTTCTTAACTGCACAAGAATAACCTTGTTGTTTTTGTTTTTTATTGTGGTTAAATATGTATAACATAAAATTTGCCATTTTAACCATTTTTAAGTATATAGTTCCATGGCATTAATTACATCCACACTGTTGTAACCATCACCACCATCAACGGCAAAACATTTTTTATCACCCAAAGCAGAAATTCTATAAACATTGAACAACCATTAAACCTTTCATTTTCCCTCTCCCCTAGTTCCTGGCAACCACCATTCTACTTTCTGCTTCCATGAATTTGATTAGTCTAGGTATTTCATATAAGTGGAATCACATAATATTCTCTTGTGTTTAGCTTTTTTTACTTAGCATGTTTTTAAAGTTCATTCATGTTGTATCATATACCAGAACTTCATTTCTTTTTGTGGATGAGTAATATTCTAATATAAGTATGTACTACATTTTGTTTATCCATTCTCTGTTGATAGACATTTGGGCTGTTTATGTCTTTTTGCCTATTGTGAATAATACTGTAGTGAACATTGGTTCTGAGTCTCTACTTTTAATTCTTTGGGGTATATACTTAAGAGTGAACTTGCTAGGCCTTATGGTATCTCTGTGTTTAGCTTTTTGAAGACCCACCAAACTGTTTTCCACAGAGGATGTACCACGTTTTTCCTCACCAGCAATGTGTGAGGTTCTCAATTTCTTTCATTTCTTTGAGTAATGTTTTGTAATTTTCAGAGTACAAGTCTTACACCTCCTTGGTTAAATTTATTCCTAAGTATTTTGTTCTTTATGATGCTATTATAAATGGAATAAAAAAATTTTTTTTGATCATAGTAATGAGTTTTAGTAATTTATACCATTTGGTTACCCTCATCACAATCTAGTTTTAGAACACTTACATCACCCCAAAAAGTTTCCTTGTGTCTATTTGCAGTTAATCTATGCTCCCTATCCCAGGCAATCTTTGATCCATTCTTTGTTCCTATAATTTTCTAGACTTGTCATATAAATGGATGCTTAAATTTACATAAAATGCATTTATAAACAATACCATCTCCTTCTCTTTTTTTTGTTTTCCTCTCTCTCACCCAGGACACAAAAACATACTTCTTAATTTGTCTAAATCTTGGCCTGTCCAGATGACTTCACCTCTTATAGCATGACTAGTTATCAAGTGAGAAAATATTAGCTCATTCTTATGTCAGAGAAAGTTGCTGAGAGCCAGGCTAATCAGAGAAGTCTCTGAGTTCTTGAGAAAACATTAAAATATGTATTTAGACCTCCAGGTATCTGAGGCTTATGAATATGTGCTGAATTTCTGTAAGACAAATCTATTGCAGAGAAAAATTTAGTAGGACTGAGAACTGTTGTATATTCTTCTACTTTATTGAAAACCTAACATCAGAGACATTATTCAGCTACTGCTGAAAATCTATTAGAAATGGCTGTGTGTAGTTAACTCATTAGAATAAAGTTATGCTGTGAGTGAGGTTCAAAAACTTCAGTTGTGTGAAGTGTGAGGTTGCATTACTGGAAGATAAATGGAATGAAAATAGGGACTGAATGAAAAATGGAAGCCCATCGCCAATTTCCAGTATTGATTCAAATACACTTCCCAGCTCAAACCTAAACCTTTTGGAGGATGGGTCAGGCACCGTAATAACTACACAGTTGCCTACACTTCACTTTCCCACTTTCCCCAGGTAGTCTTTGTTGACCTTCCCTTTGAATTCCCCAGATACCTTATTTGTGTTTTTGCTCCACAGTTCTCCTAAGGAGGGCCACATCATGGCTAACAATGACTCAAAGTGCTTTCATTAGCTCAGATAAAAAGCTCAGTTACTTTAACCTACTTTTTCCCTTCAATTACAAAGGCAATGCAAGGCTCAGATGTTACTAGGAGTTGCTGAGTACTTTGGTCTTCAAAAGAATAAGAAGACCAAGTTTCTAGAATGCACAAGCCTCTTATCCTGAGATTCATAAATTGTTCAAAGGGATTGAAGTGATATTTTTGGTTGGGATGATGGGCAGAGCTCAAAGAGGTCTGATTTGTTTGAAATTAGTGGAGGAGAGTTACTGTTGTATCCCTGTCAGCTTTCAAAGATACAACAAATATTTGTCGAGGACCTGTTATGTGCCAGGCACTGTTTGAGGTGCTGGGGATACAAAACAGACAAAAATCTCTGCTTATTTTTTTTTTCAGTCTAATGAGAGAAGATACACAATAAACAAAATAAATAAATGAAATATAAGCGATGGGCTAAATATTATGGAGAGAACTGAAATGGGAGGGGCACAGGGAGTTCTAGGTTAGGAAGGATGATCAGCAGCTGCTATTTGAAATAAAGTGGTCACAGAAGGCTTTACTTAGAAGGTGGAAAGTGAGTAAAGACTGAGAGAGGTGAGGAAGCAAATGATGCCAGCATTTGGGGGAATGAGCAGGCCAGGTAGAAGGAGAAAAAAGGGCTAAGTTTCTGATCTGGGAGTGAGCCTGGTACGAGAAACTTGAAGAGCCAGGGAGGATGGAGGGGAAAGCAAGAGGGAGAGCAGGAGAAGATGCAGTGGAGGGCAGTCAGGAGGGGGCGGATCATGTGGAAATTTTTAGCCAAAGACTTTCACCTTTTCCCAGAGTGAGATGGGAGCCACAGAAGACTTTTGAGCATACGAGGGACTTGATCCGATTTAAGTATTAACTTTGTTTCCTCTGGCTACTCTGTTGATTGTACGGGATAAAATACTTAGCGCCCTGCTGGCACAAAATAGGCATTCTATGAATGTTTATGTTTTGGGAGTAGTCCAAATACATACACATTATCCCTGAAATAAAATTTGGAACATGTTTCACATAACTCTATGGCCTTGAAAGGCACCTTCTTTAATGTATAGAAAGATTGAGAACATTCAGCTGTTTATTTATTTATCAAATTTTTATTAATAAGTGTCTATAATGAGCCAAGCATTGTTTTAAGCATTGGGGCCACAGTGATGCTTGAATAAGCTAAAAAAATGTGCATGCCTCAATGGGGCTTTTACTTGAGTGATAGGAGGGCAGAAAATAAGCAAATAATATATAAATAAACAAATACATATATAATGTCAGATGGTGACAAGTCCTAAGAAGATAAAATAGGTAAGGGGGATTGAGTGGCAAAATGAGGGGCTATTTTCAGTGGACTGGTAAATGATGTATTTCTTTAGTTCAATGATATTTGTTGGTTTCTCTCTATGGCAAGGTGCTGTGCTAGATTCTGAAGCATTCTCTATACAATCCCTACCCTCGAGGGATTTAGAATCTGTGGTAGGCTATGTGGTGGTCCCTAAAATTCCTGCCCTTTGGTATACACATCCTATGTGGTCCCTGAGACTTGTGAATATGATGTGATAATCACAACTGACTTTAAGGGAGATTATCTGGGAGAGCCTGACTGGGTCATGTGAATCCTTAAAATGGACTTGGCTCACTATGAAGAGATTCAAAGCATTCCTGAATTCAAAAGGATATTCAAAAGGAAGGCAGGAAGTCTTCCTCCTGCTGGTTTTAAAGATGGAGGAAGCGATGAGAAAAGGAACTAACAATGGCTTCTAGGAATTGAGGTCAAGAACCACTAAGAAGACGGAGACCTCAGTCCTAAAACTGTAATGAACTAATTCTGCCAACAACCTAAATGAACTTCGAAGCAGATTCCTCTTTGGTCATGTCTCCATATGAGAAATCAGCCCAACTGCCTTGTGAGAACTTGAGCAGAGAACTTGGCCATGCTGTGCCTGAACTTCAGACTTACAGAACTGTGATAGAATAAACATGTGTTATTTTAAGCTGCTAAATTTGTAGAAATCTGTTATGAAGCAATAAATAACTAATATAGAATCTAATAAGACTTCTGTTTTCTAGTCTAGCACATTAGAATTTTGGAAGTCACCACTCTATCCTAACAACAAGTAAAAAGATGAACAAACAGATCAATTTTTTCTAAGTACGTAATAGAAATGGGGTCATAGAGCAAACCCAGTGCCCTTGGATTTGGAAAGATCAATAGGCAAAAACAGAGGATTCTAACTTACTGGAACAGAAACTTCCACAGGAACCAGGGCTGGTGTAAGGAACCTGAACTATAACTGACAAGCTGGAGGCCCATGTGGCCAAAACTGAGAGATAAAAACTCCAGAAAGACCTAGTCAATTGGGGGGCCCATATTTTTATGAGTTTTTCATCCAGGAATTCTATCAGGTTCTCATGGTGAATATCAGAGAAAAATCTTCTTATGCTTCCAGTAGGGGGAAGGAGAAAAGAACCATTTTGAAATATACCAGAGCAATCTGTTTTCCTAACAAGGTCTGCCCCCAGAAGAAACTGTTTAATCAGAGCTAACCTGCTGGGGTTTTATCAAAGCCTAACTGCTTTAGGTGCAGGGAAAAATACCCAGGTCCAGTTGATTTTAGCAACTCCAGCCCACTCTAGCCATCCTACCCCACCTAAAGGGTAGGGAGGAACCAAGAAGCATGTGTGAAATTCACAGTCCAGAGACACAAGCTCACTAAAAGACCAAGACCTAATCGTAGGACTATAAAATACTTCCCCTCTCCTCACCCGTTATCACCACATACCAAAGGCCTTGGACACAGGGAAAGCCAGAATGCCTGAAAGTTAACACCCTCTGGAGCAGCCATCAACAAATGACCAGTGGGAGTCGAAGATTGTATTACCCGGCTTCCTCAGTTAGGACAACTCTGAGGCATATTCTATGCCGTATCCCAGAAATCTCTAGTGAGACTGAGTGAGCTGTAGTTGAACACAGTGGTAACCTGCTTACTAAAGCACCCTAAATTGGCTTCCTACTCTCTTCAGTCTCACTTCCCCATACCTTCTATAGATGCTTCCTGGAATTACCTCCCAAATAGACTATAGTCTTAGGGTCTGCAACAGGAAGAACCCAACTTAATGGGTATGTAACTTGTGAAGGGCCTTATATCTGGCGAATACTCTGCTGTTACCATCTTGAAATTATTAATAATATATTTTTTAATGAAAAGCCTCACATTTTTATTTTTAACTGGGCCCCACAAATCCTTTAGTCAATCCTGAATCCACCCTAAGACAGTGGTCTGGTGCTTCCATTTAGGATCAATTTAGGATCGGGGCACTTGATACCTATTGAGTTATCCTAGCCTTTGGGATTATAGTTTAGCATCCTATGACAAATGCATAATTGAGAATTCAAGGAATATTTGGGTTCTACTGTTGTGTAAAGATTTATACTTGATTTCATTCACATAGCTTGAATTGTGATTATTCCTTAAAGTTCAAAATGTGTTGAACTTTACAAAATTTGTAATATGTTATCATTAATACTCCACCAGACCTGTATTAATTATTACAATTCCACAGATTTTTATTTCCATGACTTCTTATCACTTTTCTTGAACTTTTCAATCAATTCCTAAATGTGGGAATAGTCAGTTGGTTCAGATTCTTGTTTCTCATGATATTTGTATTAATACAGGTTCTAAATCCACACACACAAAAAATCTGTTCTCATGAGGAAGTGATCAAAAGAAATGTGGAAGAGTGTTTCTATGGGCGTGGGCCTGCTTTGAAGGACAAAATATATAGACTTAAAATTCAGACTTGGACAAAAAGAGCGAGTCCTTCATATTCATTACTGATTGGCTGAGCTGAGGCATTTTATACATCAAGGGAGTTGTGATTTGAATTACCAGGGGATCTCTTCTCTCAGAGAGTCAATACAGCTATTCAAGAAATCTTTCTACTTTCCAGAGATAGCATCAACATAAAGCTTTTTTCCTTTTCTCTCACTCCATAGTCATCAAATAAGATAGTCTCAGCCTTTTCAACTAAAAATACCCTCCCAACAGAATGTCTAAATATCAAGAAATTTTTAAATGCAGGTGAAAAGTGGAATTTAAACTCTCTAAACTTGAAATGGAAAAGCCACGGAGATTTCTGAATGTGAGGGAAAGGTAGATCATATGACCTTTAGCTTCTTTCTAATTTTAAATTTCCAGTTTTTTGTTCTAGGTAGTGAATCAAATGTTGTGATAAACAAATTCCATTTTTTTTCACACCTTACTTTCCAGTGACACATTCAAAGGAAATGAATAACAATAATCATTTATTGAGTGCTTAATATATGCCAGTCTTCTGCCACAAGCATTCTCTCATTAAAGTAATTACTAATGCTTCCATGCTACCGATGAGGAAAGTGAGGCTCTGAAAGTTTAAATAACTTACCACAAGGCACACACCAAGTAGGTGTCTAGATCCAACTGTTCATGTTCATATGCACTAGGTTGTATTGCTTGTAGAAGAAGAAATAATTTCAGTGTCTGAGGTATTACTCAAAAGCCTTCTTAGAATAATCTTCCCACAGCTTGATCTTTTTAGGAGTTCAGTCTAGTTTCCTTTGGGTGTTTCGTTTCTACTAATTTTAGAGTTAATATGCTGGTTAGGAAAAGTACAAACAGCAATAACCAAAAGACTTTTGGGAAAATAATTCTGAAACACAACATATGGAAATGGTTGATAGAGGTCTCTGTGGTACATGCAGATTTATTCTTTTGGCATGAATACTACATTCTTTTTTCCTTTCTTGCCTTTGCTCATGCTCTCTCCTCTACCAGCCTCCTTTATTTGATCACTCCTACTCATATCTCTAAGCTTCTATGCAGACATAATTTCCTCTAAGAAACCCTGTGCCACTGCCCAGTCCTAGGTTGGATCACTATTATTAATCATTATTCCCCAGCACTCCCCAAACTCGTGTGTGTATCTATGAATATTAAAACAAGCTGCGTAGTGATCTGCTTCCCCCACTGGATTGTCAGCTCCTTGGGAGTAGATGTGATGCCTTTTTTATCTTTACCCTTTGTACATAGTTGCAGCTTCTTACTAAACTTTTGTGGAATGACTGCATGACTGGCTCACTGCCTGGTAGAACACAGGATCTTCCAAGAACCTTGACCACCAGAACTTCTCTGAAGTGTGTAAAGAAAGAGGCTTTGAGCACAGAGAGCTCAGAAAGTAGAACTCTCTTTCGTGAATGAAAACAGCAGCTGCTTGAAGCCCAAGTACGATCCGAAAGGGAACATTTGCTATCAGACCAAACTCTTGGACTTGGCAAGTTCTTTCTTATTTGAGGGTGTGTCACTCCCTTTTGTCAGATGTCACACCCCTTAAGGAGGAGTTATTTATTTCTATTTTAAGTGAGGAAAAAAGTAGGTTCACTAAGTGTCTCTGAGCCTCTTTGAGTGAAGGGCTTTAAATATGGTTATAATGGCATCTTGGAGTAATGGATTGAAATAAATATAAGGATTGAAGATAAATATGAGACAGTTGTTCGACCTTTATCAGTTCACCATCTTCTAGACTTTACTGACAGATGCAAAAGTGGACAGATTCTGGGAGATGACATCGCAATTGGCTTTAGAACTGGATTCAAATTCCAGTTTTTGGAGTTCTTTGACAAGTCATTTAACCTGGCTCAGTCTTCCAATTATAGACTTTAAAGTAGAGATTATACCATACCTAGTTTTGTAGAATCATTTAAAAGTTTCAATGACATAATTTATATAAAATATACCAATAAATATTTCTTCTTTTGCTTCCATACATGTTTAGCTCAAGTTCATTCACTTGGCAGCTTATCTTTGGCAACCTTCCTTTGAAGACTGCTTCTCAATCCTCAGTGGCTTAATAACCTGAGATCATTACTAAAAGGCAACTTTCTGGCCCTACTCCCAGAGATTTTGGTGCAGTGGTTCAGGGTTACCGCCCAGGTAGTCTCATTTTTAACTGTTGTCCCAGATAATTGGGAGTCAGGTGGACTATTGTCCATACTTAGGTAAAACGTGATTTGAAAACTGAAAAGTCTTTTTTTATTTTAGTAAAAAGACTACTGCTTTCACCAGCAATAGCTCAAAGCACGTTTAATCCAAAATATTTAACTGCATACTCTGACCTGGGAGGTGTTTATAAAAATAGACAGTAAACTGAGGAGATAATGAAATGTGGGGAAAATTGGAGTTTTTCATTGGCTTACACAGTGTACCCCTTGGGAAGTGGTGAACAAGGGGAAATGGAGCAAATGGCCTATATTGGAAGTAGAAATGCAGGAGGAGAAACTGATGGGGCTGGAGACCTTCCGGCTTATACCAAGTCCGCACTTTGAAGTACTATTTTATTATCTTACTTTAAGAGCTATAAATTCCCTCTATATCTGACCCATTCAAATGTAAACATCAGTGCTCGTATATAATCTGAAGCCAAATATAAGAGACTTTGCTATCACCGGTGGTTTAGGGTTGCCTAGTCCCAGCAGCTTCATTAGAATGGAAATGTGAGAGGTAAGCAGCCATCTGCTCAACCTGCCTCCTACAAAATTCCCACTCAGGCCTGAAGTAGAGACAGAGCCTTAGGCTGCCTCACTTGGTCAGGCACTCAGCAGGGCATTTTGCAAAAGAACACCTGGCAAGGGGTCCCCAAAAGTCTGTTAACTAACTAGGTGCAGGCATTCCTGGAATTTCTCTCATAATTCTTATTTTCTACCCTGCTCTCTCTTTTTAAACATCATTGGAATTTGGAATTTATTGTCCTTAAGAAAAATGCAGTATGTTGCTTTCAGGGTCTTCCTGCCTTATGTAGCTTCCTCAATTTTGTCCTGCAATCACCAAGTCACTGGTATAGAAGGCAAGTGGTTTTCTCAGCTCTGTGTCTATTCAACAAAAACTTTTTTTTAATTGTGTATACTCGGTGGAAGTAAAGAAACTATTTCTTCCCACACATAATATACATATAATATCACATTTATCATCTTAACCATTTTTTAATTAAAAATTATTAGGGTGACATTGATTAACAAATCAAATATGTTTCAAGCGTATCATTCAACAGTAAGTCATATATATATTGTATAGTGTGCTGACCACCCAGAGTGAGCACACTATATTTTATCACCAAATATTTGACCCCCTTTACTTCATCTATCTCCCCCTCCCTGCTCCATCATCTTAATCATTTTTAAGTGTACAGTTCAGAAGTGTTGTGTCATCCATCTCCAAAATTCTTTTCATCTCGTAAAACTGAAACTCTGTATCCATTAAACGAAAACTTCTCATCACCCACTTCCTCCAACTCCTGGCAACCCCCATTCTACTTTCTTTGTCTATGTATTTGACTGCTCTGGGGACTTAATGGTCAAGTGAAATCATGCGGTATTTATCTTTTTGTAACTGGTGTATTTCACTTAGCATAATGTCTTCAAGTTTCACTCGTGTTGCAGCATGTGTTAGAATTTCCTTTCTTGTTAAGCCTAAATCACATTCCATTGCATGTATATACTACATTGAGTTTACCCATTCATCTGTCAGTAGACATTTGAGTTGTTTCCACCTCTTGGCTATTGTGAATAATGCCGCTAAAAACACGAGTCGAAAATATTTCATCAAGACCCTATTTTCAGTTCTTTAGGGTATTTACACAGAAGTGAAATTGCTGGATCACATGGTAGTTCTACCTGTAATTTTTTGAGGAACAACCATACTGTTTTCCACAGAGGCTACACCATTTTATATTCCCACCAGCAGTGCACAAGCATTCTAATTTCTTACCATTCTGACAACACTTGTTATTTTCTGATTATTTTGATAGTAGCCATTCTGATGGGTGTGAGGTGGTATCTCATGGTTTTTACTTGCATTTTCCCAATGATTAGTGGTGCTGAGCATCTTTTATGTGCTTGTTGGCCATTTGTATATTTTCCTTGGAGAAATTCAACATTTTTTGTCTTCTGTAAGTTGCCTAGCCATTTCCTAGCATGTTCCTGGGTCACCTCTGATATCATTTCTCCCTGCTGTTGTTCAGAGATAAGTTCTGATGGATCTAAGTCAGTGGTTTTTAATCCAGGCTGCATAGTAGAGTTACTGGGGTAGCTTTTAAAAATACCCATGCTTGGACCCCCTCCCCAGACAAATTAAAAATCGGAATGTCTGAAAGTTGTCCCGGACATTGCTATTTTTAGAAGTTTTCTACTTAGCCCTAGATATTCAAATATGCTGCCAGGAGTATGAACCATGACTCTAAACCAAACACACTGATCCTATTCTTCTTGCCAGTGATAGGGTTAGGATTGGCTATATGTCTTGGTCCTAGTCAGTATGATATGATAGCTTCTAGGAAAGAGTTATTTTTTTCCTAAAAGGACACATGGGTCAGGGTGGGAGGTGGGAAGAGATGTGTGTGTTTTTTTTAAAATTGAGTATGACACTTAAAACTAGGATAGTCCTCTTACTACTGTGAGAGACACTAGGCTGAGAATGTCAGAGCAGGAAAATGTAACGGAACATGGATAGCTGATGATGATGAGCTGCTAACCTGACCTACCTTAGAGCCAGCCTACTTCTAGAATTCTGATAAGTATTCCTTTTATTTAAGCTATTTTGATTTGGGTTTTTTGTCACCCACAGCTGAAGGTATCCTAAACTTACTACATTCTGGGAAATTCAGAAAGTCATAGGGCTATCTTTATTAAGTATCTATTATGCTAGAAGAAAGGAACAGAGACATTGTCTTTAACAGACTTAAAACCTAGATTCTCACATTGAAAGTTTGAAGCTCTACTGTCCAAGGTTTTCTAAGTTTCATTAGGGACCCAGGTGAGACAGGAAACCAGGAAAGTCGGGCAGGTTGTGCAATCAATAGCTAGACCCAAACTGGAGGCATTCTGAACTTACAATCTATCTCTGCCTTAACTTGCCCTGTGGTCCAGGCCAAGTTCTTAAATCTGAGTCAGTTATAGAGTTTAGATGCAACATGAAAAGAGATAGCAGTTGTGTACTTATGAATGTTCTGAGTCCAAACCACATAAGTGTTTCGAGATTAAATTTAACACCTTAGTGGGATACCTGAGCCCAAACAAGTAACTTATTTAAACTAATGGCCAACCAGGTAATACTTATCAGTTTACACAATGATCAGGTTTATAGCAGGAGTCACCTTCTTTAGCCTTCTCTTTCCTAGATCTAGGTGTTACCAGATCAGGTCTTCTTTCTGCTACAGTTTCTTTTAATTTTACCTGTGAAAGTGGCAATATGGATATCATTATTTAGTGAATCTCGAAGGTGAGGATGGGTGAGGGGGCACATGGAATATTCTGCTGGCTGGTCATAGTTTTCAGTCTATGTGCCAAATCCCAAATGGTAAATATCAGCTGCTAGCTGATAGTACTGTGTGATAAATATCAACCATAGGAAGATCTGGTTCAGTGCAAAATAGTGAATGGGTATGTACGTCTTTAAGAAAATTGCTGAAGTGGAAAATACTAAAAACATACTTACCATCAACTTTTCTTATAGGTAGTATCAAAATTTGAAATGAATATTGATGAGTATAAAGTGTGTCCAGATCTCCACCTGTCAATAATTCACAACTGGCCTTTGAACTTGCTTGTTTGGCTTTGTTGTCCCTATTGTGAAGGAAAAGGCCTGTAGTATTCCTGAAACTACTCAGATGAGAGATTTACATAAAATACATGTTAGTTTCAGAATGAATGTGAAAAATGTTGGGGAAAAAATGTGAGAAAGACAAAAGTCATGAGGGTGTTAATTTAATTGGATCAGCATTAATGTTGCTTCAAACATGGTTTTGCCTATAGAAGAAGCACAGTGATACTCCCAACTCTGCCATTAGTTCTTTGAAAAACTTTGAAAAGAAGATTTTGAGTGTGAAAAGTGTAAATGAAGAAAAAGCCTATCCATTACTGCTAGAAATTTGAAGCCACCAGAAGACAAAGGTAGAAACGACAGAATACTTTAGAAAGATAAAGGACAATACCATACTCAGTGACATTTGCTGCAGATATGAATAGGGGAGGTTGATTCTCCCAGTCAAAATACAAATGCCATTGTGGACAGACTGTCAGCTTGTCAGGAGGGAATAAGCTAACTGCTGAGCTGACTTGCCTATGATACTGGAAGTCGTGAGAGAGGCTTCTGATGACTGGGAGTTTGAAGAGATGTTCCACTGCCAGGCTTGTGCCTGGAAAGATGAGTAGATTCAATAAGAGGGACTGCGGCTTACTGGCACTTCTGGGCAAGTTTTTGAAAGCATCTGTATGTACTGTTCTTTCCAACAAGCCCACCTTAGGGTGCGGAAATATTGAGATGTAATTAAGTGATGGCTGATTCTTCCCTCCTTAGTGAGTCCAAGATGGCCATTCTTTCTTAAATCTGCCAGAGACATTATCCCATCTTCTGTTTACCTCCAAAATTAAGTCCACACACAAAAAGACTGAGAAAAAGCACCACAACCAGAAAAGAAACCAAATATAGAAACCCGGAGAAATAGAAAGATGAGAAGGAATATAAATATTGAAGGTAAGAATTTAAAAATGGAGATCAAAAAGAAAGATACCAAAGAAAACAGCAGAATTAAATCATGGAGAAAGGTGGCTCTTCAGCCTGGGAAAGAGTGTGAAAATTCAGGCCTTTAATCTGGCATTCCCCAGAACACTAGACCTGGGGTAAAATAAGTTTGGAAAACACTATATTCTATATCTAACCACTCCCTATATTTTGTAATTTATAATGTAAAGTAGCCTACTAATGGCTCTGAGAAATACTGCAATAAAGAAATTCATTTAACTCATTAATTTATTTAAATACAGAACCTCTTCTCCCACATTACCCCATTCTAGTAACATCTGTAGGGCTAGTTCTACACTACAGATTTGTTATTTGCTGCTATAGTATATTAAGTATACATAGCAGCCACAAGAAATTGTTTACTTATATAGGAAGAATCAGGATACAATGGGAAAACCAAACTAGGTTAGGAGTCAGGAGAGCTGACATCAGCTGCTGACTCTCTCCGATTCTGCATACCTGTGTATGAAAAAAATGCTATGTGCAGCTTATATTGCTAAAAATTCAAAATCGGAGAGAATTCAAATGGCAGCAAGGTTTAGAACTCTAACTTTTCTCCTATGAAGATTAATCACTTGTCCAAGTTACTTAACCTCTCTAGGCTTCAATTTTCTCAGGAAGCAAAGGAGTTAGACATCAAGATCTCTATGATCCTGTCAAACTTTAAAAACTTATATATAAACGGAGCTCTGGTAGTCCAAAAAAATCCTTTCAGTTGGTACCAGGCAATTCTCCTCCCACTCTTTAAAAAAGTCAGACAGTTTATTAACAGGTTGACCTCCCACTCAAAACCCAAGGGTTTTCTTCTGTTGTGGAACGCTGAGTACACACTGAAAACCAGATTCGTGTTGCATTGACATAAAGTGTAAAGCAAAGTCCTTGTAATGTGTAGTGTTTTCTAGAAGTGTCTGCCTTGGACTCTCCAAAAGGCTCCTTTATGTGAAAGTCACAGACACTCAACTTAAACTTATTTAAGAAGAAGATAGACTATCAGCTCAGATAACTAGGACATCCAGGATTGCATCCAGCTTTGGAAACAGAAAAATTGGGGGACCACACAATGTTACATGAATGTTGTCTTTCTTAGTCTCTCAGTTCTGCTTTCTTTTCTGTGGGCTCCCTTGTCAGGCATGCTCTCTCCACATGGGAACAAAGATGGCTTCCTGCACATCTAAGTTTCATGGTTCTTACCTTCTTGCTTAAAAATGAAGGTATTGCCTTACCTCCAAATCATTCAAGTAAAACAATGATGGCTCAGAGTTATTGAGCACTTACCATGTGTCAGGTACTGATCAATGAACATGTGTAAATTTATTTTTGGCCTCAAAACAACTCTAGAAAGTGGTATTATAGAAGTTCCATTCTATAGGCAAGAAAACTAAAGCTAAGGGAGATTAAACAGTTTGCCTACTTTCTGTATGTGTGACTTTGGGAAAATGACTTAACCTCTCTGTCTCAGTTTCCTCACCTGCAAAAATGTTAATAGCAACTATTTCCCAGGCCACAGTGAGAATTAGATAAGAATATGCAAGAACTGAAGGATGGCACATGACATAGAGTCACTGCATTCAATGAGAAGCCAATAATTCTTGGTAGTTTCCACTTGCTATTCTCTCAGCCCCTTATTGGTTCACAAACTGCCCCCTGTACACAGCAGGCAAGGAGAGACCTCAGAAGAAGCAGATCACTCCAGACTAGTAGGTAGCAGGTTTTATAAGCAAAGGAATTTATAAATGAGGCTTGTCTTAGGCAGCTACAAGAGATGTAGTTATCTGCTCCTGCCCCCTAAAATCTTGAAAGTTTATACAGAGGCCTTAATTGGGTTCAGTCACATTAGTTTGGATGGTCTCAACAACACACTGCTCTCTCAAGGCTGTATTCTTGAAAACAGCTACCACTGTGGGAACAATGGGCAGGAGGTACATTCTGAGGACAGTGGAAGGGTTGAGGAACCTCCAATTGCCCAGGTCCTGATCACAGGTCAACTTGTGGTTATGTCCTCTCAATGACCTCCTCCAACACCCCTGCCTCTTTCCCTATAATGGTGAAAAAAAAAACACCAAAAAACAAAAAATCGGCTTTATATAGGCCTCTCAGCATTAGATAAGACAGAAAGTGTCACAAAGGATTATGGCTATGGATAGAGGAAAGGAAGCCCAAAACATCAGAACTAAGCTAAAGCTGAGACCAAGATGTAGTATCCATGTTGGGATGATGGAGCTGAGGGTAAGAGCAAGGTCAAAGCTGCCAATCTAGCCTACCTGAGAGGCCAGTAATGATGCCTATGCTCTGGATGGCACACCCATGCACCAGACAACAACAACAAAAATCTTTAACTGGAAGCCTCTTATACTGCTCCTGCTGGGGTAGGAGCCAGCTTCAAAGTAAGCCAGCAGGAGAGCTGTAGGTGGGAGCCCGTTCTCTCCATGAGGGGGATGGTAATGAGTTAACTTGGCTGGAAGAGAGAGTATGGGACCCAAATGAAGGTCACATCCTGACAGAAAACCTTTTATTGATGGTGATTACATGAAGAGATGGTGGTAAATATTGTTTATAGATTATTTGGCAAGTTTCAGAACAGAGATAAGATCTTATAGACAATTTAACACATACCCTGGCAAAAAATATTTCATAACTCAGTTGTGAAATATTCCATCAGATCAACACATTATTGAGGGTGGTTTTCATTGGAACTGGAGGAACTATCCTGGATTTTCTGATCAGGTGACAGGTGAATGGCATCAAAGCTATTCTAAGGCTCCATATTTCTCCTACATTGTCTTTCAAAATAAGTCAATGCTTGTGACCTTTTTAACAGTTTCCAATCTGTTAAACAGAGCTCCCAGGTGGAACCCTGCAACCTTTTTATCTTGAATATTTTGCCTCTCTTTGGTCCCTTGGTTAGTGTGCCCCTTGGTTAGTGTGCAAGGGCTATGCTACTTGAGTTGCTGAGGTCAGAAAAGGGGGATACTTGAGTAGCACCCTCAGTGTCAACATGTCTAGCAAAGTCCTGATTCCCCATTGCCTGTTGGCAGGCCCCAAGATTCGAGAAATGTCGGAGCACAGAAGGAGACAGGAGGACATCTCCGACGACACATCTCTCATTTAGGGAAATATTTGTTATGTCAGTTTAACTCTTCCTCCCACAAAATCTGAGGTTTCTATGATAATGGGAAAGAGCTAAATATAGGAGAGTTTTATAAAATATTTCACTGTGGGAAATATTTTATTGTAACATCAAAGCTTTGTTCAAAAGGGCTCTTTTGACCCGGGCAGATATTAATAAGTTTACTACTGTAGTGTTTAGCTAAATGTAAAAATATCAGTAAAGTACCCTTCAATGCTCTGAAATACAGCTGTCATTTTGTTTTCTTTATATGGTCCCAGAATCCTGACTAGATAAAGCTAAAGAGAAATAGATCCTGATATTGGTATCCCAAAGAATCAATGCAGGCTTAAACAGAATTGATTATTTTTAACTTGTTTTAGATGAAGCAACCAGTATTTATGACATCCATCAGTCTGGAATTCTAGGTTGACATCATCTCTTCCAAAATGCCTTTTCTGTTGTAGGTGTTTGGATTTCTCTCTCCTTCATCACAATGCCTGGAGTCTACCTGTCCACTTATCATTCTGTACTGTGTCCTGATTATCTTGCCCATCTCCGCACCCGTGCCTTGATAGCATCTTTACATCTGCACTGTTTAGCAAATGGCTTAACATAGAGTGAGCACATAGAAAATAGTGTTGAATAAGTGCTTGCCAAAATGAATCAAAGAAATTTAAAAGTTATTTCTTAAATTGATAAACTTTCTATACCAGGAAGGTTGAGTAACTGGATAATCTTTCTTCAGAAAACAACTATAAACTCTAAACACACACACACCTAGTCCAAGAAATCTCCTGGACCATGAGATTTCATTGGTGAATTCTATCAAATATTAAAGAAGAAATAACATCAAGTACTTTCAGAAAATAAAGGAGGAACATTTCCTAAATCACAACACAACCCTACTGCCAAAACCTGACAAAGACATTATTACTACTACTACTACTACTACTACTACTACTACTACTACTACTAATAATAATAATAATAATAAACTCGTAAATTTTCTACATGATTGAAATGTATTTGCCTCACTTACATAAAGAGTGCTTCTGGCAAACACAGAAAATCCATATAAAATTTACCAGAAAACAAAAATTGCTAATTTTTAGATTTATATTTTAGGGTTTACTGGGGGGACCGGTACAACCTTATGGACGTTAACTCTAAAATATCATGGAATTGGCCTCCTATGTTATTAATTTCATAGTCAGTCCAGATATATTGATCCATGGTTTGAAAATGGAAATAGACTGCATGAGTTGTAGATCCGGGGAGAAAGGCCATTACGCTGAAGTCTACCTTAGAACAACTTGCTCATCGGAGTGGAGACTGAGTAGAGGGTGTAAAGGGCTGATGTGAAGAAATTGGAGCAGGAGGTTCCTGTTTCTACCACACATCACCATGCAACTAACCACACGGTGCCTTGCACAGCTCACGGCCCTGCTGCTAACGTTTGAATTCACATATTTATAGAAGCTCTTCTCCCTTTGTACAACAGCAAGGCAAGTTGCCTTTATGATTTATAAAAAAAAATTCTGAAAACATACCCTAAACTGAACTTTCCTGGTTATAATGCAAACTGTGATATGATTGAAAAGTCTAGGAGCTAAATTAGACTCCATTTAAGTTTTATTCTATAAAATCTAAGTACAACATTTTATCTCTGTAAATTATGGTACTTTCATTATGAAACATGAGACCTCTGTTTCACCCCCAGAAAGCCTGTATCTTCACTTTTTCCTCTTTCTTTTCACCTCACACAAACTGTACTGCTTCATCTTGGCTTCTGTTCCAGCTATAGCCAGTCACATGGAGGTGCCAAAATCTAGGCAGCTGAGAAACATGGAGGGTAGATGGAATATTTGGTAAATATCTGTCTCACTTTGCCATGGAGCTTCCCATGTTTTGGGAGCTCCAAAACTGAACTTCAGCTGAGAGCCACCAAAATTTACTTTGCAGAAGAGTTGGCGATCTATGTGATCCATTCATTTTTTTTTTTTTTTTTTTACAAAATTTGGATCAATGATGTGGTTTCCAGGAATACTAATTACAGTAATGAGTCAGCTAAATACAAAAATGGTAACAGTAGTTTTCTTTAAAAATGATTTAATAACTTTATTCTTATTTCTATTTTCCAATTCTGCTATGAACATATGTTACTTCTAAATTCGAGGGGATTGGGGGGAATGACAAAAAAACAATCCCAAGGAAAAGGTACATAACAGGAGAGAAAAACTGAAGAGAACATTGGGGCCTCAGTGTTTGGAAAGTGTGACCTTTCACAGGCCAGTCTCCTGCCACTCAGCACTGGGTTCTTGAGGTCCCTCCCTGCTTTACACATGAAATCCTTCACAACAGTGTGGACCTCAGATCACAGAGGTACAGAGCACATGGGCCAGACAGCTAAAGAATTACATTCTCTGATTTCTGAAAATAATAAGCACATTTTCATTATTTTCCTTTAATGAAAGCATTTGGGTTAAGAGAAATATCAGAACCCTCCTAAGGCCTCGTCACAGTGCTTGCTGTCATCATGGAAACAGGCCTCTCTCCATAAGACCTCAAAGAAAGCACCTTGTGCAGAGCATATGGCTCTCAGAAATTGACAGAGTCAGTCTATATTATAAGCAGGAGCTCTAAAACCTGAGGAGGGTGGTAATGTTTCTTCCCGAAGAACATTACCTAGTGCTGAGACAAACTGATGTGGATAGATATGGTGGAGATATCACTTTGAAGGGGTGGCTGACCTTAGTTTGTTCTCTAGAGCAGTGGGACCTAAATCTGGTTGCACATAGAGTGACCTGGGGAGATTAAAACAAAAACAAAAACAAAAACAAAAACACCTTCTCTCTCCCATCCCAAAACACAACAGGTTGGTTATGTAATTTTGGGCATCACTCCATCTCGGTCAGTCTCAGCCTCTTCACCTGTAAAGTCACCTTAATAAAACCTGCCCTATTCCATTGTGAGGATAAAATAACTGAACAACTTTGTGAAACAATTTTCAATTATTGTGGAAATGTTAGTTCTTTAATCAGGCTCCCTTGCAACCAAAGTCTTATTTTTGTAACAAATAACAAGAATAGGTGCTGCTAGAGTACACTTGATGATCACGAAATGGAATAAAGTTATCTGGCCCCTATGTGGACAGAGCCTCATGACTTTGGACTCACTAGGGCTTACTTATGCGATGACTAAAGACTGGTCTCACGGTTATGGTCTAACTGGTCAATTTGGAAATATCACGGTGTTCTCTTGGGCCAGTGTACACGTACACCTGAATGCTGTTTGGAAAGAAGCAGTAAGACATTCCAGTAAATTCAGTGAAACAGTAAAAGTTGACTTAAAGAAAGTTTGAGTGAAAGGTCTATTTGTAAAGAATATAAGAACTTTGCAAGTAAAAAAATGTAGTGCAAGTAATGTGCATGCATTTATGGTGTGTGTGTGTGTGTGTGTGTGTGTGTGTGTGTGTGTGTTCAACCTTTGACCTTCAGATTCTTTCACACTAGAGGGATCAGTGCGGAATATGGAAAAGTATTGTTTCTCCTCCTCATTCTACCTTTAACTTCCTGTGTGACCTAAAGCCATCCTCTTTTACAATTCTGCAGGCCTCAGTTGTCATTTGAGTATATGGTAATGAAAAATTGGTTTTCTTCTTGGCCTAAAACTCCATGGCTTGAAACAGTTTCATATAATCGTTCTTCATGGTCTGATAAAGGAGGTGACTTCTGAAAACTCAGGCAACGCTAATACTTCAAAGTCCCATGTGCTTAGGGAACTGGAAACATGGTACCTGAGAACATAAAGTTTTTCTCTCAGCCTCAACTCAGGCTACCACAAAGTCACCATAATGCTTTTATATTCTCTATGAATCACTTAGTAAATGCACCACAAATTTTCATTCTAGTCCAGCTTCCCCCAGCTACCCAATTTACTATCTCACTTCCCTATTATCAGTGAAAAGAATACATAGTCCAGAAAAATTCCTTGGAAAAAACATATTAATTCAACGAGTATTTTTGAACATCTATGTGTCAGGCAGTGTTCGAGGCACTGGGGACACAGCTGTGAATTATACAGACATCTTTGCCTTCATAAAGTTTGCGTTCTAGTTGTTAGAGGCTGAAAAAAAGTATGCTTTTTTGTGTTCCTCTTTAGACTTTTAAACATACTTCAACTTATCATGCTCTTTTAAAAACTTTGGCAGCCCCAAAGATGAACAAAAATTTTATCTAAGTGTTCTAACATGAAACCTGGCCTTCTAGATTGTTATGAAATTATATTTTTAACTTTTATATTACCTTTGTCAAGGTAGGAGGATGGGATATATTGTAACAGTTTGTTGGATTGATTCATAACTCAAATATTTAGGCCTGTGGTATATGGGTCTCCACTTGGACTCTGGTCCCAGGCCCCATGAATATGAGAGTGTTGCTTCCCTCAAAATTAGTTTCTTACTCATGGTATCAAAATCCATAGATTCAAGTTTAATTTTCTCCAAAAAAGTCAAGAATGATATAATTTTCTGTTGCAATAAACAAACTTACACAAGTTAGCTCCTCTGAGTGCATTTTTTCCTCTCATTGTTACCTGGATTCTTCATGGTGGTATCTTTTCTCTGCCCCATAGCTTATTCTCATTCATGGCTTTGGTTTGCTCATGGCTGCGCTGTGCCTGAGTATACTTTCAGCCTCCCCCATGCTGCCATCTGCCTGATTCACTCCATATTTCTCAATTCAAAATTTCAGGGACAAGAATTTACAGTCATGTGCCACATATTGATGTTTCAGTCAATGAGGGACCACATACATGACAGTGGACCCATAACACTAAAATAGATCTGAAAAATTCCTATTACCTAGTGAGGTCATAGCCCTGGTAATGTGTAGTGCAACACATTCCTCACTGGTTTGTGGTGATGCTGGAGTAAACAAACCTACTGCACTGCAGGTCATATACAAGTATAGCACACACCATTATAGTAGCAGGCTATACCATGTAGATTTATGTAAGTATACTCTATGATGTTTATACATTCATAAAATCGCCTAACAACACATTTCTCAGAATATAACTCTGTCTTTAAATGGCACATGACTGTAACTGGATCTCCTTGCCCCTTACGGGAAAGCTTTTTCACCTCAATTTATAGGCCAGTCCTGGTTTAGTTAATACATTTGGTGGGACATTGATGGCTAAGCTATTCTGTTAGGTGTGCACCCCTATCTAATCAGTTATTGCTGTATGGGGGGGGGGAGTCATGTAGTAGAATAAAAAGCCTGAGGGCAGGCTTACCAGCAAGACCTGTGGGAGGGTCTGTTTTTCTTAGAAGTAGGTCTGGTCACAGCAAATACCATGATTCTTCAGAATGGTAGTTGTCGTGAGTGTTGGATACCTCCCTGTTATATTTTCTTGTACATATTCTTCAAGAAAACAGTTCACCCCCTTATTAACCATGATACACTGCCATAGTGTATTCCTATTAGGAACATTAAACACCAATATACCTATCTTCTTTCTGTGGCAGGTGTAAGGATGATAAAATCAGCTATCATCAGTGGCTCTTCTTCATCTTTCTGAGGTGCATGAGATAAACTGTTTCTTCCTCAAAAGGTACATAATTCACCACACCTAATGAGGGGCCAAGAAAGGTCTAGATAAGGTGCTAACAAAATGCTAATGGTTTGATGAATCTAGAGTGAGACTTGCTAGAGGGGAGACTTAAGAAAAAAGACTGAAAAGAAAAAAAAAAAATGTCCAGGTGGGAAATCCAGAAGGCAGAATGAGGTTGAAAATAGGAGATAATCCAAAGATCAGGAATTGAGCAAAACTGGAACAGATGGAAGGTGATGCAAGGAGTGCTGAGAGGGGAGAGCCGGTGTCTGCGCTTGCTTTTACAGACTCAACAGGTGGCACAGGGTGGTGGGTAGTGCTGGCCTAAGGGAACGTGATTATGGGGGACATTTAGGAAGAGCTTGTTTCTTCTCCTTCTCCATTTACTTCTAGTCACATTCTTTTGTTTCTGGTCTCTGGAGAATCATTCCAACTTTCCTCTATCACCTTGGAACATTTTACTATCAGCTGCATTATTTCTTCCTGCCTATCTCAGACTCTCCAATTCCTCTAGCAACCTGGAGTTCAGGGTGACATGTCTTAAGCCCTTTAACCAGGTTGCTTTAAAGAACACAGCCCTGGAGATGAATTTAACATTAGCCTTGCAGGTCATTGAAACTTTTCTCTCAGTATGTGCGTGCTTGGAGATGAAGAACAGCCAGCTTTACGTATTCCTGAGGGAACCCCTACCCCACCCCCATCAACTCAATTCTGGGAATTGTTGCTTTCTCTTTATATTGCATATCCTGCCTCATCCACTCACCTGAAATTTCCATTCGTTTAATCAATTGCAACATTAAGCAGGTGTTATTTGAGTCAAGGCTATACAGTTCAACTCAAGAAGTATTTCAGTGTTTACCAGTGGTCTATATGTTGACTTAGGATCAAGCTTGATAATCTACCAAGGAGAAGTAGCAGTCATTTGTCATCACCTCTCTGATTTGTTCCCACATCATCTCAGGGACTCACAACCCATTCTTCTGGTGGGGTAAACCATGGAGAACAAGCAATACCTTGGTCACGCACCTCTACACGCACCTCTGCATGTTCCACACCTTTCTTCCAAGTGCTGCCTGAAAAAGAGATGCACACAGTTCTATAGCCAAAGATGATGCCACTGATAATTCCAAATAGGAGAAAGTCCCTTGAATTGGCTCAACTGACCCTAAAGCCACTAAAATGTCATTGTGCCTATGGACAACTTTTTAAAGATCAATCCACAGTGGCTCTACTTGCAAATGACCAAGTCTGAACTGATATCTCCACCTGAGAAAACTTTTCTTTTAATACAATACAGAATACCTGTAAAGTTCCCGACCAAAGGTGATTTCTATGGGTAGGGTGAGCATAAGGGAAGAGGATTGTCCCTAGAATCCCAATTTGGAATGCACTGATAAGTGGTACTTTAGGGCGCCTGAAGTCTTACTATTAGCGCTATGTGACAAGAGCGTTGAAGCAAAATGGGTTTTTGTGGACTGGCATGGGAATCAAGCGCTCTCTTTTAGCTTCAAAGGACAAACTTACATTGCACTCATAACTTTGGGGCTGTCTCTACTGTGTACATTATATCTTTTACAACTCTAGGTATAATAGCACACCATTGTTGATAAAGCATCAGCTATTACCTGAAGCAAACTTTCATCTTTCAAAACCAATATTTCCTCCCTGAGAAAAAATTGCTGATGCTTCTAAGGTGCCGGTTATTTGGTTCTATTCCAACATCCCTAAACTCTGAGATGTTTACACTTGCTATACACACACAACTTATAAAGAACTGGCCACTTCACCTGAAATTTCCATTCATTTAATCAATTGCAACATTAAGCAGGTGTTATTTGAGTCAAGTCTATACAGTTCAACTCAAAAAGTATTTCAGTGTTTACCAGTGGCCTATATGCTAACTTAGGATCAAGGGAAGTATGTATTGATTACATAGTGTTTGCAACACTAGGGAGACAAATTTAAATTTCACAGAGAAGAATCCCATCACAAAAGTTTCCCTTGATTATAAAAAGGCCAGCAAAATCATTTTTACCATGAACCAATTGTGGTAGCTTATCTCTGTATTAGCATAAACACATAAGAGGAATATTATCCAGACCTCTAACACTAGTATAAATGTCGTGTGTTCTGCAGTAGTTTACAACTTACACAGGCCTTTCTCAACAAACCATGTACTATTTCCTGAGTGTCTATGTTGGAGGAAATACAGGTACTATAAGACACATTTACCTTCTGAATAAGCATTTCAATTGTTTTTCTTATTCAACTAACTCGGAATCCACATTAACTCCATCCAATGTGTTATCAGAGAAGGTGCCAGTTGTACTAAATTGATGCTCACAAATCCTTTTTCTCTTGAACTTTCTATGAAGTCGTCTTTATCTGTGCATCCGGCTAAAATAAATGGCTACTTATAAATAGTGTACACATAGCAACAATATACATTCACATTATTTTCCCCCACATCTATTATCTTATTGAAGAGCAAGGGTTTTGGGGCAGAATTGAGTTCCAGTGATTGTTATAGTAAGTGTGACCTTCGGTAAGTCACTTCAGCTCTCCGTCTCAATTTTCTCTTCTCTAAAATGGGATTAACAATAGAAGTTACCTCACTGGGCAGGTCTTAAGGATGAAATTAACTAATATTTGCAATTTCTTAGCACAAGGAATACATATTCAATAACTGGTAGATTTCATTATTATTCTCTAATAACTGCCTCAGCCTTTGAAAGTATGTCAGGCAGTTATAATAGTCCCTATTGGATAGATGAGATTAAGTAATTTATCCAAGGTTAGACTATTCATTAGTGGTAGTTCCAGGGCTTCTGATTCCAAGACCCAGGACCCTCACCACACCCATCACCCCCAGTCAACCTTATAGACTTTTATAGAATGGGCTGCACTGTCCAGCACAAGAAGAGAATTCTCCTTGGTGAAGGTCAATGCCACAGGATGGGAAAGACCATGGGTGATGATGGGCTTCAGTACTGGAAACTCCTCAGGTTTCCCTAAGCATAGGACAGCTTGACTGGAAGTATCGGCGACAATCACATTCCCCTGGTGATCGAAGGTCACAGCAGAAGCAGTTATTTCGGAGGGGAAGAAGAGGCTCAGCCCAAAGGAATCCACCTGGCCAATCAGCTGCATGCTTGCGCTGAACACCTTCACAGTGGTGCTGCAGGCCCCGGTTCCCAGGGCCAGGGGTCGCTCTAAGACCGCGATGGCTCCAGTGAGCCAAGACACCGCCACCCCTCGGGGATTGCACAGATGCGCCTGCAACCTTTCTGTTCTCCGAAGGACCCCATCCGGAAAGTCCACTTCCAGAAGGTGCAGGGTCCCTGCCTCCACATCAGTTACTACGAGCCCATTCTGAGGAGTGGTCTCCACACCCCAAGGCAAGGAGAACTGGCCTCCAATGACAAGCTTGATCTGGCCAAAAAAATCAAACACTTTGATGGAGCGGTCGCCGGCGTCGGTGACAACCACATGGCAGTCGTTGGTGACAGTGACATCAAGTGGGTACCTAATATCCTGGGCTGCTTCCCCCTTCTCTCCAAACTGATGAGCGCATCCTCCCCCGGAATCAAAGATCTTGACGCGCCTCTTGCCGTCATGCACCACCACTACCCGTCCCGTCTTGGGACACAGCGCCAGTCCAGTAGGGTTAACCAGGGTTCCCCAGCCTCCGAAGCAATGGTGACAGGTGAGGGCCCCGGGGCCGCAGGGGGCTGCACGGTGGGCTGCCGGGGCAGGGCGAAGTGCGGAGCCCAGAAGCTCCAGGAGGTGCAGCACTGGCAGGCAGTCGCTGGTGTCGCAGCCCCGGCAGGCTCTCCGGCAGAAGGGGCACTCAAGGGCCAGCGTTCGTGGGTGCGCCAGGGCGGCCACGCAGGCCAGGCAGACCACATGGCCGCAGGGCAGGTTGCGCGGGCGCCGCTGCTGGCGGTGGCCGAACCTCTCAAAGCACACCTTGCACTCGAGCAAGCTGGTTTCCGCCTCACGCACGAGCTCCCGAAGCTCCAGCCCGCTGCCTGAGGCCTCAGCACTCATCGCGTCGCCCCGGACTCTTCAGCGCTGCAAGCCAACGGGACTGGACACCGCCCCCGCGTTCCCCTGGGTCACGGTCACGGGGCGGGACGCTTGTCCTGACGTCGACTGCGGCGGGCAGCTATGCCGCGACCTGCTGCCCCCTGGTGGGCTCGTGGGGCACTGCTTCCTGAGGGCCTGATGGTGGGAATTAACACAAGCTGTATCCACAGCGCATGGTATGACGTGTAATCTTCACAACAGTCATGAATTGATTATCTTCACATAGCACAGGGGGAAACACACCTATTGGGGAAGAGCGGGTTGCTTCATAACTCAGCCTGTAAATGGCAAAGCAAAAACTAGAACAATCCAGTCTTCCAACCTTGGTGCCCTGCAGCTTCCAATCCGCAGCCCTTGGTGCTGGGTGCCAAGGCTGGCCAGTCGTAAGACATGGTCTTATAGCTCATGATGCTTATTATCTAACTGGGAAAATACAGACACACGAGAGAAATTAAATTTCAAAGGTGTGAGGCAGGTGTGTGCACTCCTTCTGTTTCTTCTATCATACTTGTAGTTAAAGAATACCTGTAAAATGAATTCATGTATGAATGAAGGAATGTTATAGCACAATACAAGAAACCTACTAGGTGAACAAGTGTCAGACAGGAGAACCATGGCTGGGAATGTCTTCCAGAGGAATTAATATGAAATAAGAAAGCTGCTAATCATAATTGCTTTAGAACTTCATGCCTGCCTTCAATTAAGTGGTTTACATAAACTAGTTTGTCTAAACCTCTTGACAATCCCATAAGAATATGTTATTTTCTTCATTTATTTTCTACAAGAATTCTTATGAGGTTAAGCATCTTGCCCAGGGTCACATGGTTAGATAGCAGCTGGACTGGGATTTGAAGCCAAGCAGTTTGACCACAGAGCCCATGCTCTTAACTGTTCCAGTGGTTTTCCACCTTGGTTGCCTGTGGCAAATACCTGGGACTCATCCCTAGGTTTAATTGGTCCAGGTGTGGTCTGGGCAGCTGGAATTATAATGTATAGCCAGTTTTGACAGCCGCTAACAGCTGCATTAGGATAATCTTTTCAAATAGCACCAGGTTAAATTCTTCCGACATCAATCAAAATCAAAAGCACAAAGAATCCACCCTATATTCAAAAATCTTTAAACGAGACAGCAAAATGTCTCTCAGGAATCCATTGTGATACTATAATCTCTCATTTTCAGGAGCCCTTCCTATATCCCTCTCCTCCTAATAGCTTACATGAACATTGTCTTTAGAAAGCCACATATCAGATCATTTTTCTTCATTTAGAAATCATTATCATGTTCAGTCACCTTATTTGCTAGACTTCTGAGAAAACAGGATTTTTATTCCATTAAAATCCCTGGAAGGAGCTTTAGTGTAAGACAAGAAAGAACATTTTCTTAACATGTGTTACATAATTCAAAGATCATCTGTATACTGGGACTTAATAAACAACTTAATATTATAATTTCAGACTATAATGTATGTCCATTCCAAATATAGCCAACTAAAGTCAAATCAAATAGGCAAGACTCTCTGAAATAATCTTTATGTCAAGAAATACATTCAGGACACCAAAAATGGAATATTTTTAGAGCTACAGTTGTCTAATACAAGTGTAATCAGAGCCACATATAAAATACTAAATTTTCTGGTAGCCATGTTTTTTAAAATAAAAACTAGTGAAGCTATTTTAATTGTGTATTTTATTTACCCCCTCTCCTCTCACGCCCCACACCCTTGCGCGCCTTTGGTGACATTTTGCTAGTTTGTCAGGAGGGACGAGCTGGAAAGGCTCAGCTCCCTTGCTCTGCTACCTGATAATCATACTGTCTTCCTGATCCTTTGCTGCCCCTGCGGGGCAACCTGTAGTAACGCACCAAAAGGCCGATGGTGTTTTGCGAGGTGAACCAGAAAAATCTGCAATAGACCAGAATATTTAATAATGTTCATAGAAATCACTCTACCGTTTGGTAGCTAGATAGCACGGTGGTTCTGGAAAGTGTTGTGGCACATGCACAGACATCCTGATATCAAGACTCTAATGTTAAATTTAAAGGATGAAAATGTTCTATGGCATTTTATTGAGTTAAGGTTTTCTCAAGTCCATAAAGCTTTAAAACAAAAAACATGCAGGTTTGAGTCTTTCACAATTGAAGGTCCCCACATTCTAGCTCAGCATCCTTAGCAGTCATTTTCTTCACTATTTGCTGCCTTTCCATGGAATTAAGCATGGATTCTGTTGCAGTGTTCCTGTCCACCCAATCCAACCCAGTCACTCTCTCCCTTTGCGCTTGTCTTTTTTCTACTTTACCATGTAGAAGGAGTCAATTTTTTCTTTTTAGCCAAGCTTAAAATTGCTCTTTATCTTCATTCCCTTTCTTTTGCTCCTGTCTCTGGAGAGATAAACTGAATTCCAGGAGACCAGGTCTGCTTTTGCTCCATGCCGTATCCCACTATCTGGCACACGCCTGATACACAGTAGACACCCAAGGATTGTTTTTAAATAGCTGAATGAATACTTAAAAGGATACTACTTGCAGGTAGTAAAACCATATGTTATACTTTATCTTTGATGATTCTCTAGGACTGGTAAGAAGCACGTGTGGAGGAGAAAAATGGGCTCTATGAAAAGTAACTTTATAGGGCGATATGATCATAAATTCCTAACTGGGCAGATCATGGTGGGGCTATAATTTATATAGTGAAAGGTTTTTAAGCCAGCCCTGTCCATTATTCTTGTATATCTAGGTTAACACACCTTTGACATACCTGAAGTGATACCCCTCAAATGGTGTATTACCCCTCAAGAGAGCACATAATCTTGTTAATTATTCTGTAATACAATCCCCACCTTGCTTTCTTCCATTTCCATGTAATCTTCCTTACATTCTCTCCTTTATTTCAAATACATAAAAGAAGCTGCAAACTTATTGTTTCCATAGAGCATTTGAGATCTTGCCCAGCATGTCTTTAGTTTGACTCAAAAATTCTCATCAAAATTTTCTACAGGTTTTCTTGTGTCAACACATTGTCAGGAAAGTAGCATTCACCTACAAAATGTGCTAAGTATTTTGCTCATCTCTAGAGTCAATGCTGATAGGTTTCTCAGATACTTTATAGAGTATAATCCTTATCACATAACACACACACACACACACACACACACACACACACACACACACATTGATTAATAAAAGAAATGCTCTAAGTCTAATTCTAACATTTTGAGTTTTCTATCATGAATCTTTCTGTGGCCGTCTCCATGGATTTCCTCTGTGCTTCCTTCTAATAATCTTTACTTAGAGGGTCTTAGAATGGCCTTGCCCATCTCTTCCTGCTTCTACCTAGAATGAGCCTGAGGATTATAGAAGCAAGAGGCTTGGAGAACAGAACCTGTGGTTAGTGGATGCACCTATGTGTAAAACACTAAATGGAAAAGGAGGGAAAATGGCGACCTAGCTCAGGGTGGTTACAGCAGAGAAGAGGGAGCGCACAGGGACAGGCTAAGAAATCTGGGGAGGGAGTCAGTTCTTAGGCAGGTGGGCTCCCAGTTTTGCAAATGTGGCAAACTATGCCACATACATTCAGTTTAGAAGGCATCCTAGAACAAGTCCAATGACACAGTTTTCTCCCAGACTGTATCTGACAATGACAGAAAGGAAGATGAGCAAATTTCATACAATGGAATCAGCTCCATCAAGAAGAGGTGCAACTTTTTAAAAGAGAAGGAAAAAGACAGCAGGTGCTTTTGCCTGGGTTAATGAGCCCCCAGCACAAAACCTTGCTACCTTTGCCAAACTGAACCCCTCCAGTTTCAGGCCAGCATCAGGACACCTCAACAGGCGAATCTCTGTCACTTGAGTGGTTCCTTGGATCTCTGGTGATGTCCCCAGCTTTGCCTTCCCCCAGGATATCTTGTCTTCTCAGCAATCTAACTCCCTATCTAATTTTATAACCCGCATCCATGTGCTTGGTTTCTTAGGAGTGAAGGATTTAGTGGGTTGGGGAACAGTGGTTCAGGCGTGACTGTTTTGGGCACCCACAGAAAAATGAGCTGGAGCATATGGTTGGAAATGGAAATCCAGTGATTTTAATGTTCCTCAAGTTTGAAAAATGTTTCTCAGGGTGCCATCCTTGGGTCTTTTCTCTTCTCTTCCCACCTGCTCTTCCTGAGCCATGTCATCCTCATCTATTGATGGGTTAAGTGGCCACTTACAAGCTGTCAGTTGCCTGCGTATCTCCCTCATGCAGCCTTACCACACTGTAATGTTCAATGTTCAGTCTCTGCCACCAGAGTCTTAGATTCCTCAGAATAGGACTGTCTTCAATTATCAGTGAATCCTCATCTCCTAGCACTTTCAAGAGCACTACTTACATATGCTGAATGGCTCTGATAACAGGGAAAGATTAAATAATTATGGTACTGCAATGTGACAGAACATTATGTTTATAAAATCTTGTTTAAAAAAAATCTTTGTTATGAGAAAGGGCTGATGAAATACTAGAAAAGATAGTGGAGAGACAAGACTGTATCCATAATATGATCTTAACTTTGCAAAAACATACATGTATATGAGCAGACAAAAAAGATAAAATTTATCACTAGTTTAGCCTTAATTATTTCTGGTGATAGGATTTGGCTGCTTTTGTTCTTTTTTGGAATTTCCAATACCTTCCAAAATTTCAGTGAGAAAGTAATATTTTATTATGTAAATACAAATAAATGTTAATATCTTATGGTATATTTGATTCTTAAATACATCCCTCGATTATTCTCCATCTGCTGTTGAGAGGTAACACCAATATTGAAGCAAATTTCTACTAATACCCAATGGTTAAGGATCACAGATTTTCAGATATTTTCAGTTCACCAATTAAAACTACAAATAATAAATAAACCTGGGACATGATTATTCATCACAAATCAGCAGAGTGACTTAGTGTATGTGTGTAAAGAAATTCTATCCTATCCCCATCAATTTAACCACTTCAGTGAATCTGTTTTATAAAAATAAAGCATATCAGATTAAAAATGATATCAAACCGGAGCTCAGTTAAAGACAACTTTGATTTTTAAAAGTGGTCAGTAGAAATTAAAAAAATATATCTTTAAAGACCGTGTACTATATATATATATATATTTGTGCATATATATACACATATATATGCACAAATGCACATCTACATCACATTCCTTATTAAAATAAAACGATGGGTATGTACTACAGTTATAAATGGTAAATATTATTTGTAATAATTTTTCTGTGGGGGAGGTTTATATTTGTCAATTCATTCTTCTGCCGAGGATTCCCCTTTCATCTGATAGTATGTCTCACAAGTAGTACATCTTTCAGACCAGTTTCTGTGGTCCCCATATCCCTTTAGAGAACCAAATCTCCAGATTATCAGAAGTAGGTGCTAAAGCTTTGGTTGTATTCCTTTGCAGTTTTCTTTCCACATTCACCCACACAATCACATACCTTTCTTGTTTCATCCTGTCTGCCCCTGAAAACATTACAAGTGAACCACATGCTAGTACATTTATGCCTGCTGTCTAGGCAGGGCAAGGCATTTCATAAATCACAGAGGCTCAGGTAATCTATTACTTAAATTACAATACAAAAGGCATTTTGGGGAAGTTCTGAAAATAATTCAATTGCTCTAAAATAATTTATATGTAGTATATCTTTCATCTTGAGACTTTTTAAAAGGTCGGTATTCTCCTAATGTAGTCACATAATATGTAAAAGATCAACTACATACAGCTATCTCATTTATATTACTTAAAGTTCTTTGGATGCAAATTACAGAAATTAACTGTAGCCAGAGAAAAAGAATGGAGTCCCTTATTACAAGGACCCTGGGTGTTCTCCTGTCCAGTACAGCTGGGCTTCAAGATGAAAATGGAAACCCAGAATACCTGGGACTCTCTCTGGATCTCCTCTCTGCTTCTCTTTCTGCAGACAGCAATCTCTCTTTCCCTCAGATCATTATAGTAGGATGTGGCTACCTCACTGCTCCTGAGTTCACTGTTTGGTTCACCCATTTTAAGTGGCTAACGTGCTTTTCCTAACTAAATTCTAAAAATCTCTGAAGAAAAGCTGATTGGCCCAGCTCAGATCAGCTGTCCCTTCTGGGACCATTCAAATGGTGACAATGGTGGAATCAAGTAGTCATCGCTTCTAGAAGCCTGCAGTATGGAGTGGGGGCCAGTCTCAGAGAAGCAAGAACCACTGTTGAGTTGTAAGACACTCTAAATTAATAGCCTTACCTTAGAACAAGACAAGCGCCAGAAAGCACCTAGGGCAGCAGCTCCTCAGTGGAGATAAAAGAGGCAGGGAGATCAACAACTATGAACCCTAGGGAAGTTTTCAGTGTTCTGTTTATGACGTACTTCTAAGCTATACGTCTATAGCTTTTGTCAATATTCAAGGGGGTCTATAAACTTCCACACTAATAATCTTTAATCCAGCACACACATACACAATTAACTTATTTTGTTAATAACAAGCACACGCCTTCCTATTAACATGAGCCAAACAATCTAAATCATTTAGGTATCATGTGGTGTGGTTAGAGAGAAATGTCTGATTTAACAAAATGTGATTATTAATAAAAAACTGAGAAGTTTTGGATCTAAACTTCAATAATAAACAGTCATGAATCCAGTCATAAGTATACTGCATTTCATAAGACTTTGTCATTTACCAAGATTAAGAGAAAAAACTGCCAAACTCAGAAAAAAAAAATGTATTGTTACAGTTTGGGAAAAATATCTGGTTCCATATTGGTTGGTTTTAGTTTTTAAATTTGGTTCTTGATTCTGTTACATAGAAAATTATACAAGGAGAAAAAATGTGAAAAGGAGTAGTAGGATTGAGTATAACAAGAGGGTTTCTAGAAAAAACTAGTATTTTATATAATGTCTTGGATGACTTTCTTTTACCTTGAACCCTATTAAGTTATAGTTCCTCAACGGTTCTAAATTTTATAGGAATGCTCATTTTTCTGTGTCTTTAAGTTATATATGTTGCATTTCTCTTTTATTTTGTAATTGCAGAAGTTATATATGTTGCATTTCTCTTTTATTTTGTAATTATATGCTTATTATAAACATTCTAGCAATCTGTTACATAAAACACACAGGTGTAATCTTTCATCCTCTCCAGAGGTAGCTAGCTCAACATTTTAGTGTTTGTTTGTTTTTTTCCCCTAAAAAGTTATATGCATTTTGAGCAAATATCTATGATATGACTTATGAAAAATTCTTTTCAAAAGCCATCCATTATATTTTCATGCCTTAGAATAATTTTCAAATGCTCAAAATCTCAAAAACTTGATGTTATTTGCTTTTATTTGTCTAATTTACTTTTCTGTAAGTAGATATAACTTTTCAACAAGGTAGTCAATTCCCCAACTTTTATGTCGTTCTTCAAAAACATCAACCTTTTCAAGACATTGACTATTGCATACTGAACCTGAAACAAGAGGAAAAGGTAATAAGTTAAAACTTTATGAAGAATGCAATCAGGATTCTTCTAAAAATGTATCAAATGGTTTTAAAAACTGCATACTGGAGAATCTTATTTTATTTTTAATGAAAATGGGGAAATACTAAGGCAAATTTTCCAAACTCTGCATTGTTATTATGACTTGTAACTCTTAAGAGCCAAAACAAATATATCATGTCTTCAATATAAGCATACCACTTAGCTAAAAAGTTGTATTACAGAGATCTGTCCCTTCCCTAGGATAAAATAGTCTTCAATAAAATGGTTTCTGATTTAAATTTTATATACTTCTAGATAGTAGTAGTTTAATAACAGCTCAAAACAGTTTACTGCTGATTTTATTTAAAAAGTCACAGCACGCATTTGTAACTTACCAAATAAACTTTTAATTTCAGCATCTGGAACATAAAATGGTGGGCCTAGGTAAAAGAGAAACATAGTGAAGAATGATTTCCATAGATCTAATTCTAAAGAGGAATAAATTCTCAGGACCCACTTCTCAGCTTATTTCCAATGATGTAGGCATACTTGCATACAACAACTCAATTATCCCAATAGGTGAAGATGTGACAGGGTCTCCTACCATATCCTACCAAAGGCTGGCTTTCTGAGGAGATGGCAATATTAGGGGCCCATCTCCTGCTTAGACGAGATGGCTGAGCCAGCCATGGGACTTGAGAACACTGAAATCAGAATGGAGTTAATTAACAAATGCCTTTGGGATTTCCTTCGTCTTCTGGGTATCGACTTTTACTGTTCCTGCACTCACACATTTTCTACACACCCTCCCATTTGGATAGGGGACACTAACCTTTAAAGGGAACTTAGCTTCTGCCCCTTTCTGGAGTTCTCTTCTTGGGTCCACCCCCTGACAGAGCTTGCTGTGTTTACTTCCCACAGGCCCTGCCCTAAGTCTCTGGTTCAGGAGTGAAATTTAAAACAGATTAGCAGAGTTGGGTCCCGTTGCCATTCATTTCTATTTCCATATGATTGTCCCAGACTTAACTATGGCCACTAGGGGTCATCTTTCATTGAGTTTTTAAACTCATTATGTAAACTCATTATGTAAATCAAAAAGGGAATTTTTACAAATTAAAAGTCTACGTATTTTTCAAATCTTCCTGAAAATGAAAGTTTGGTCATGACAAAGGTTAAGCGTTAATGTTCACTCACATTAAAATAAGTCCAGAAAAAAACATCACTTTTAAAAAATCAAAACCAAGATAGATATAAAAGAATGCAATTGATAAATTATAACATTTCAGAAGTTAAAAAATAGCTATAGTTTTGTGACTTTCCTGCATACCTACTACCTCTCAATGTCCATTTCTCACCACATCTTTTGACAAGGGTAAGTCATAGGCATTGCCCAAATCGTCTCTACTACCATGGATGACACAGATATGCTCTATCTGTAGCAGGGCAACCAAACCTCTTCTTCCTAATCCAGGGCTCATAAGATTTCTCTTTTATATTAGGGCCATTTCTCCCTCTTTTATAGTTTGAGCTATGAATGGTGAAAAAAATGGGAATGGAATATGAAAAAACATGTATTGAGTGGAAAGAGAAAATGATGTTTGTAGTTTCTGATTGCCAAAAATAAACTTGTCTTCATGTACATTTATAAGCAGTATACTTCCTATGGGATAAATTAGGAGAAAATAGTGCTATCCATGTCATAGGAGTCAATCAGGAAACAAGGCAACTAGAAAAAGAAAAACAAAAACTTTACCTGCATGTTTAGTTGGATCATAAGAAAGAACACACAACAGGTAGTGAAACCCTTTTTTCGCCAGAGACAGGATTATGTCTGCATAACTAAAAACAAACACACACACATACATACACAAGTATGTGTTACATTTCTCTACAAAGGCAAAGTCTGGAGGGGATGAGAGGCAGGGAGGGAAAACAATATTTACTTTCATCTACATTACTGAGTTTAATTCTCCTAACAACCCAGTGAAGCCAATTCTCTTTCTAAAAGTCAGGAATGGGTCCAGAAAATTACATCACTTGCCTAAACTGGGAAATACTAAAGATGAGAGTCAGAATGAGGCCTGCTTCCAGAGCCCCTTAGACCAGAAGACTTCACAAAAAGATGATCAGAGGCTCCTTTGAGCCCAATGTGGTACTCAGAGGCCCATCCACTTTGAACACATACGTCTCAAATGGCCACGCCACTTTATGGTGCTCTGGGCCGTGGTTCCCAGACTGCATCAAAATCCCTTAGGCACTTGCTTAAAGATGCCTGAGCTTCATTTCCACAGGTTAATTCAGTCGACCTGCTGTGGAGCCTGGCATGCTGTAGCTTAACACATATTCTGGGTGGCTGGCACCTCTCCAGGGACACATGCGAAAGTCTCTCTCCTCTACTGAGCTGGGGAGAGACGAGAGTAACAGGCAAAAGTTCAAGGCAGTTATGGTATTAAAGCCCTGTAAGTACGGCATGAAGCACTAGTGACACTGGGCCAGTTCTCTGTGGTAGGAGCCTTGGGGAGCAGGTGACACTACTTCCCAGCCTTGTCTGATTGGTTCAGAGTGGGGACCTGACCCTAATGGGCTCACAAGTAAGTAGACTGACCAGGAGCCAGGACTGGCCCCGGTACGGAATGGTGAGTTGGACCAGTCAACTTACTCCATTGGATTAAGAGACCCAGCGAGGAGTCGCTAGCTAGCTGTGGTCATTGCACTGAAAGCTGGAGCTATTGTGCTGTGTGGTGGGGGGGAGCTGAGGAGGTTGAGGGTGGTGAGGAGAAATGGAGTAAGCAGAGACAGCTAAGTCTCAGGGTAAGAGGACAGAAGAGATGCATGCAGCGGGGTAGAGAGGCCATGAGCGACAGACGGACGGACAGAAATGGACAGACTGTCCAGCTCCAAGGGAAAAGTTCTGGCTCTTGCCACACCTAGCGTACGGCCTGCCGTTAGAGGGAGTTTTGTGACTATTAGTTTGCTCTCCATTGTCTTGCGGATTTTAACCATACAAACCAAAGCCCCCAAAGGGACTAATCTCAAAAAAGATGAACATCCTTAGAGAGTGGGAAGTACCTACAAAGTTAGACATTTAGCAGAATTAAGAATGCAAATATGGTGTTTTATGAAGACAAAGAGGTCTCAGGTGAATCTCTGAGTAGATAAAGGACACTGGTGTCACATGGGAAATGCCAAGCAGACCCTGAAAAAGTGATGTGGATGTTTGAGAGAAGGAACAGAGCTGGAAGTATAAAAATGATAAGGGCAAATACCATTTGTTTGGCTATTTCCCCAATATCTGGCATAGTATATACTTAGAGAATAGTAGGAACTTATTATGTATTTGTTGAATGACTAAATGAAAGTAACAGGAGAACTAAAGTGTCATTAAAGGAGCAAGTATAAGAGAGAAAAGCAAAAGGCTAGGATGGAAATGACAAGTTTTAGGCATATGAGGAAGGGGAGGATTCCAGAAAAAGAGATTAAGAGGTGTGGTGACAGAAAGAGAAGGAAATACAGGAGTGTGAATTATCACTGAAGCAAAATATATATTAAGAAGATGTGGCATGGCCTATTTAAAAAAAGATGAGGCTTGGCATTAAACCTTACTCATGAAACAGTTTTTAAAAAAATAATTTCATTGATGTGAATGCCAACCTTTTTGCCAGGTGTTAAGAGTTCAATATTTATGTGCCAATTCCAAGTTAGTATATGAATGACATTTGAATTGGAAAATATGTAGGTATGGTCACATTTTACTCGGTATGCTTTCTCATATTGTAATTTTTTTCTAATAAGGCTAGGTACAATAAGATCAGTAAAAATATCAATTACAAAAATATCAATTACAAAAGCTCTAATATAATAGCAGCTAACCTTTATTTGGTGATTTAGAGATGACATGGACCATTCCACACATCATTTCTTTTAATTCCCATAACAATCCTGTAAGTTAGTCTAATGTAAAGATCCTGAGTGTGGGCTTTGAAGCCAAACTCCCTGGGTCTGAATCTCAGTTCTGTCACATACCAGCTATCTCACTTTGGACAAGTAACTTCATCTAGTTGACCTTAGTTTCCTCATCTGTACAATGTCAGCATATACCTCACAGGGTTGTTTTGTGAATCAAATGTGTTGATCCACATAAAGTATTGCAAACAATGCCTGGTACATGGCAAATGCCCAACAAGTGTCACCTGGAAATATTAGTGGAGGTGGTGTTAGTAGGAATATTACAATTCTGCAGAGGAGTAAGTACACTGAGATTTAGAGAAGGTGAGTATTCTGATCAAGGTAACACAACTTGAAAGTGACAGAAGTTACACGTCTTGTACCCAGGTCCCTATGGCCAATTCCTATACTTTTTAAACAAAGATCGTATTGGATTTAGGTCTAATTCCAAATACAAGAAACCACTTCAAATCAGCAAAAGTCTAGCTAATTTTCTGGAATCCAAAAAAAAAAAAATTCAGCATACTAAGTTAAGTAGGCAAAAAAAAAAAAACAAAAAAACAAAAAGCGCCAATATAATTAAAGAACCCAAATTACTAACCGTTTACGATCTCCTGGGTTAATAGCAACTAATGATCCTCTATCCCAAATCCTGTCAAATTTTCCAATATTTGCTCTATCAGAAAGAAAAAAAAATACATTTTATGTAAAAATCAAATATCTAACAGGTCAAATAGTGTTCCCCATGGTGCATGCTGGTACTTCACCAGGTATTACAGACCCAAGTGTGAAGGGGACATCATCTTGCTCTCCCTTCCTTTCCTTACCTAGGATTATAATAATGTTTTCCAAAGTTTGAAAACTATCCAAGACAAAAATATTGGGGAGGCTATGATGTGTTCAGTGACTGCAGGCCTCCCTAATTTTTGTCAGACATGTAGGCGGTGGTAAAAATAACTGCAGAACAGACTCAAATGAATGCTTCGTGGGTGCTACTGCCAGTAGACAGGAGTGATGAAAGGCCCTGCTCCCACCTACAGCACTGCCAGCAGAAACACAAGTTTTTATAGTGCAGAGGTCGTGTTCAGTCAGTCTTACCTGGGAAGATCAAAAAGGTTGCAACAGTACAAAGAAATGTTCTCTGATGAACTCTGTAATACAAAAAGTCAAGAAAAAAAATTCTACTTAATTAGGAGATACCTCAGTAGTCAAGGAAAAAAGAGGGGGGCAAAACATAGGTGATGAAGAATGCATAACTAAACACAAAGGATATAATTTTATTGTAATTTTTTACCTGAAAATAAAATTTTACTGGCAATAATTTTTTAATGGTGCTGTATTTTTTTTAAATCCTGTTCTTTTAGATCAACTCAAAAGAGGAAAATCATAGAGGTTAACCCTGAAGATCAGCTGGCTATTACTTATTTCAGAGCCTGTTAAATTTTAGCAATGTTTATTTTCACAGGATCCTAATTTTGACTCTGCTAAAGATAAGTAACTACACAGGTGAATCAATTACCAGGCAGGCAGATAGCGAAAGGTCAGATATTTTAAATTATTCATGAAAAATACAGTTGGGCTGACTTCCCCTTTACTTTCTTTAATTCACTTGGCTAATGAGCATTTATTTCCTGAGCACTTTATGGACAGGACTGTCCTAGTTCTAGATAGTGGATATGCATTTAACAGTCTCTGATTGCAGTGGAGACAGCCTGGTGGAGCAGAGAGTCACAGGTGCAGAGAAACATTGCACTGAGAAATAGCCTATATTATTCTGGTTTTGTGCCCAGGAACTATGGGAAAAGGGGCGGAGCAGGGAACTGCTTGCGAGCACTGGGAAAGGCCAAAGAGGCAGCCTCTGAAAGGGTACTGATGCATCTGCAAACATTACAGTGGGTATGGTGGCTGGGGGTGCAGTCCAGAGGGAGTAACTTGACATGGATCCTATCATGTCCAGGGGATGTGAGATAGGTGGGGGGGTGGGTCAGGTGAAACCATTGGATTTTGTTTTGAAATGAGGCACTAAAAGAGGTTTACAAAGAAGAGAATGGAAGGTCTTTGAAGACCAGTCTGGAAGCACCATGAAGGCTGGGCCTGGAGGCAGGGAGAATAGTCAGTAAATCTTAATTTTGGCTGCAGATTGGAAGGACTGGGGAACTTTAAATAGGACTAATACCAGGCCCCACACCTAGAGATTCTGATTTAATTAGCCTAGGGTGAGACCTCAGTCTGGGAATATTAAAAGATCCACAGGTGATTTCAAATGTTCCACCAGGGCTGAGAACCATTGCTCCAAGAAGAATCTGGAAGCAGGACTAGTCTCTTGGACTTTTTGAGATTCTTAGATAATTGAGAATGAGGTGGGAGGAAACTGTTAAATAAAATAACTATCAAGCTTCCTACTGACTTGAGCAATTAATTTTAATATTTAGAAGAGAGTACTTTGTGAGAGACTGCATGTACAGGCAATGACCAGACCATGTACTACAAGAGAACTTGGACCCATAACCTCAGCTGCAACCATCCTGTGTAGCCAAATCACAGCCTCCATAGGATGTGGTCAACGGCTCCCTAATTTTTACCACCCTCCCCGTCCTCCACTCAAGACCAACCAATGTATTTGGCAAAAGCCAAATACATTTCCCAAACCAATCACATAGGATGCTCCCCTCTAGTAGGCCCCCTTCCAGCCTCCAGTCAGAACTTACCTGAAGCCTTTGTGTTTTTCACTATAAAGCTCTCCCACTCCCCTGCCTGCCTTTGAGCCTTTGTGACAGATGCCTCTGAATAAACAGCCTCTGCTTATTCTCATTTGGGTGTCATTTGTTTATTTCCACACAATTACCCCAAGATGGTATACCAGTTCTAGTGGATCATTCTGGTCATAGGATAACAACTCCCAAATCTACCATTTCCAACCCAAATGCTACCCTGTGCTTTGGAAATATAAAACCATTTGCTAGTTCCACTTTCACCATTCCATAGGACTCTTCAACTTGCTTCTCATTTATACTCTGCCATCCAACCAGTCATTTGAACTAGAAATGTGAACTTATCACCCCCTCAAGCCCTCAGTTAATTACTAAATCCTCCTAGTTTGACATCCTAGGTTGCTTTAACCTGCCTGTTCCTCTAAGCACCCCTATCACTCTCTTAATTCAGGCCTTCAAGATCTCTTTCCTGGACCACTGCTCACAGCCTCCTACCTGGTCTCTCTGTCAGAAAGTTCCTTCCCTACGAAGTTATTTCCCTTAAGGCCACAAGGATCTTTTGTCTCCAAAGAAAATCTGGCTGTGTCACGTTCTCCCTTAAAACCTTGCTGAGCAGGCAGAAGTACCAGCTTCACAGGGTATCTGAGACCATGGACCTGACCCAGGCCTATCAGTCATCATGCTTCAGGAAGCTCTCCCAGTGTTCCCTTAATACCCTGTGTCACTACACTTAGTTCTGTATATAACTATCAGCTTTCTTTTTTCTTTTCTCTCTTAAACTAAGTGATTCTTTCCAGCAGGAACTATTTTCATCTCTTCAATGTCTGATGCAGGATGTGACACAAGATAGGTTTTCAGAAATGCCTGTGCACAAATAAAAATCAACACCAAACCAAACAAAACAAAACCAAACATGAGTACAGACAGGCTTTGACCTCGGCTTTTATATATATTTGTCAATACCTAGCTATCATCCATCTTTTTAAGCCTTAGCCTCTTACACTATAGAATGTCTAAGTGAATCTTATACATACTTTTAGAGTATCCTCACTTACTCATGCTGAGAAAAACCTTTGTGTGTGTGTGTGTGTGGGGGGGGGTGTACAAAAATAATTACCCAAAATGAAACAAACCTTGAATACTTTGGCTCCAGGAATTTCCATGATTGGTTCTTCTGAGTAAGAAAGATTCTGTTCTGTAAAAAATTCCCGTATCCCAAGCTCACTGATTTCCACACCAACTACACTGTGTCCTCGGTCTGCAAACCTGTATAAACCCATATATTTACAATTAAATTTCCTTTCAAATATAGTACCATTAAGCATGTATTTTCCTTAATTTAAGGGTTTTATAGGGTTTCATAGAACATGTAGGTCTCTAGAAAGTGAATCTATATATTCTTAAAACTTATGTTATATGGTATTATGAAAAACCAATTTATATGATTTTAGGAAAAATTTTAAAAATTTGTAAAATTAGACCTTAAAAGGTAAATTTACTACAATCTCTCGTTAGAAGAGTTTTTAATTCAAAAACATCCTATAGATTAGAAATGCTTTTTGATATCTCCACAACAGCTCTGCCCATTAAAACGTTGTGAGGATGAAAGTGCCTATACCTGCGGTGTCCAATCCAGCAGCCACGAACCACATTGGCTATTGAGCACTTGAGATGTAGCTAGTGTGATTTAAACTTAAATAGCCACATGTAGCTAGTAGCCACTGTACTGGAGCGCATGGCTTTAGAACACTAGCATCCATTTTGATAATAATCTTGAGATTTTCATTTACTTATTATACATACTATGCAGAAACTTATTTAATTACCATATGCAAGTCATTTGTATTTTCCTAGTAAGCTTTATAATCACAGAATGCATAGACTTAGGGTCTTGGACTCCAGAGAAAACAGTATCAGTGGCACAAAAATCTAGGCACAGTAATGATTTTACGTCGAATTAAATAAACACAGTCAGTTCTGCTATAATGCAATACAGGCCTACTTAAAAATCACTGCACTCTACAAAATCATGCAATAAAAATTAAGGCTCGTGAAGAACATAAGGATTGAAAAACAACATGAAAAACTTTTCCACAATGGAATATTATTCAGCCATAAAAAAGTTGCCATTTGCGACAACATGAACTTTTAGGGCATTATGCTAAGTGAAATAAGTCTGAAGAGACAAATACCCTATGATTTCACTTAGGTAGAATCTAAAAAAAAAAAAAGCGAACAAGGTCATAGATATAGAGAACAGACTGATGGTGAGGCTGGGGTTGGCAGGTGAGCAAAATGGGTGAAGGGAGTCAAAAAGTACAACTTTCAATTATAAAATAAATTAGCCATGGGCATGTAATGTAGAGTATGGTGACTGTAGTCAATAATATTGTATTGCATATTTGAAAGCTGCTAAGAGAATGGATCTTAAAAGTTCTCATCAGAAGAAAAAAATTTGAAATATGTAGTGTGGCAGATGTTAACTACTTATTATAGTGATCATTTTGCAACATATACAAATATTAAATCATTATGCTGTATACCTGAAATAATAATGATGTATGTTAACTCTACCTTAATTTAAAAATAGTGTAAAAAAAGTTGTTACACATTTGCCATAATATATCTCTGTGATTACGATTTTCTCAATAATACACAACTTAAAAAAATTAGAAATAGACTGAATAAGTATTACATAAAAAAACAAACTTTGTCAGTGTCAACATGAAAAAAACAGCAACCTAACGGAAATAAATGGTGGTACAGTTTTACATGTTAAATGGTTATAAAATACAAAAATACTACAACATGGCACTTTACCTTGAGAAATAACTGACATTTACTTATAGAAATAGGCATCAGAAGGGCTACAGCTTTCAAGTAATTGTGAAGTGATGCACAGAGAATTACTGGGAATCTAGTGGAAATTCCTAAAGCTAGCTGTGAATGGGAGTGAACCACAGCACATAGGGTGAACTGTGATATCGGGGAGAGGTTTGAGGTGTGTGCATGTGTGCTTTTTGTCTGTTCATACCCAGCTTAGTTCCACTGGGCATAGTTATCCACTTTCACCTCCTGTTTCTTGCAGGCTAAGCAGATATGAAATTCACGTCATGCTCAAATTATTCCCTAATATGTCAATGGAGTTAGAATGAAATTTGAAATTTCAAAACAAGAGATAGAGCAGAACCGACTGTACCTATTACTCACACAAGACTATACACTTTCAATGTTGTCAGAGCATTAACTGTTTATAGTTCTAATATAAACATATTAATAACTTGTCTTTCACATTTCTTAGACAGTTTGTAAGTTAGCAAAAAGGATATATTTTTTACTTTCCATACAGTTTTTCAAGTTACAAAATATAAAGAAAAATGTTATCTAAACCAGCTATGTGAATTTTTACTTCCATTCAACATATGGAAAATCAAAGCACAGCCTACTATAAAATAGTATAAGCTGGATTACACTGAAATATATTGCCCTTTAAAAAAAAAGACTAAGAAAATGTCTTAAACATTTAATTTTAATGCTTTGGGGTCTCAGTTTATAGATTATTCTGATATACATCTGATATACATATATATAGACCTCAAAATACAAATTAGTTACATCAATGAAAAATCCTCTAATATAATAACTTATATAAAATTACAATTGACCTTAGACCCAAAATATTTAAACATTCACACTTAATTGGCTGATTCATCATGCCACTCCCTAATCTTGTCTCAAAACCTGTGCTAGAGTTAGACTTATCACTTATGACATGTCAATAAGATTTAATAAATATTTTTCTTGCGGGTAGTTTCCAAAGTAATTCTTCCTTCTCATTCAGTAAGTTGGTTAAAGTCTAAGAACATAGTTTAAATGTTCTCAGTTTCATGGCCACACTAGAATCTTAAGCTATAGCAGCTAGTTCACAAATGCTCTCAGCTACAAGTATTTATCATCAAGAAAGTGCTAATGCTTATCTGTTCATACCATTTCATCTCAACTGCTTTTCCACAAAGAGGAAAAAATACCCTCAGTCCACTCTCGCCTTTAAGGAAAGTATCCAAATGCTTCTTTAACAGCCTAAGGAGAAAAAGAATTAATTTTTTTTTTTTTGCTTCAGTTAGCCACTGCACAGAGGAAAGGATGACAATTGTGTGATGCTAAGTAGTTTTCATGCATTATCATTTACCATTATTAACTTTACAAAGTAGACATTAATTATTATAATCTCATTTACACATAAAAAAAAGGAAGGTTAAATAACTTGCTCAGTCACACAGCTAGTGAATGATTAATCTGACAAATCTGAGGCTGTCCTAATTAGCAATTAAAAATTAAAAAATATTTTGAAAATTCTTTATTAATCTCCCAAATGTGTGGGGGATGTGGGGAGGCACCTCTGGACACACTGAATTTTTGACATTCATTTTATAGTAAGTTTGTACTCTGGTCTCAGAAGTAACTCTGAAAAATTGTAGTCATTCTTTAGTTAATTTTCCTGGAGAGATGTGGCTCTTCTGAAGCCATCCACATGACAGAGATAACCCATACAATGGTTCTGAGGTAGTGTTCCAACTACTACTTGGTGTGTAAATGCAATAATAATAATGTCCCCTGGGAACAAGGGGACATCTGATATGACCACTTTACTCTGCACTGGCCCATAACATATTGTAGCTGTTTCAAAGCCTACTATTAATATGTGGCTCAACAGCCTAGCTCACTTATTAATTTCTCTCAACTTCTCTTCTTCCACCATATAGATAATACTTCAACATTTGAACATATGCTGTTGGAAAAGTATAAAGGGATATAAGCATTAATGTCACTTGAGCATCTTATATGTATAAATATGCATTCCAAAACATAGATGCTATAGAGGCTTTAAAAAAAAAGCTATATTTTATAAACCTAAGATGCCTTCAATTGTACATCACACCATTATCTATACTCCATGGGAAGAGATAACATTGCCAATTCACTTAACATGCCACAAATGCATTCTGATTTCAGAGACGCTAAAATCTGAAAAACTAAAAATGTACATCTTAAAATCGGTCAAATAATGTGTACCTATATTTTTATTTCTATTTCCAAAGTCAATTTCTGATAGAGCATTTCTCTTTATATACCAAATATTTCTTACTGGTGTCCTTGCTCTTGATGAAATGCAATTTTGCGGTCCACCCACTTTTCTTGCCATTCTTCCAGAGTTAGTACTTGGTTTTTCTGTACCTCAGTATTGGGGTGCTCTTCAATGTCAAGTAAAGTTCTTATATCATCCATAGTTTTGTGGATATCTTTGTCTCACAAGCAGATGTCTCCAAGACTTAAATGGAAAATATTTGCAATGTTGACATTTAAAGGCATTGCAATTATGTTTAGGCATGAAATTAAACTCATTATCCTCAGTAGCATGACTTTTTAAAAATACTTCAACATCCAAGACAAAGCATATGAAAAAATCACTTTTTAATGAGTCTGATGGTAGAGGCACAGCTCATATTACACATTAGGAAAGATCTTTATTTTTTTTATTAACTGTATTATTTTCAATATGATGAAATTATATAGGTTTCAAGTGTACAATTCAATAATATGTCCTATGTATGTTGCATTGTGTTTACCACTGAAAATTAAATTTCCTTCCATCACCAAGAAAGATCTTTAAATTGAATTTTACCTTAACGTTAAAGGAAAAGGATTTGATTTTTTTTTAAAAAAGAGAGAAAAACAAAAGAGGCATTCCACATTTAACTTTTGTAAGCTTAGAATATTTTTCTAGCAATCAGTTACTCTTTAAAAAAAATTTTATCAATGTTATAACACATAATTTAAAGAATTCAACAAAGTTATGAAAATAACAATCCCCATTCCCAAATGAGAGAAGCAACCATCTTTAATTCTTTTAGCTGAGTTTTGAAACCTAACTCTAGATTTCAGTATAACATACTTCTTTTGTATCTTCTTGATTTTTAATTTCTAGGTAGCTTCTAGAGAAGATGAGCATTTAGCTCTCTTTCTACTTCCCAACACACATACATACCCTTCTCATTTTTTCTTATCCTTTCGAGAGACATAGCAGATTTTTTGATTAATTATGTTGAGTACACATTAGTGTGAGTTGGTAAATACCACTTACAACTATGATATAGAGAATTCTATGATTACTTTTCCTTTGCTGTACAACTTTTTTATTCTGTAGGTAATAATTGTCTTGCTTTTCCATTTACAAAATTTCTGTGTAGTTTGAATTATAGTAGCATGCTATTATTGATGGGTCTAATTTAATAAGTTATTCATGAAAACAGTAAACATTGCATAAAAGTAAGTATTTCAGGAAAGATCCTTCTTTGACATCTGTATTCTTAGGATTTAAGGAGAAGACACATCCTTGGAGTTGAGAATAAAAATTCACATCTCAGTATTGTTAACAAACGGCTTTTGCAAGGCCCTGATGACATCAAGAGGTGACTCTAGGAGTTTTCTGAGAGGTCGGAGGAAGTACCTGGTTATGTTTGGTTCAGAAAAGCAAAAGAGAGTTGCCGTTTTCCTATCTCCATTTTCGGCCAGAATTTTTAAACCTAGGCTTGAGCCTTCATTAAGCAGTTCCTTACTTAAAGGAGAAGCATAATTTTATCATAGAGGCAGGGCAATCTGGAATTCTAAAACTCCAACCCTCTCACACAACTTAAAACATAACAACACTATGACTATAATAGCTTAATCAAATCTTAGATGTTCTATAGCTTCTTAACTTGCCCACTCCTTTCCTGGAGAAATAAAGTTTCTTTCTATAAGAAGATAAAAGTGCAAATTGTAAGAATTGGGAAAGGCAAGCTTCACTATCATTCTTACGCATACACGGAAACAGAAGATGTGATAGTTTGTGGCCGTTTAAGTCCTCCGTGGGTGGGACCCCAAGTCTGGTTTCCTCCCCCACCTTTTCAAAAAAACACGCTTCTGCTTTAGATTTATTTTTAAACTTTGCTAAATTGGAGAATAACTTCTCTGAAGTACACAAATTTTGAGTACGGTTCATTGATTTTTATATAGGCATACACCTGTGTAACCACCAGTGCACACAATATTTACAGCACCCCAGTGTCCTCCACTTCCATCTCACACTATTACGGCAGGTACTTCTCTTTTCTTAAAAATCACTAATACACAGCAATGCTTTGGTTTCACTTTAAGTCATGGAATAACGAGGTTATTCTTCCCAGTTCCCACTCTGCTCCCTCAACCCCATTTTGGGGCGCGGATGGTTGGGCTGTCCACGCTTGTTACGCTGCCCTATTCAAGAATGCTATCACAGGCTCACACTTAGCAAATCCTTGCACTTCTCACTCGAATCCTCTCTCCGCGTCAGGTAGCTTACCTCGCTCGCCGCCGGCTGCCCAAGGCTGGCGCCCCCACCGCCTCCCCGCGCCACGCCCCGGTCCCCGCCCCCGAGCCCGCCCCCGCACCAGCGTCCAGACTCCGCCCCCTCATTAGGTGCTAGCTTTAGTCCCCGCCCCTGGGCCCGCCCGGTCCCCAGCGCCCAGAGCTCGCTCCCTCCCCACACGCTCCGGCTGGCGCAGCGGCGGAAATGGCTAAGGCGGGGCGAGCGCGGCTGCAAAGCCGAAGGCGGGGACCCTACTCCTCCCTGCTCCCGCCGGCTCCTCCCTCCCCGGGTCACGCCGTCACAGGGGCGGAAGCGGCGGCGGCGGCGGCGGCAGCCGAGCGAGGGCTGCATCTCGCGGCGCGGATCCTTCAGTCTTGTGCGCGTGGCGCGCGGCTCCGGAGAGGCGCCCGCAGCCCGGGTCGGCGCGCACTGTCTCGCACGCGCTCCGAGGTGCGGCGCACGCGGCTCCGGGGGCGGGCGTGGGAGCGGCGGTGGATTTCGGGTGACAGCTATGCACAAAGCAGCTAGTCTGGGGTGCAAGCTCTCCTCCTGTGCAGCGCCCCTCGCCCGGGTGGGAGGTGAACGGATGCTCTAGGGGCCGATAGCTCAACCCGATTGGAAGCGGGGTGCGGGGTAGAGATCCCTGTCTTAGAAGAGGAATTCCCCGGTTAGGGTGTTGCGGCGACGGGGTTCTCCAATTCGTCGTGGTCTTGCGGGTCTCTCCTAACCCCTTACCATGTTTTTTCTTTTCTATACAGGGGTGCCTTCTCCCCGCGACTCTTTGCACGTCTTCAGCGCTCAGGTGAGCCCCAGAGGCTGTTGCTTCTCCGACTTCGGAGAACAAACGAGAAAGCTTTTCGGAAAGCGAGGCGGCTGCAGCTGGCACAGGGAATGTTGGGGCTCCCTCCTGGGGACTGTTAAGAGCCCTGTCACCTGGGAGGTGTGTGGGCTTCGTGAGAGAAAATCCACAGTCGGAGTAGGAACTCCTTCACTTGGTATTCCCAGCGGGAGTGAGGCGGCGAGGAGCCGGCACAGGGTTGCAGGTGTGGTGGTAATGCTCCAGCACGGCCACCGCGCGTTGAGATACGATCGGCTTTGCCAGGTTGCTGGGGTAACTCCTCTGGGACTAGGGACCCAGAGGGGGCGGCCCGATGACGGTAGCTGTTAGTCAACAGCCTGCCAGCTGGCAGATGGCAGGTGAAACAGGAAGGAAGTGGCAGGCCCAGCTGTAGAAAGTTGGGGTTCGGTGATTTGGAACCTAGCCAGATAGAGGCCTAGGCTTCCCTTGGGTGAGCGTGCAGGAGAATCCATAGAACAGTCCATTTGGGGAAATCTATTACTCCACATACATACACATAAGTCCAGGCTTTTTCTTTTTTTTTTTTTTAATCTATTTTAGTGGAAGATAGGCGAGTGAGAAGGAAGGTTTCTTCAGGAGGTACATGAGAAAATGACCATCAATAATTAATCGTCTTCCAGGCAGGGAAAGTAATCAAAGTGTTCAGGCAGTTGAACGGGATCCTTGTTTTGGAAAATTTGATTAGTGTGGGTGCAATAAGGTGCTAGTCCTTCCTTATTTTAAGTGGCCCAAAGGGAAATTCCTGTTTCTGTTGTCTAAATAAGTTTCTAGTAGTTTGTCTTATTTTTAGAATTTATGCTGATGCCACTATAAATTTTTATTCCAACCTGGAGTCATTTCGATTCATATTTTTATGAACACTTAAAAAAACATTTTAAATAAGCTATTTCAGAAAAAAATTCTGGGAATTATTAAAATAGAAATCTAGATATTGATATATCCACTAATATGTTTACTTATATATATTTTTGGTTACATTAAAAGAAAGCCAAAGCTAGGAATTTAAAATTAAGAAGAACCTTGCTTATAAAATTACATAGAACATAAAACAAATTGATTATATTTAAAATTAGGTGTGTTTATTAATTTGAAGAACCAGGTGGGAAAGCACTTTCAGTATACTAATTTGTTTTATTGACACTTTTAATCAGTATTTCTAAGATTATACTTAAAAGCACAAAAACTACAACCATTCCAACTTTACTTAAAATGTTTCCTTTTATTTTAAATCCTAAGAACAGTGAAAACACAGAAATTTATAGCAAGTTTCAAAAAAGGATGAGGGTACATAACTATTAATTGTATAATTAAAAGTGGAAATGCACTTCCTTAAAAATCATTTAATAATGGCTTTTCAGTATACAGTTGGACTTAAAAGTTGGATGAAAGATTTCCAAAAATTATGCTTTTTCTTGTGAATGCTTGCATTTTTAGATGACAGGGTCTAGATGTTGCATGAATCTAGGCTGATTACATTTGTTTCTAAACCCCACATTAGACTCAAATGTTATTGCTGCAATACTTAATGTATACTGTACATTCACAAATACTATTTTTACATAGGCCTTAATTGTGATTATTTTGTGAATAACATGAGATATATATTTTATAAAAAAAATTTGTTAGATTGGACAGCATTTTGGAAATATAAATGTGATCCAAAAAGCCTTCTTTAGATTTAAAAATTGTAGGTAGGCAGTAGTACTTTTAACATTATTAATGTTTATTCAGCAGTATTGAAAGTGCTGTAGAACTAAATGGCAATTTATTTAATGCTTAAAGAACTACAATGCATTTCAGAATATGTATAGAGTTTATGTGTTCACAACTAGGATAATGGTTTTGAGAAAGTGAAGAGTAGTGAAAGGAAAATCATTCATAACATCGGTGTCAAGATTTCTCACAGTTGATATAGCTGGCAAACTGAAAGTTTTCATGCACGATGTTAATTCTTCATGAAAAATGTTCTTACGAGTATTAGTAGAACTCGCAGATAGGGAACAATGGGATTACAAGCCCCTCAAAAAGCTTTTTTTCAAGATGAAGATTACATACAGGCATACCTCATTGTATTGCGATTCACAGGTGTTGCATTTTTTTTTTTGCCAATTGTAGGCAAGGCCCCCACCAGAAAAAGATTACAATTCACTTTATTGCAATAGTTGTTTCATTACAGTGATCTGGAACCAAACCCACAATATCTCTGAGGTATACCTGTATGTGGAATTTGTATCTATGATAACACTTTTCCACCTTCAAATTCCTTATCCATAGGTATGTCTTATCTATTTTTCATGCTACTTTGTGTGAGTGTATAAGTATGCAGTAAATACAATGGTTTGGGTAAGGAGATGTGTGATAATTGTTAAATCCATGTATTTTTGAGTATTTACTTCTAAGCATTTTCATTTCTTATCTAACTTAATTGAAAAAATTTGATAACTCAGTCTTTATGGTTCCTATGCATTATTTTCCCTATAGACTTTGGTTCTTAATGTTTATTTAACCATGCTGTTATTAGTCTAGTTTAAGAACTCATAAAATTTTTCCAGCATTAACTATGCCACTCAGATTCCTATATTTGGTAGTGACTAGGTGTGCCTGACATTTATTTGTTGGGTTTTACTGAGAAAGGAGAATGAGTTTTCTTTTTAAAGTATAGAAGGTCAAAATTGAGGAACTGCTAGGAAGACGCAGTAAGATGGAGAGAAAGACAAAAACTAGGTGTTTTTACTCTTTGAATTTTTCAAAGAGTTATGTGTTTATCGGTCATTCATGTGGTCTTTTTATTTTTATATTTTTAAATGTACATACTACTAATGAATAACAGTTTTTGAGTACTTATATTATGCCAAGCATAGTGCTTTAAATGGGTTATTTTACTTAATCTTCACACCAGTGCTATGGTATACTCTTGCTATGTCCATTTTATATATAAGAACACTGAGTTCTTAGGTTAAGTAACTTGAAAGCAATGGCTTCACACTCAGGCAGACTAACTGAAGAGCATATACTATTACCTATGAAACTGCATAAGAACTTTGCTCTGGAGTATTGAAAGTATTAGCTAATGCTAATATTTAACCATTTATCTATCTATTTATTTATTTTGCAGATTTTCTGATACAATGGCAACTCCACGGGGGAGGACAAAGAAAAAAGCGTCTTTTGATCATTCTCCAGATAGCCTTCCTTTGAGGAGTTCCGGTAGGCAGGTATTACTCATTTGTTCATTTAGTGCATCTGTTTTGAGCACGGAGAATTTTTCTGATTGAGACTGAAGAATTAGAAACGAAAAGATATAATTTTAGTCTTAAAGAAACTTGCAGTCTCGTCGAGAAATTCACCCTGCAACAATCACAGTACAAGGTGATAAAGTGATAGAATATAGAAGAAAAAAGCATACTGGCAGAGGGAACTCCAAAGATAAGAGCATAGAGTGTGAATCAACATGGGGTGTTCAGAGAATAGCAGCTGTGTGGTTGCCTCCAGGATGTGAACTGGGGCCAGATGATGCTTGGCTTGCTGTCATTCATAGGTATTTAGACTTCAACTTGTAGTTGGTTGGCTGCTGTAGTTGATAGGTTACTCGCTGCCATCTCTTTTGTATGGCTTTTTTTCCCGTAAAGAAAACTCCTGAATGATGTAAAGACTTGTTCTAGTTTTTTTTTTTTTCCTTTTTAATCTGCAATACTGTGAGGATATAACTGCTTTAAGAAAAAAAAAATCCTAAATTGAGAGTGGATTTTATTTTGACTAATACAGCTTTCTGCTGAGAAAGCCCCATATGCATTTTAGTTCTCAGAGACCTGTGTCGTTCAAAGTGCTGGTTCTATATTTGTAGCAAGTTAGTGAATTACTTGCATAGTACAGTCTCAAGGAAATTGCTATATTGTCAGCTCCTAACCTACTTCCAGGATGTTGTTGATCTTCAACTTTAGAACTCCTAACATGGAGTTTATTTCAGTAGTAAACCTTCCACCACATTTGCCCTTAACTCTTCTGGTCAAATCTTAACCTCTGCTGGTTCTTCCTCAGGCAAAGAAAAAAGCAACAGAGATGACAGATGAGGATGAAGATGGTGGGTCAGAGAAGAAGTACAGGAAATGTGAAAAGGCAGGCTGTACAGCAACATGCCCCGTGTGCTTTGCAAGTACTTCTGAAAGGTCTGTTTAGATAGCATGTCTTGGCCTCACATTCCTGCCTATGAGAGTGTTCTTTGTTGGAACATCATTCTCAAAGATAATTTTCCTAAAGATATATATAGATACTGCAGGTCATCTAATAATAGAGACATTGCCTGTACATTCTGTACATAGCACATGCTTCTATATACTCTCCCTGTTAGATATAGCCAGATCAGCTCTGCAGAGTAGCTGGTCAGTATCCTCAAATCCCACTGTACACGTTCTAGAGACTGAGGGTGGGACAGGGTCAGAGATGGGAACACAGTAGAGAGAACCGTGGAGCTCCCTATAGACCAGCAGGTGATTACTTTCCCCAGACTTCTTTTCTACCTTCTATAACATACCTCCTCTTCCAGTAGACATAAACAGGTCTCATTGAAACCATGAGGCTAATTGCACTCTTGCTATTTTTATTGGGCTGATACATTCATAACCTTCTACTTCCAGAGAAAATTCTTCAGTGAAGTCTTAAGATTCAGTAAAAACTGGAACACAAATCTCAGTTTTTAATCACAAAGAGTGGTGGTGTTAATGTTCATGGTGGCATTAGATTTCACTCTTTTACTACATTATTGGCTGTTTGACAAGTTGTATTTGCCAGATTGCCTGTTCAAGGGTCAGATTCCAGCTGGCTAGAGTCATTAACTGTTCAGTATTAGACCAGATGTTATTACTAGAGACCACACTTCTCTCCTTCACATACAGGCAGCTTGCAGCAAGCACAAGCGACATTGCTTGTTTCATGTCTTAAAACCTTATCATGGCTCCTGGTAGTTTGATAAAACTTCTAAGTTCCAGGCCCTTCTGATGAGCAGCCAGCTGGGTTAAGTCCTCTGGTCTAAGTCCCTGTGTCCTTACCATGTATAATCACCTGTCAGTCATCCATTCTACTTCCATAGTTATTAGCTTCTGGTTGTTAGGATGTTAAGTGGAGATTATGCAAAGTAGACTCATAGGTATTTGATACACATATTTTTTTAAAAAAATGAGAAGAAATGTTACTAATTAACAAAGTTACATATTTTTACTATTTTCAGATGTGCCAAGAATGGCTATACCTCCCGATGGTATCACCTCTCCTGTGGGGAACATTTCTGTAATGAATGCTTTGACCATTACTACAGAAGGTTTGTTTGCTAATTGTTGGAGGTTTTTGTGGTAGAGAGTGTGGGGGTAGTGGCAGTGGAAGGGGTCAGATGGTTAAGGATGAGTGCCTTGGCTTACTGAGTTATTCCACTATGTTAGAACTTTGATTCTGTAGTTTGCTAGTTTGCACGTGTGCATGTTTGTGTGTGTGCACACTCAGGGTTCCAAAAATATCTGCTATGAGATAGTTATTCTTTTTAGTCTGCAAGTTCTGGAAAATCTAGGAACAGCTTTGCTATTCCTTGACATTACTTAAGGGGACAGATGCCAAGGTTTAGGGGAAGATGTTGGCAACTGGAAGGAACTGGGTAGACAGTTTTAGCTATTTAAACTGATTGGAATGTACCATCCCTGACAGTCTGTTTTATGGATGCCGTAATAACTTTCCCCTCCTTATAAAAGTCTTTTACATAAGATTTGCTAACCTGCCTCCTGTTTTGAAAACCTAATTAGCTTATATCTTGATGTATTTTATTCTTTTTCAGTCATAAAGATGGATATGACAAATATACTACATGGAAAAAGATATGGACTAGCAATGGAAAAACTGAACCTAGTCCCAAAGCTTTCATGGCAGACCAGCAGCTCCCCTATTGGGTAAAAAGGATAATGCTTTATTCTGTAAAGCATTTGTAGAACTAAAAGCAAGAGGAATGGATGAAAATGCCAATTTTTGGGAAAATTTGCTTTTATTACATTTATTGTTCTATGTCTGTTAAAGCAAATCGCATTTTTTATTTTTGTAGAATACTTAGATAATTCAAGATAACATAAAGAAGAAACTAAAGACCACTAACTGGTGATAGTCAATGCTAAGCTTGGTATATATCTCTCTCATCTTATGTTCATATTTTTATGTGTATATTTAAATAATTTCATGCTTATATACAAATCTTAATTAGCTTTAAAATTATACTTTGCATATAATTTTTGGTAACTTTTAGTTTTTAATTTAATTTTATATTTTTGCACTTAGCTACTGAAAATAAATTCTAATGATTACATATATTTGATAAAGATACCATCATTTAATAAATGATTTCTCATTTTTTTAATGTCATCTAACACATCATGATTATTTGTCAAACTAAGAAATTAACATTGGTACAGTACTAATAACTACATTTGAATTTCATCAGTTTTTTTCATTAGTTTTTTTCATTACAGAATCCTATCCAGGGTACCACATTGCATTTAGGGTATATGTCCTTTGAATAACTAACTAAATTCATCTCTGATTATTTCCTTAGGTTAGAGCTGGAAAACCTTTCTGACAAGAGTAGTCAGATCCCCTTTGCACTTTCCTGGTGCCTGCTAGTATTGAGTCAGAAATTACCCTAATGGGGTAAAAGTGGATTATATGGGCGATAGTCATGCAAAAGGGAAAAAAAAATACTTAGAAGTACTAAAAGATTGGTCAGATTATGTAGAGAAGATGGCAAAGTGAGTGATGGATGAGAAAAACACAGGTTCAAGATCAGCCAACTTACTGACCTTGACATGTTGCTTTCCATCTAGGTCCAGTGTACAAAACCTGATTGTAGAAAATGGAGGCAACTTACCAAGGAAATCCAGCTTACTCCACAAATAGCTAAGACCTACCGCTGTGGTATGAAGCCAAATATTGCTGCTAAGGTATGATCTTCATTGGTTTTCCTTTTGAATTAATTGGTAGGTTAATTTAGTCGTCAGTAAATAGCAATGGTGTATATTTTCCATTTATTTTATTTTGATCTTTGTATCAGGGTTGTATTGGTCCACAGTAACAGAACCTTGAGTATAATGGCTTACCCAATTAAGGATTTTATTTTTCTCCTTTGAGCAGTTGGGAAATAGGCTCTCCAGGGTTGGTGTTGTTGCTCAAGGAGGTCATAATTTCTAGTTCCGCCAAAGATGGTTCAGCCACAGGATGGTTGCTACATCATCAGCCATTGTGTCCAAATTCTAAGCAGTTAACATGTGAGAGGCAAAGGGCAAGAGGGGTGTGCCAGCTGAGTCTCTCCCACCTAAATGGAAAAATGGAGCTTTCCTGGAAGTTCCAATGATGGATTTCTATTTATATTTTATTGACTAGAAAAAGATCATGCAGTAGCTTTAAACAACAGTAAAGACAAAGGAAAAACATATTTTATAATGGAGCATGTTGCAATATCAGACAAAACCAGGATCCTTTTAGAAGAGAGGAAGGGATGACTGGATATATTTGGGCAATTAAGAATCTGCCGTAATTAGTATAATGTGCCTCTTGTGACATTTGGCAATTACTTAGTATTTAAAATGTGTAATTTCTTTTAATGTGTTAAATTATTAATCTACACAAATGTCCCTATTTCCTTCAGTACATAAAAGAATGTTAGGAATCATTGTAATCTCAAGAATAAAATACTTTCTTAAAATTTGAGATATTCACATACCATAAAATTCACTCTTTTAAAATGTACAATCAATGGTTTATGGCATATTCACAAAGATGTGCAATCATCGCTGGCAAAACATTTTCTTAGTTCAAATATTTCCCTTTTTAAAGAATAATGAAAAGTTTCATAAAGTTTATAATCAAGTTTTTTAAAACCTGAGATTTAAGATATAGATATTATTAAAGCAACTCATAATTACTATAAATATTTGGAAGATTTTGCTAAGTGAAATGATGAGAAAAAGTGTGTGAACATTTAGAAACTATATTGTTCATTGTTTTAAATTTTACGTGAGTATGACATGAATATAATCTCAGGGTTTAACAAAAGTAAATTGAATATACATACACACACACACACACATAATATACACATAAAAAGTGAAAGTCTTCCTTAACCATTTCTCCTTTCTACCCTGATAGGTAACCACTCATAGAGATTTATCATACTAAAACTTTTCAATGCATTTGATTACATATTTCTAAGGCACGTTTTTTAAGTCGCTTGATACAGATTTCTAAACTACTTTTTAAAGGTTTAAAGACTTATTGTGCAGAATGATCATTTTACCTTACCTGCATTAAATGGTAGTATTTTTAATAGATGTAAAATTGCATCTTGTTTTTTTATTGAGGTACAAATACATACTATAATTATGTGTACAGATCTTAAATGAATTTCACTGAGTTTGGGTGTAACCCATACCCAAGTAAGATACACAGTATTTTCTCTACCCTAAAAATTCTATTTATTTACTTTCCTCCCACCAGAGGCAACCACAGTTCTGATTTCTATGCCCTATGCAGAGTTTTGCTTACTCTTAAATTTCATAAAAATGGAATAGCCAGTATATACTCTTTTGTGTTTGGTTTCTTTCACTGAGTAAAATTATTTTTGAAATTTATCCATTGGTAGCATGGATCAATAGCTTTTTCCTTTTGTTTCTGAGTAGTAGTACGTTATGTGGGTATACCCCAATTTGTTTAACATTCTCCTGTTGAAAGGCATTTATGGTGTTTTCAGTTTTTTCTTATTATAATAAAACTAGTCAATATTCTGTGCAGATGTTTTTGTGGACCCATGTTTATTTCTTAAGGGTAAATACATAGGAGTGGAATTGCTGGGTCATATTGTAAATTTATACTTAAGAAACTGCTAAATGGTTTTTTATGGTTGTATCATGTTACAACATTTGGTGGTGGTACTCTTTTTTTCAATTTTAGCTATTCTAGTAGGTATGTACTGATATGTCATTGTGCTTTTAATTTTCATTTCCCTAATGACTAGTGATGTTGAGCATTATTTCATATGTTTATTGGTCATTCATACTTTGTCTTTAGAGAAATATCTGTTCAAATCTTTTTTAAAAATTGGGTTTATCTTTACTGTGTAATCTGCATATGAGATATGATCTTGAAGATTTTTTTCCCAGTGTTTGTCTTACCCTTTCATTTTCTGAATAGTGTTTCAATGAGCATTTTCTAATTTTGAAGCCTCGTTTATCCATTATTTCTCTAATGCTTATAACTTTTTGTACCTTTTATGAGAAAGCATTGACTACTCAGTTTACACAGGTAGTCTTCTATGTTCTGTTTGAGGAGCTTTATAGTTTTAGCTTTTACTAATCTATTTCACGTTAATTTTTGCTTTTGATGTGAGGTATAAGCCATGATTCCATTTTTTTTTAATATAAATATTTAATTGTTAACTACCATTTGCTGAAAAGACTGTCTTTTTTCCCCACTGAATTATTTTGGCTCAGCTGTCAAAAATTCAGTTGGCCATACACATTGATCTGTTTCTGGACTCTATTCCATGGTGTCTTGGTTTATTTTTGTTTCAGTACTCTGTTGTCTTGATTATTGAGTAGAAGTCCCCTCTGAAGGACAGAATTAAAAATAATGGGTAGGGCTGACACTGGCGGAGGTGGGCGTGGTGTGTAATTTATTTATTAGGTTGAGTGGGTCTGCTGATAGGAACTAGGTTTTGAGTAATGAAGGTACATGAGTTTGTGTGGCCAAGGGCAGCATGTCCAGCTAGCCAAAACAATGTCATGACTGCACTGAACTTGACTAGCACTTGTACCCCAGATTATTTCTCAAGTCAAAAGTAGACTCAGTGGCATTTAATTATAATATAAAGTTGAGTTTAGCCAAGAGCATTCGAAAATATCGGGCCTTTTCATTCAATGTATTTCTGCAAAGTTTCTAAACAGTCATTCTAAATAATTTAAAAATATTTTGGATGACTTGCATATTGTTATGTTATTAAATATTAGGTGTGATTTTACATAAAAAGCATATATTAGAATCATTTTTTTACTGTGCTTTGAGTAGCTTTGGTTTAACTATCATTTGGAGTTATTCATAATCTCTCCTCTCTTACCCGCTGACAGTGGAGGTATCTCTACTAATTGTTCAAATTATCTTTGTCTTTTTTTTGAATTTAACTTGATTTGTCTTTGGGTGGTAGTTGTCTTTTTCAGTTTTTTCAATTTAAGTATTTTTTGAAAAGTCTTAAGGTTTTCTCTAGCATGAGTTCATTTTTAGCCAAATGATATGTATTCATCACTGAATTTTCAAGCAAGATAGAAAAGAACAAAGGCGATAGCAGAAAAAGTTCATGCAATTGTCATGATGAAGTAACCATCATTAAATGAGATCCACTTAAGAGTATTCTTGCATGTATATATACACAGAGAAGGTCTGGTATGTAAATAACATCATATTAAAACATGGTACTATACATACTGGTTTAATACAACAAAAATTTAAATCAGAAAAAGAAGCCAACGTGAAATAAATTGCTGAACCTAGATGAATTATTTTTATGTCTCTAGAAAGAGTAATTTCTAAAAACTCCCTAAAAGGTTAAGAAAACATGACGTGGATGTTAAGAGGTTGGAATCATTGTTTTTTAATTGCATGTTTCAACTTTAGGTATTGACACCTTGCTGTGAAAGTGGAAAAAGTAAATTACTTCAGCCTATCTTTCCTTTTCCTCTCTCTCAATTAGTGTTTTGTTGTTTTGTTTTTTAGTTTAATTTACTCTGTTGGAGTAAATGTTGTGTCATTTCTTTCTATAAATGTAATTCCTCCATTGCTGACACTTCTATTTATTTACATGGGTTTACTGCTCCCCACAATTTATCTTACCACAGTTCCTTCTATCCCAAGTTGTTTATTTTGATTCATCACATGGTTGGATGTATTTTAACATCTTGAACTTTTTTCCAGGAGGACTCAGAGGTGTCAGGTTCCTTAAGCTTTTGAAAACAATTGCATTTCTCCCCTCTCAACTGCCTTAAAGTTGAAGGCTTCATGGTCTTAAATTCCAGCTTCTCAGTACTGTATCATGTTTTACATCTCTTCACCACCTGGGCCCAGAATTTCTTTGAGGCTGCTGCTCCAGTCTCAGTTGATTACCATCTATAGCCTGAACTCTTGAAATATTTATTTAAATGGTGTTTATCGATCCAGAGTCCCTTTGGTTTTCAGCTTGGTGTTCTGTCAAGGACAAAGTCTGAAAAGGTTTATTTGAAAACGACATTGAAAAGAATGGTATCAAAATATTCACACTGTTTTGGAGCTTGCTTTTGTCATTTAATATATCTTAAAGATGCTTCCATCTCAGGACCTAATGATCTCTTTCTCTTTAAAAACGATATAGTAAATAGTCCACTGAATGGATATATTATGATGAATTTAGTGCGACTGAGAACATTTAGGTGACTTTTAAATGTTTACCATTAAGGACAGTGCTGCAGTGATAGCTTTATATCTATGCCATTTTTCAGTATATGTGTAGGATCAGTTCCTAGAAATGAAATTTCTACATCAAAGAGAATATACAATTGTTTTAATATAAAGTAATTCTTAGACACAAAAGAGAATTTATAAGGAGTAAAGAACGCAAACAGTACCCAGCACTCAGTATTAGAAACAGGAATTACCAGTGCCTTTGTCATCCCCTGCACGCCCCTCAGTAGCTTATCTTCCCTCCCCTGCAAAAGACAAACAGTATTTCAAATTTTGTACTTATTCCTCTGTCTTTTGTTACAGAGTTAATACATATTTTCCAAACCCTGAACAAGATGTGAAGTTTTGCATAGTTCTTGTACTGGTTATAAATTATATCACATGTTTGTATTCTTATGCACCTTGCTCCTTTCCCTGAACATGGAGGGTTTTCACATGAATTTGTGTTGTTGCTTAAAATTCTGATCCATTAATTATCCCCACTGTGTAGTAGTGCATTGTGCGATTTCCCTGCTGTGTAGTATTGCATGGTGGGAATCTACCACAATGTATCTATTCTGCTTATGGATGTGAGGGTCCTTTCTGGTATACATGCCTCTCCCGGTGCACAGGTACAGGAGTTGCTCCAGGATATATTCCAAGCATCAGGTTTGCCAGGCCACATGATATACCAGTCCTCCAGTTTATTTAGGCAACCTTTTAATTGTTTTATAACATTCAAACAGAAAATGCACAAATCAAAATACACAATTTTGAATTTTCACAAAGTCCTTGTTTATCCAGCTTCTGATAAATCGAACACTTACCAGCCGCCTCAAAAGACCCCTGGTACCCTCTTTCACTCAGTATCCATCCCTTACTCCACCACTTACTATTCTGACTTAAAACACTACAGATGTTTGCTTGCTTTGGAACTTTGTGTAAATGGAATCATACAGTGTGTTTTCTTTTGAGTCTGGCTGCTTTCTCTCACCGTTATGTCTGTGAGGTACGTCTGCATTGTAGTATATGGTCATAGTTCGTTTGTTCTCATTGCCATGAGTGGGCCCTGATTTGAATAAAATAGTTTATTTATCCATTCTACCCTCGGTGGACCTCTGGGTTGTGATTTACTTTTTACTATTTCAAATAATTCTCCTTTGAACATTTTCTAAAACTTCTGTTGGTGCACATGTACGGGGTCTCTCTGGAAACTATAACAAAGGTTAGAATTGCTGGACAAACTATGTGTGTCTTCAGTCATACAAAGTTGTGCCAAGTTATAGTGCATTTAAATTTTTGTATTTTGTCAGATTGCTCTCCAGAGTCGTCATTTCTTTAGATTTCCACCCAGGACATTCTTGTGAGAGAGCACCCTTCCCCTCATGCTCAATCATACAGTGTCTTATCACACTTTTTTCTTTGCCAGTATAAACTTAACACTTGGCTTTTTTTTGCAGCCCGAGACCTCAGATCATTGTTCCCTCCCAGAGGATCTAGTGAGTATTTCTGCATGTTCTGGATTGGATTTCTTTGTACCTTAAAAGATAAGTACTCCACGTAAATGACTAACAGCTTTGTGAGTTTCTGTCTCTTTGGTTGCCAATCAGAGGCTTTTTGTGCTAACATGATAACAGTATGAAAATGCTAGCAATAGTGGTATTTTCAGCTTAGAAAAAAAGTAAAGTTGTATTGCTTTTGCATTAAAAAGAAATAAAAAGGACGAAACTGTGACCTTGCCTTACTGTGAGGATCAGATTGGTTATACTTGTTTTTCATGGGTAACTTTATGACCTTATCTCCACTTGAATCCTTTTTAAAAAAAGAACAAGAAGCCCATAATTGAGGCCCAGATTAAGCTGCGTGAGTGTTCTTGTGTATTGTGACTTGGGTGTGACTTCTTTGACCTGTCCCTACTATGGAAGGGAAAGTAGTATTTCCAGCTGGCAAAGCTTCGTCACAGTTCATTTGTCTTGTGAAACTTTGCTACCTGAGCTGGCAAACTCTATGGACTATATAACCAGATCTAATGGCTGTTTCAGAAAAATGACTTTTTAAAATTCTGAGTTCCTAAAATTTTGAGATTCTCACTTATTCTGCATTTTAGTGATTTAAGATTATTAATTTGCAGGTTTTCTAGATATCTGGAACTCAGAGACTGTGACTTATTTTTAGGCAAAGGGAGAATTAGCTTCTAGCAAGCCTACGTTAAATTTATATGGGACACACACATGCATATATTTTTAATAATTGGTTGTACCTCAAACATTTCCTTAGTAAAGCAGTGGCCCAAATAATCTCTGGATTTAAGGTAGACAGGACGAGATAATACAAGGAAAGAAAAAATAATTTCACATACTGTTAAAATACTATGAATCTGTCCCCTAACATTCAGACCATTTTGCATGCAGAGGAATTTGAACTTTAGAGCGGAAGCCATATTTTTGGGATATAAGAACTTTAAAAAGCTTGGAAGAGTCCCTGGACATTCATCTGCAAATTATTTATTTTTGCATTTATGTAAGAATCAGGAGCAGGTTTAGAGCCATATTACCTACCTCTTTTCTATTTCTGTGGATTCTAGGTTCACTTTTAAAGCAGCTTCTGAACTTTGAGTGTCTGTATTAGTTTCCTAATAAATTACCACAAACTGGGTAGCTTACAACAACAGAAGATTATTGTCTCATTGTTTCAGAGGCTATAAGTCCAAAATCAAGCCGTTAGCAGGTTGTGCCGCGCCCCACCCCCCAAAGGCTCTAGGGGACGATCCTTCCTGCCTCTTCCAGCTTCTGATGTTGCCAGCAGCCCTTGGCATCCCTTGGCTTATAGATGCATCACTCCAATCTCTGCCTCCGTCATCACATGACCCTCTTTCTATGTGTCTCCCTGTCTTTCCTTCTTTCATAAGAACACTACCCATAGTGAATTTAGGGCTCACTCTACTCCAATGTAACTAATGACATCTACAAAGACCTCATTTCCAAAAAAAAGCCACATTCTGAGGTTCTGCGTGGATATGAATTTGGGGGTTGGTATTTCATTTAACTATGAGAATAGACTCACCACATCAAGTACAATTTCTTTAGTGGTATGTGTATTCAAGGTGAGAGGGGGATTTTTGAGGCATATGGATAAATTTATCGCCAGATTTCCAGTAATGGTGAGTGTGTTGAGAGACCACACTTGGATAGCAAGATCAAGTGCTAGTTTATTAGTTTGAATTTCCCTCATTCTAGTGCACAGACTGGTTAGAGCACCCTCAAGTGGGTTTCTAGGATGAAGGAAAGATTGGGAGGAGGTAATAGGATGGCAAGATCTCTTCTAGGTTCTGACTCAATTTACCAACATAGCTGCAAGAGCCAGGAAGTAGAAGGGAATGGAAGAGCTTGGAAGGGTTCTTTTTTAAGGTACCTACATTCTGCCCTCTATGTGGTCCATTTGGAGTGTCAGGATCTGAATACCAGTTTACTCTCTCCTTGGGGCTGAGCTCAGATAGGGTGTCCATAGAGGTGGTACTGGTGGTTTGGGGAAAGAACTGAAGCTTCCCTTCGTTTTGGTACAGCACGAGCTGGTCAAGGATTAGTCAAACCTAAAACAAGCCTTGAGAACAAAAGATTACACACCGAAATGCCTTTGGGCCAGGCAAGTAAAATGAATGTCTGAAGCAGCTACGAGTAATTTGTAGGGGGTGTTAGGGTTTGTAGTAATCTGAAAAATGCTTGTCTCAGATTTTGACTCTGAAATCTGTGGGGCAAATAAAATGCATCTCCAAACATGAGTTTGTGGAGGGTTCACCCTGTAGACCTTGAGTTCACAAACCCTAGCTTGACGGCAGGTGGCATTAGCTGGGAGTCCGGATAACTAACATCAAAGGGGTCCTGAGCTCAAGTTTCTCCTGTATCAGATTCTTAGACTTCTTGGAGCATACATTCAAGATCACGTTTAGAAAAGGCTATCTAACAGGATTTGTGGCAGTGTTGCTTTTGAAGCCAAACATTTTATTTTTATTGCAGTAGTCAGTCATCATGGGGATGCTTTAATCCAATGACTCCATATGTTCAGTCAGCTTTGGAATCTGATTATATATGTTAGGACCAAAAATAGCTTTTTTGGTTCACTTTCACATTTAGCATCTTATTTTGGTGGTTGTAGTATACTTTTTCCTCTTAAAGTTTTTAGTAGCCTGTGGCAAAAAGCATTAATGTAATGTGTGCCTACTAGTTAGAACTCTTTTTCTGCCCAGTTTTGCAATTTCAGTTATCTTCAGGTCCTAAGTAAAAAGGGGGGTGGATGATAAATGATTACTGAACAGAAGGAAATTCGTCATGTCACACTTAACATGTAGTCGATGTAGTTGATGGAAGCAGCTTTAAGACCTGGATTCGGTGGGTTTTTGGAGGAGAGGTTGGGGGAGAGGGAGCGGCTGTTGTTATATATCTGAAAGAGCTCTCTCTGCTTAGGAAACATGCTCTTCAGGTATTGCCAGCCACTCTTGTTTCTAAATCTGAGTGTACAGAACTCCGGTGTAGGATTGTCAAGTGAGGGAAGGCAAAGTAGAAGGGTTAGGACGAATGCCTTGAAGAAAATCATCTGTGCTTGGCTGAATCTGCATGTATATTTCTTGTCTGTCATTGACCCTCTTTGTCTTGCTCTGTCCATTTCAGAGAGTGTCAGAAGTTTCCAACCACTGGTGGTACTCTATGCTTATTCTACCTCCTTTGCTGAAAGACAGTGTGGCAGCACCCCTGCTCTCTGCCTACTATCCTGACTGCGTTGGCATGAGCCCCTCCTGCACCAGCACAAACCGTGCAGCCAGCGACACCAGTCCCGGGAAGCTGGAGCCCTCCGGCGCAGTCCCGTCTGTGCTGGGTAAGAGCTGGTCTTGGTACACCCTGTTTTCCCTTTTCCCTTGTTTGTTTCCTGGAAATGTTTGGGAGAGCCAAATGGAAAAGACTTTCTAAATATGTGCAACATGTGATATAATGCACCTCATTATTTCATGGATTTGGTTACGTGGCGGATCATACATATCATTTATGTATATTGTGCAGTTAATTTTTCCCCTCAGTAATTTGGAAAGACATTTGTTCAGGAATCATGTCTATGGAATTTAATGAGTATTTATTTATAAAGTTGGATAACTGCAGAAGTTGACGATGACACATGCTGTAGTATACTGGAAGAGTTTTGACTAAATGAGCAGCCCTTCTTTTTTCTCTATGAGTCTTTCTGTTCCTAATTACACCTTTGATAACCTACTGCTGAAAAAATTCAGAACTTCAGGTCAGAGCAAGCACGCTGTTGACCGTTTATTTTAAAGGGATCTTTAAAATACTACATGAGAATTCTTGGTGTGCAAGCAAGAATACTAGATCTCCAGCCTGCATAATAACAGACTTAATTTTTGATGACGCAAATAGATTTTAACCATGTGGCTGTATCTCAAGGTTTTTACCTAATAACACTAAGACCTCTAAAAACATAGCTGAGGTAAAAAAAATCAAAGCTGAAGTGAAAAATCCCAGTGTTAGTGAAGGTGGAATGAAACCAGTACTCAAACACCATTAGTGGGCGTGTACATTTGTGAAGGATAATTTAGCAGCATGATTCAAAAACCTTAAAATAGATACCCTTTAACCCTAGGAGTTTATCCTAACTGAATTATCAAAGTAAATTCTCAAAACTAAGTCCAAAGACTTATGTGCAAATAAATTTGTGTGGCATTGCTTATAATAGTAAATAATTGGATGAAGTTTAAATGCCCAGCAGTAGGGGAATGGTTAAATCATAAATAAGAAAACATATGTCTGTCAAAGTCCTATTTAGTAACATAGGAAAATGTCCATGATGTCATACATTTTAAAAAGCAGGTTAGAAAATAGCATTTTTTGTACCATTTCTTTTTTATAAGAAAGCTGTCTATTAATAGTCTCTGTTCATAGAAACAACACTGATAGACTGTAAACTCCCACTCAAGCATCATTAGAAGTTAGTGATTGTTATTTACTTCTCTGAACCTATTCATTATTCCAATGGAAGTTACTTTTTAAATAGATTTCCATGGGGAGTTGGTGGTCAGTAGGTGCAGAGTTTCCGTCTTGCAAGACGTCAAAGTTCTGGAGCTCTGTTGTACAATGATGTGAATACACTTAACACTACTGACTGTGCACTTAAACATGGTTAAGATGGTAGATTTTATGGTATTTTTTTTTAACACAATTGCAACTTAAAAAAAATTTCCATATCATGGAAATTGAATTTGTGAAGAAAGAATAGAAGTAATATTTGTTTAGTTCATACATGTTTTGCCTTACTGGATGGAGAAAGCAGAAACACTTATGTAGGACAGATTAGAGTTTGTCGAGGCTAGTTTTTCTGGTTTGCTTCTGCTTAGATTGGGAAGTGACAGCTTGTAGAATTTGCCCATTTGTGCTTCTGTCAGTTCCAGACATGAACCGATACTTTCAGCCTTTCTACCAGCCCAACGAGTGTGGCAAAGCCCTGTGTGTGAGGCCAGATGTGATGGAGCTGGACGAGCTCTATGAGTTCCCAGAGTATTCCCGAGACCCCACCATGTACCTGGCTTTGAGGAACCTCATCCTGGCACTGTGGTACACTAACTGCAAGGTAAGTGGAGGGCATGTCCGTCAACAGCACATGGACAGAGCCTTCTGTTGAAAGAGAGGAGCCACTTTACTTTAGACAGAACCTTTAGTACAGGGTTTTTCCACCTCAGCACTGTCGACATTGTGGGTGGGTATTATTTGTTGTGGGGGGACTGTTCTGTGGCATTGTATGATGTTTAGCAGCATCCCTGACCTCTACCCACTAGATGCCAGTAGCACCCTCCACTTGTGACAAACAAAAATGTCTCCAGTTATTGCCAAATGGGGCCAAAGTGTCTCCTTCTTGAGAACTACTACTTTAGACCATTTGTCATCAGAATTCTTGAGTCTCTACTGAGTTGAGCATAAGATGCAAAGTTTGGTTCAAAGAGTTCCATTGGCAACACCAGGAGAAAAAAGTAAAACACTGAAGACTAGATTATAAACCTCTTGAGGGCAGGATTCTTATTTACCTCCTTACCCTCAAACAAACCAGGGCTTTGCTCTCCGTTTAGACTGAGTAAATGTTAGGAGCCTCACACAGCACTCTCCTTGAAAGGGAAGAAGATAAATTGGGGGTGGGAATATGAGCCTTTTTTTTCCAGTTTATTAAATTTTCTGCAATTATTTGAGTGACTACTGAATGCAGAACAAGGCTGCATCAAGGTAACCTTGATGAAAGAAAATGTTTCACTGTATTAGACTCCAGTATGAGGTGACCTAATTAAATGATGACTCTTAATGCCATTTATATGAGTTAAACCCAGGTTAGTAGGCTGGGCAAGGTAGAATTAATTATTCATTTTCTCCCCAACAAACTAAGGTAGGTGCTCAGTAAACATTTGCTGAACTGAACAAAATTGTGGTCAGAATTTCTTGTGAATAAGTTGTAAAGGTAACACTTTTCAGAAGCAGCCTTAGATTCATTTTTTTTCTTCACATTTTTTTTCTATTTGACTCTGAAATTTGACTTATACAGGGGAAAAATCTTACAGAAAAAAAATCCTGAATTTGTCAGTCTAGATCCATTTTAAATTTTAGTAAGAGAGTGTGTATTGTATATATTAAATACTCTAATAGAGAAACACAAATGTTTGCTTTAAAAGAATCAAAGACATTGAAATAAATTTTTTTTTAACTTCAGAAATAACAAACTTTTTTATTTTCTGGAGCAGTGCAAATCAATGTTGTATGTGTTATTTCTGGAATTCTTTGGGTATATATTCATCTTCCTGTGTTTGAATGGGTTCTGGTGGAGCTCTGAGAGTTGTTGACAAGTAGACCCCCTTATATTTCCCATGCCTATTCTAACTTCATGACAGGCCAACGCCGTATTACTCTTGAATCTTTGAAATAGACAAGGCCTTGCCAAATCTGGACTGAGCAGAGAAAGGCAGCATTGTCTTTTTTTTTTTTTTTTTTTTTTATTCAAGTTCCTAAATTGGTCACCCTGTGTCTTACCATTAATGAGAATCCAGCTTTTTCTGCTACCAGTATACAGAGCAGCCTGGGTTTCTGCAGTGGCCTTTGTTCTGTGGTTTACTGAGTCAGGAATATATTTGTGATGTTGTCTGCTCCCACACTCCCTGTGGCAGTCATTCGCAGCAAGGAGAAACTTGTAAGATACAAGTTGCTGTATCTGCCTTTTGTCTCTTTCTTCTTTTTTCCCTTTACCAGGCGTACCTCCTTTTGATCCTAGTACAATCTTAATGATAAGTGATGGATTTGAATGACCCTGAGAGTTTCTTTTTATTATGATAAAATACATACAACATAAAATTTACCATTTAACTATTCTAAAATGTACAGTTCAGGGGCATTAAGTACATATATAGTGTTGTTTAGCTATCACCACTATCTATCTCTAGAAATTTTTCATTACGCCAGGGGAAACCCTACACCCGTTAAGCAGTGACTCCCCATCACTCCCTTCCCCGCTGAGCAGCCACTAATCTACTTTCTGTCTTTATAGATTTGCCCATTTTGAACATTTCAAATAAATAAGATCATATAATGTGTGGCTTTCTGTAATGAGCTTCTTCACTTAGTATAACGTTTTCAAGGTTAATCCATGTTGTAGCATTGATCAAAAAGTACTTCATTACTTTTTATGGCTGAATAATATTACATATGTGAGCAGACTACATTATGTTTATCCATTTATCCATTGATGAACATTGGATAATTTCCACCTTTTGGCTATTTGAATAGTGCGGCTGTGAACATTTTGTTTTAACAATTGTTTTCAATTCCTTTGGGTTTGTACCTAGAAGCGGAATTGCTGGGTTATATGGTAGTTCTCTGTTTAACTTTTTGAGGAACCAAGAGTTGCTTTCTGTTTGTTTGCTTTAACAGTTTGGTTTTATTTCCAAACACAGGAAGCTCTTACTCCTCATAAGTGTATTCCCCACATCATTGTGCGGGGCCTTGTGCGCATTCGATGTGTTCAGGAAGTGGAAAGGATCCTTTATTTTATGACAAGAAAAGGTCTCATCAACACGGGTGTTCTCAGTGTCGGCGCTGACCAGCATCTTCTACCTAAAGATTACCACAACGTAGGTAACACTCCAGCGATAACACCGCCACCAGTCGTGATAAAGGCTGGTATACCGTTGTTTATAGCACTAGTAAATGTCACATTATCGCCATAAAAGTTGTAAAGCAAGGCTTTTTAGAATGTGTTTCCCTGGAAAGAAGACCATGAAACACTGTTTCCTTGGACTGTAGAAAGAGGAAGGAATTACTTAAGAAAAATACTACTATATTCTTTAGGAAAATAACTTTTTTAGGGATATCAAAGAAATGTAGATGAACTAACTTTGCTTTGTAGTTAGTGCTTTCCAGAACAACTAAAACAGAACATTGTTTTCATTGCTCTAATTAGACTTTTGCTCTTTTTTTTTCTTTTTCTTTTTCTTTTTTTTTTTTTTTTAAGAAATCAGTCATCATTATCGGGGCTGGTCCAGCAGGATTAGCAGCTGCTAGGCAACTACATAACTTTGGAATTAAGGTAAGATTTTTTGGCACTTGGAGACGAAAACAGATGATTAACTGCTCCTCTGGTCCAAATTTTCTAAGACTTAGAAATCAGTTCCTGATTTTAGTGAAGAATGCTTTATACTTGGTATCTTTATATCTTTACAGTTGATCCTAGAAAAGATACAGAATTTGAAATTGGGTTAATAAAAGGAAGATAGAGGAACACAGAAATGCCCACAACTTTAGAAAGAGTTTTAGACTCCAATGCACAATTCAGAAAAGATTTTAAGTTGGAACTAAAGCAGAAATTCTTGACAGATTGTTATTGACATAATAGAGAGGGATTATTGGGAAAAATCCTTTGTTTCTGTAATAGTTTGAGAAAACAGCAGCTTGGAAATTCACTGTTTTTTGTTGTTTTTTTTTAAGTTTCTGAAACACCCAGTTAAGGTGTTTTCTTATGCAAATCAAAGATACTCTTTGAATCTTACCCTGGAAACAAAAATCTTTTCTTTTGGAATTAAGATCGAATTAGTTAATCCATGGTTGAGACAGAATTATATAACTTAAACTGTACATATTTGAGATAACCTGCTTCCCCAAGGTAGGATATTTTTTCTTTATCTCTGCTATCTTGCCTTATTGCAGTTGTTCAAAATTAGCCGCACTAGAGACTATTATGAAAAACCATTTGTGTGATTCAGTATCTTATTTCTGTTAGATTCATTTAAATTAACCATCTCTTGGATTTCTGTGACTTCCTAAGTCTGACACATTTCTCCTTTTTAAAAACTTACTTTGCAAAGACTTTGGTTTTCAGTTAAACGAAATGTGAAAATTAATTTGGTAGAATTGAATTAGTCTTTTTACTCTCCTCTACCTGGCTAAAAGAAGAGTTCTTTTTTCACATTTTCACAATATCTTCTCTGCTTGGAGGTGTTTCAGAGATGAGAAAATTTTTTAGTAGCTACGACTTAAAGAGGTTTTCCTCTTGATTGAATGGAGAGTCTGTCTTTAATTACATTATGTTGCTGACAAAGCAGAAGAATCTTAGTTGGATTTACAGGAAGTATGTTTGCATTTGCAAATATTTTTCTAGTGGTATTAAGCTATGAGGTGTTTTAATCATTTATTTCAGTGTTGGGTTTTGGGGCCACAGTTTCTTGTTTGTTTTTCACTTGGGAAACCCACAAATTATGTTTCAGGGGAAGCTGCTAATATCCAGAGTCGAGAGGCTTGTTGTTAAGGTTTAGCCTTCCTCTCACACTAACAGGAAACTAGAGATGGGTGGTTCTGTGTTAATCTGGAGTCAGAGGAGAAGGGCAGAACCACAGGTTGTAACCTGTCTAGTTGGAGAAAATGAGCAATTTAGGTCCGAAGAAGACTGTTCAGAAGGCCCTTGTTACTCTTCCCTTTCTCTCACCAAGTGATGGAAGAGAGCCTATGTAGACCACCCATGGTTAGGAAATCAGTTCCTCTGAGTAACCTGAGAGATGGGCCACTCGGGAACCTCCGTTGAGCAATTAGAAGGAGTGCTTGTAGGGACCCAGAGAGGCAATGACTGGCCCTACACTGAATAGGACCCAAGGAAGCATAGCACTTTGAGTCAAAGGGCTGGCCAATGCAATCGAAATTTGGAGGAGAAAATAGCCTCTGGGTGGGACCAACCAGCTTAGACCAAGCCCACGAGGTTCTATATATAGGAGATGAGATTTTTTTTTTAACTGATAGTTCTATCTTAGGGAAGTTAAGGCCTGTTTGGAATGTTAAAAGAATATGCTACATATTTAGATATTTCATATATTTCGATATTTCATAGGACCAAAATCTCTTTAACCTAGTTTTTGATAGTGTTTTCTAATTTATGGAACACTATTTAGTAGAAGCTATCAGAGTGCATTTTATGTGCTAGTTCATAAAATTTCATCATTATGAGGTTGAGGATTTCACCAGCAGACCATTCATTAACTTTTTGTTAGAATCTGTGCTGTTTAACATCTACTTTGATTTCTGTCTACATTGCCCTCTTCAAAGTCGTTTAGTAATACAATAAATACATTAACCAAATGTTGAACTTCTTGACTGTGTCATTCTACATTTATAGTACTGCATTTGATATAACTGTTCTTTCCTACATAGCATCCCTGATTGTCTGTCTTTTTTAGGTGACTGTCCTGGAAGCCAAAGACAGAATTGGAGGCCGAGTGTGGGATGATCGGTCTTTTAAAGGCCTCACGGTGGGAAGAGGAGCCCAGATTGTCAATGGCTGTATTAACAACCCAGTAGCGCTTATGTGTGAACAAGTGGGTTTCTTTAAGATTTGTAATGTAGATGAAGAAAAAATTGTCTCATTTTGCTTCTGTGTACTATGAATGTGCCTCTAGATAATATTTAACAATCCCAAAATGATCTCTTGCCTCCTCATCTTCTTTGCAAAGTGAGGACAATTACAGTTCTTCCTTTCTAAGAAGGTGGAAATAGAATTCTTATATAGTTTTTCTTTTTCTAAGATCTTTAACTATATTCATGTTATTTGCAGGCCACTCGACTAGTTCATAGTTTTAGAGTTGCCATACGAAGCAAATAGAAATACAGAATGCCTTTGACTTTCAGGTAGACAGCAAATAATTTTTTAGTATAAGTATGACCCAGATATTACATGGGATGTTTTGCATGCAATATTTGGGATATACTTAGTTAAGAAAAATTTACTCGTTTATCTGAGAGTCAAATTTAACTGGGCGCTCTGTCTTTTACCGGGCAATCCTGCATAAGTGTCTTTGCAGACTTGGTAGGCCCCAAGGTTTTTTCTGAAATATACATTGAGAGTAAATTCTATTTCAACTTCTGTGAGTGTTTGTGTGTTGATGTGCTCATTTTCATGAGAGTCCACAGAGGAAATAGAGTGTCGGAGCAGAAGAGGCAGTGCACAGCTATAGCGTCTGCAGCATTAATAAATATGGGCTGAGAGGCTATAGAGTGCATGGTATAGAAGCTGTTGCTGTCATCTTCACAGTCTCATAAAATAAGGTCTCAGATTTCATGCTATTTTTTCACTGCTTGCCTTTGCTGCTGTTTTCTGTTAAGCATAGCTAGCTTTATTTTTGGAAGATACTAGACCATTTTTTCCATGAGAGCTGTGTCTAATTTCAGCATAGAACCTGTACATATTTTTTCCAGGGAAAATTTTCACCTTCTTATTTTTATTATTTTGAAGCTTGGCATCAGCATGCATAAATTTGGAGAAAGATGTGACTTAATTCAGGAAGGTGGAAGAATTACTGACCCCACTATTGACAAGCGCATGGATTTTCATTTTAATGCTCTCTTGGATGTTGTCTCTGAGTGGAGGAAGGATAAGACTCAGCTCCAAGATGTCCCTTTAGGAGGTATGGGGAGAATGGTGTTCTGATTGTTCCATCTGAGTCTCATTCGAACCTAAGCTTGGTCAGCAGTAGCATCACTCATCCATGAGGTTGATGTATGTGATAAGAATAGTCCTTTTGGGTGTAACTTTTGGACAAATGAGTTCTCCAGGTTGTTCCACAGAGGAGCAGAACTTCCTCAAGGACCTTTAGATGCTTGTGTGAGCGCTCACACTCAAATCTTACTTTACACAATAGCTGGTATTTAAATACTTACTTAAATGTTTGATTTTTAATTTTCCAGAGGAGCTTACTTTAAAGGAAAGTGTGGTAAGCCCTGTGTGACTAAATAGTTACCATGTAATGTCTTTTCTAGATAAGAGTTTCTGTATGCCAAGATTTCTTTTCCTGTTTTCTGGGCAGTAGGTGAAGATTTTTTCAGTATGTTTTGTTTAAGAATGCAAGAACGTGTGTTATAATTTAAGAATTTTAATTCAAAATCTTCAGGCTTTTGTTTTAAGTGGACAATATGAACCACAAACTTTTAGAAGACTTGACTCTCACGACTTATTTCCATGAGGGTGTCAGCTGAGATTTTACTATACTGCTTCTTAAACTGGTATTTATTTAACCTACAATTCTATGACCCAAATGTATTCACTTGTAGTTCTTGGAAGCATGCTGGAGTTTCCTAAAGTGTGAACATTTAAACTCAGTTTGCAGGATATTTATTTGCTTTAATTATATGTTTCTTTGCGAAGCTTCTGAGTTCCTCATCCTGGTATATACTTCATCTCTGTTTGGGGTCACCTTCTCAGTAGCAGGGTCTTGCTCTTCTCTTTAATCTCCTATTCCCCCAACCCCACAACCACCTCTGCGACTGACCCACACTCTAATTGCCCTTAGAGAGTGTTGGCTGACAAACCATAACAGAACATTTTCAGAAATTCACTAGGGTTGACAGGGAGCATTTAATCATTTGTAGTGATATCCAGACCAAGTGGTGAGTTGTTGAATTTTCTGGAATTAGTAGGCTGACTTGCAGGATATTCTCAGAATTTAGTTAGTGTTTTTTGCACATTTGTGGTAGTTGCTGGATGGCATTTTTAAATACTTCTTTCAGGGTCCCCAAATAAAAAGTTAATTGCTTTATTTGGCCTTAGTTTAGGGGGAAAAAAGGCTGTTAAGGGAGGATCAGCAACCCTTTACTATGTAAGTAGTTGTTTCATTAGTATATTTTTAAAGGCTTTATTAATAGCTCACACATCTCTATATGAGGTTACAGTTATATCCTGCTTGTCAGTATCTCAGCTGTCTGAGATCTCACCTTATTAGCACTTAGCTGTAAAAAGACACACACACACACAAATACACACACACACACATGCAAACGCATGCTAAGCAGCCAGAGTTAATTTCAAAAAAGCACATGTACCAAAGCTTTTAAATATTATTTACATAAAAATCACATTAAAGCTTTGATTTGTTTATTTAATTTTATGTACTGTTCTATCAATCTTGGTTCTTCCCAACCCTCTACAAAACTTAAAGAAAAACAGAAACTGCCAGAGGCAGGAATGGGACTGTTTTAAGAAGGTTCTGCAAATGGCAGAATTCCTAGTGGTTTAGGGCCAAAAGCCTGGCATAAATCCAGAGGTGCTGTGACATCCCCATATTATAGTCTAGTGGGTAAAGGGAAAATTTTAATGAGAATCTTGAGTTGTGAAAAAAAATAATTAACTGATGCTTAGTTCTGTTTCTAGTCAAGGAAATGCACACTACTTTATAAAGCTTTGAGTCTGCAAAATATGTGTTGGATGGTTGTCATCACTGGGAAGGTTATAAAGAAGTAACCTGTATGAAGATTCTTATAATTTGTCAAACATGAGCTTCCCCCGACGCTCCCCAAAAGGAGTCTAAGACAGTAATTGGAATGGTATCAAAAGGCTGTATATATGTAGTTGAATGGAATAGATGAGTGCTGGGGTTGATAACAAAGGGCCATTCCTGAGTTTGTGGAGTCGGTGGTCCTGTTGTACTGTCAAGGATGGCTAGGAGCAGGGTAGAGCGGAGTGGGCATTCTGGTGAGGGGAGTGGTAGTCACAGGCCTTGCAGGGCTGGCATTTGCAGGAAGAGATTTCACAGCAGTGCAGCAGAGTCTGTGAGTGGGCAGGTAGGGTTGCCATCTCTGGAAAGGCTGAAAATGAGCTAGCATGGTCTGTGGGTTTGGGATTTATTATATGGCCAATGGAGAACCAGTAATTAAAGGTACTGAGGTAGAGGGCTGACGTGATGAAAGTCCATAATGGAACATTCTTGTTTGGGAGAGAATATAGTCAGTTTATCATAGGTCTCCTAGTTGAGAAGAGATATTACAAGAACTTGACTTCAAGGTGATGGTAGTAACTTGAGAAAGGAATGGGAACCTTCTTTCTGTGTGGTTTTGTGTGCAGGGGGGAACTTTTTCTGTATCTTGAGCATAGGAACAGTTTCTCAACTAAGCAGAAAGGAAACATGATTGAAGATCTCGAACCTACAGAGCTTTGCTTCAGTTAAGATAAGCTTTTTCTTCCTGAGAGGAATCAACCTTATCAAGATATCCTTTCCCCCTAAGTTGGCTTGGGAAGGGACTTTCGAAGCTTAGGGTGTTTGCGGGTTGAAGGAGGTTGAAAGCAAAAGATAAGGAATTAGAGAATAATGTTAAAACTATTTTTTTCTGCTTTGATCCATTTCTATTACAGAAAAAATAGAGGAGATCTACAAAGCTTTTATTAAGGAATCTGGAATCCATTTCAGTGAACTGGAAGAACAGGTGCTTCAGTTTCACCTCAGTAACCTGGAATATGCCTGTGGCAGCAATCTCCATCAGGTGTGACTGGGTTTTGTGAAACATTCTTTGAAAATGTTTGCTTTTGTGCATATGTGTATTGTTTATGTCCGAATATTGAACCCGGGCTGGTTTGGGTAAGCAGGAAACAATAGTTCTTCTGCTTAAAAATTTGAAAACCATGATATCAGATCATGTTAACCCCATAGTGGTTTTGGAAAAAAATTTTTTTAATCAAAAGAACCCTTTTTCTAAAAAAAAAAAAATAATGCCTGTGAAGAAGCTCGGTGTCTCAACTGAATACAGGAGGGTTGTTGGGCTGGATCAGGAGTGGCCCAGTGTCCTGTTTTTACCTCCTCCTCTTCATGCCCTTCAGGGTGACCCTGGAGAAACCCTGCGTTGTCTAAAAACAACTGCTCTCAGGTGACCAAAAGAGTATCTTTGCAGTTGTGGTCTGTTTATCTTGCTAAAATAAATTTAAACTTGCCTGACTGATTTAACCAAGTGGGATTTTATACTCAAATATTCTATAGTTTGAATAGAGGCTCCATGGATGACTCCTGACTTAATTGTCCTCTTTGAGACCACTCCATTTTTATTTGATTCTTCATTGCGATTGTAAGGAATAGCATTGTTTTCCAAAATAGCGCAGCGTTCCTATAGTTTCCATGTTGAAGACCAGTAGTTGGCATATTTACGTTTGGAAATGATCAAATGCAGTTTTGCTCTCATAGAATTCTTCTTTTCTGGGGTTGTTGATATGTAATATTGTTCTTATTTTTATCAAGGAGTGGTGGCATGCCCAAATCATACTACCTTTTGTTTTAAAATAAGCTTTCCTAAAAAGTTGAAAATCACATGATATCACTTATATGTGGGGATATAAACCTAAAAGCAACAAATGAACAAGACAAACGAACAGAGACTCACAGACATGGACTATAGACTAGTGGTTACCAGAGGGAAGTGGGGAGGTAGATGGGGAGTGTTGAGGGGGGGCGGGTGTAAATAAATAAAATAAGTTTTCCTGTGTGTCATCGAGCAGTTTCTTTCCCTGACAGTGGTATCCATCTGGGTTGGTCTCTCGCCCCTTCCTTCCGGCATGCTTTGCCTGTGCTCAGCAGCCCTGCCTTCCTGTCTCAAGTGGCTTTTCCCACCTTGGGCTCCTTTATTGTCCCTTAGGTGCAGGCTTACGGATTCATACCACCTCTTCTGTGTCCATTCTCTCCTGTTGTTTCCTAGGTGTCTGCTCGCTCCTGGGACCACAATGAGTTCTTTGCCCAGTTTGCTGGTGACCACACCCTTCTCACTCCTGGCTACTCTGTCATTATCGAAAAGCTAGCTGAAGGACTAGATATTCGGCTTCAATCTCCAGTGAGTACTGGCAGTGGTGGGAGGCTGTGCTTTGGCCTTGATTTTGGAGGATATGACATTGGGAGCATGTGGATTACACAGGGACAGGTGCTCGCTGTGGCCTTTAGTCAGTGCCTCCCAGTATTTTTATGATACAGTTGTAGTCTGTGACGTATGACGATTATCCCCATTGATTACTCAGCTCTGCTGTTTGGAAACAAAGGTGGCACAGATGCATTCTCATCAATAATAAAGTATTCAAGCCGCTCACGGCCTCCCTGATCCAAAGCAGTTATTTTCACTTTAAACTTTTCTCTTCAAGTCTCTGTCCCCGTACATTTGTTTTGTACACTGTTATAATCATAGAGACAATTATTTACATTTCACTTTATACTATAAAGATTTTCCATATTCTGATACAGCGTTTATAAATTTTAATGGCTGAGTGATAGTTCCCTGAAATAAGCTATAACTGCTGTTTTTGATCTCTGAATGTCAGGAAATGATCTCCATAGCTTGGGAGGTATAAAGTCACATAATGGGAGAATTGGAAAAAACTCTGGATGATATGATTCCATCCCTCATCGTGTTTTTCATCACCATTTTTCTTGGGCAGGTACTGAGTATTGATTATTCTGGTGATGAAGTGCAAGTTACTATGACAGATGGGTCAGGATGTACAGCACAAAAGGTAAGTGCTAGAATTTCGCTAGGTACTGGAGGGGCCTGGGTGTAAGGGAGAAGAGTCTTTTCCATCAAGAAGTTTTGCCTTTGGCAATCTGCCTAGAGCCTTGTTTGATTTCTGAAGAGTTATGTATCTCCATTTAATTGTGTGAATGTGCAAATCTGCTTTAATAAATCGAACACTGTGTATATTCATGGCAGATGGAATTCAGAGTAGTATTTTTTAAAGTGAGTTTTCTGGTACATTAATCATGAGAATTGAAAAAGAAAAGAAATTCTTTGGCCAAGTAAGTTTGAAAAGTACTGTATATTCTACAGTTTGATTTTAGGGTTAAACATGAGCATATTAAAGGCTCTGAGAAGTCTTGCATTTGAAAAAATCTATTTTACTTTACTTAGCTCAGTGCTTTCCAGATTGGGGGTGGTGGTGGAGTGGGGGTGGAATGTTTTTGTTTTATCATGGAACCATTTTTCAAATCAAGAAAGCTCCATGTTTTCATTTTGGAATTGGCAGGAGTATTTTTATATTATTTGATTTTTTGTAAACAGCTTTAGTAGGTGGACAGTGAAAGGTGCTATAATATATGAGATCACACTGAGATTTCTATAGTTTTGGAGAACAAAGATGCTTACTTGGGGTGGAGGGAGATTAATAAATGCCATAAGTTTATTTATTTAGTTATGTCTGAAGTGATTACCAAAAAGTATATTTGACGAACTATTACTAGTTCCTGTGTTTTATACTTTTCAGTTCCCTAAAGTATTTCACAGTGCTTGATATTCATACAGAAATAAAGGATTGCGTGTCAGATGGAAAGATGGGGTATAGTATCTGAGGTCAGGGGCCAGGTCCTCATATTATTCCTGCCATCGACTAGCTGTGTGGTTAGTAGTAGCAGTGTAGACTTGGGACTAGTAGTGGTTCTCTGTCCTGGCTGCACATTACAATCACCTGGAAGGTGCTTGAAAAGAAAGATTGTAAAACCTCATCTCATGGGGATTCTCACTGAATTGGTGTGATCACATTGGAGTACTTCCCAAGTGATTATAGCCTGTGGCCAGAGCAGAGAACCACTGGGTAACAGTGTCCTTATCCATGAGTGCCAAGATGAGAATCAGGCTAATGTCTTAAGTTCTTCATAGTGGCAAAATTTTTTTAAATCCCTCTTTTTAAAAATTACAAATTGGCCAATTGCTCAACCTCAAGTATTTTGTAATTTGGCCTCTTGGCATCTAGGACAACACGCTAGTTAGACTCACCCTGCTGGGTCACCTTCTCTTGACCCTGACCAGGCACGTTTGTTTTTTTTTCTTTGTATTCTGGTTCTGGAGAGATAGAACATAGCTTTAGGCTGTGTTTGAAAGCCTGCTCACAAGGCTTAAAGCAAATATTTTTATTTTTATAGTCATCAGCACATATTACATGGTTTGCATTGGAAGTGTCCCCAGTTTAGAAGTGAAAGATTTCCAACTCAACAGACACACTAATACACATTTGACAAAGTAATTCAATATAGGCTGCTCTTATTGAGATCAAGGTTTTTAGTTCTTTACTGGGGTATGTTTATACCTGGTGCCTATTTGTTTCCCTAAGTTCAAGTGCTTTTGAAATCTTTTTTGTTAAGAAAACCTGTAGATCTTATAGTCTTATAGTTTTTATTTGTATATCCAAGAAAGTAATTGTTCTTTTTTTTTCTTTTGGTTACATGGTAGCTGTCATCTGTAACTAGATTGAGGATAGAGAACATGCTTTTTATTTTATAAAATTTTCTAATTTTCTTGTGGCAGAAAAGGTGACCAAATCCCAGGTAAAACTCTGAACTTCCTGTGATCCTAGATTTGAAGTTCACGCCAAATACACTAAATCTTTGATGAGGACTGTGGTGGATGTGGTGCTTGGCATTCAGCTCATTCCTACTATGTTATCCTGCACTGTAGATGATGAAAAACACGCACGCGTGCGCACGCGCGCGCCCGCGCACACACACACACACACACACACACATGCAGTCATCTTCCCAGATTCCCTTGTAGCTGAGGTTCTAAATAAGATGCACTTGCATAATTTGGAAGGTACACTACAACTTTTACTTCACTTCTGCTGCCTCTGCTGATAAGCAGCATGGTTAAGGTGTTGGATTCTTCTGCGGTAGGGACAGTAGAGGACCCAGGATCCACCCATTGCCTATGAGGGAGTCAAGAGGCAGGGCATGATGAACATATTTTGCTGGTACAGGTGGTTCTATAAGTGGCCCGATTCTGGAGCTGGTAGCAGTAGTAATGGCTTCTTACTGTGGCAGTGGTAACATGGTTCTGGAGCCAGAAACTTTGTGATTGTGTGGAGAGACAGCAAGTTTCTCTGATGGCCTTGTTTTGTCATGTGACTTTTGAGAGTCATTCTTGAAGGCTTTGTTAGCATCTGTTACTTCACCTGTTAACTAAATGATTCTGTAAGCCATTTGAGATACTGCAGTAAATTACTTCCTCAAAAAAATTTTATGTGGCTTTACATGATTATAATAATCCCTAAAATATGTGATGTGCTTTGCCATTTATAAAGCATAATGATGTATATTGGTGGTTTTTGTTTTAAGCATATCCCAATCCTTAGAGGTTTGGCCACACATTAGCAGGTGTCAGGAATGGTACACAAATCTAGGTCTCCTGACTGCATATTTAGGTCCATTTCCACTGCTTTTCAGGATTGAGATCTGTTGACTCTTCTTACCTGGGGTTATTTTAAACTATCAAGACCGTTCTGCAAGATCCTCCATGTGTTTGCCACTTCTGCTCAGCCAGGTACCCTTGTGCAATGAGCAACCTGCCCAACTGTACATGCAGGCCTTGTTCTTACGAATATGTATAACAACATGGGATGTTGATAATATCATGACTCGCAGTGGAGAGGAATGTTCTTTAGTCGTTGAAATTTTCCTGGAAATGTATTCACCTAGTAGTTGTGGTATTAGGTTCAGTTGCTGTTTGTATGCTAACTGTTAATTATTTCTCACAGGTATTAGTCACTGTACCACTGGCCTTACTGCAGAAAGGTGCCATTCAGTTTAATCCACCACTGTCAGACAAGAAGATGAAGGCTATCAACAGCTTAGGTGCCGGCATCATTGAAAAGGTGACTGGATTACTTAAGCCTCAGAACTAAAGAGATTAATATCAGATGACAGGTGTTCCTTTGCTTCTGACATTGAGAAGTAGTGGGTAATTTTTAAATCCAACTAAAATTTTAAGATTTCCTTTTAATAATTATTTATACAGAATACAAAAGGATATTATGAAAACACAAGGAGGAGAGCTGGCTAAAATCTGTGAATTATGACTTTAGAAGGATGAATCTTATCTAAAATTTGAACTTGATACATAAGTAAACAATTCTCTCTCTCTCTCTTTTTTTGCTTTTCATGTCTACTCTCCATTAATTGGCCCCAATGAGGAGCGTGTTTTACTTCCTCTGCCTTTAAAATTTATTTTAGCAGAACCTGCCAGTGGTGCAGTAGATACTGGCAGACCTATGAGGAGTCAGAATTAATCTTATGCACATAAGCTTCCAAACCAAGTTTCAGGAATGCTTTGCGTTTTCCGATTAGCCTAGAGGTTGTCAATGAGTCTCACCATTACTAGTGTGAGCACAGGACTCAGTGACATAAAGGCCAGATGCTCGTGGAGAGAAGAAAGGAGGTAGGAGAATGGAAAGGAAGTATTGAAGTTTGTTTTCTTGAACATAGTTTTAGTTAAGAGCTATAGGTTGCTTCTTAGAGATTGCTGTACTTTTAAGAAACTCTTAACCATCTTTCTTTTACTCACTTTGCAGATTGCCTTGCAATTTCCTTATAGATTTTGGGACAGTAAAGTTCAAGGGGCTGACTTTTTTGGTCACGTCCCTCCTAGTGCCAGCAAGAGAGGGCTTTTTGCTGTATTCTATGATATGGATCCCCAGGTAAAATTATTAGTGAAATGTGGTTTGAATTTTCTTATTACAGTTTAAAATTTGGTGTGGTATATTCACATGTAAAGCTCAGAAACTAAAGGGCATTGTAGACACTGGATATGTGTTTATATTCTGGGAGGATACTTGGACTGGGATGTTTTCCTTTAGGATAGCAGTCCCAATATCTGCCATATTTTCTTGAAGTACTAACGTTCTATGGGAAATGAATTAGTCACCTGTGGAAACTGTTATTTCAAGCTCATAGGGGAATAATTCTTCAGAGGAGTCTGCAACAGCACAGTAACAAGTGGCACTTGAAAATACTCTGGAAGGGGTCTTCCAGTAGCCCTGGTGAAGGGTGGGATATGATTGGTCCATGTGAGGATGGTGTCAACAGATGTGATTGGTGGGGAATGAAGGAGAGGGGAGGGCCTATCGAGGACTTGAAAGCTGTGGTGTCACACAAAAGAATTCCAGTTGTTTCTTTTTTCTGTCCCGAGAAACTTTACCTTAAAAGGTTTCACATGAGAGCCAAGGACAAAATTTCTTTACCATTTCAGAACTTTTTTTCATTATTCAATCCAGACTTCCCTTCTCAGCCTAGTTACACTAGGTTCTAAAACAAGTGCTTATAGGGACAAAGCCGAGAACCCTGAAATTGACATTTACATGACTGCCTGAGTTTTTTCAGCAGGGAACAATAAAACATAAATAATGAATGTTTGTGAAGAAAATAGACCAGTGGTTGCAATGAGGATGGGGAGAGTAGGAAATACTGAAATTTAATTTGTGAGAATGAGATCATCTATTTGGAACCATGCATTTAGAGACTTTTGCACCAAAAGCAAAAAGTGTAAGCTGCTTTTCCCTTTCATGTCTCCAGAAGAAGCACAGCGTGTTGATGTCAGTGATTGCTGGGGAGGCAGTGGCATCCATTAGGAATCTGGACGACAAGCAGGTGCTGCAGCAGTGTATGGCCACGCTCCGGGAGCTATTCAAGGAGCAGGTCAGAGAAACCCTCTTTGAAATGAGAAAGACATGTCTACTATTTTCTTAGCATGCTCTTCAGAGTGGGATGGAACACAAAGCAAGTCATCATTACTGAGAATGAAGAGAATCAAGGCAGTGGGCCACACTGATTTTTCTTCCAGTGTCCAACTTCCCACTTAAGCACCTTGGTTACATTTTGCTAGGGCTGCCATCACAAAATAATATAGCCTGGGTGGTTTAAACAATGGAAGTTTATTTTCTGACAATCCTGGAAGCTAGAAGTCTAAGATAAGATGTTACCAGGTGTGGTTTCTTCTGTGGCTTCTCTCCTTGGCTCACTAATGGCTGCCTTCTTGCTGTGTCCTCACATGGTCACCCCTCTGTTACCTGTGGCCTCATCTCTTTCTTATAAGGACACCAGGCATACAGGACTAAAGCCCACTCTAATGACCCCAATTTAATCCAGTTACTTCATTAAAGGCTCTTTCTCAAGTACAGTCACATTGTAAAGTAGTGGAGATTAGGGCTTCATCATATGAATTTTAGGGGAACACAAATGTAGCCCATAATAGTACCCTATACTTCCTCTTATACTATTGTCTTTCTTTTTTCCTCACATCATGCATACCCCCTTTCTTTCTTAAGGATGTAAAAAGTTCAGCATTTTCCACTCTGTATTTACCTAAAAACCTAGCAGGCTTTGGTGACAACTTTCCTTTTCAAGGGACACTGTCCAGAATTTTCACATACCCCACATATGTAGCTAGTCTCTTTTCTTTTTTTCTCTAGAGAGCTCAAGGTACTTTTTATTTGCCAATTTACTATATCTCTCACTTTCTGGAGATTTATAGTGTGGCTTACATCATGTTCAAATAAAGCAGCAGAAGTCAAAAGAATGACATGATTCAAAAGTTATATAAATTAGAGAAAAAGAGGCACTTAGGGAGTATTGCTTATTTTACATGATGTGATTATATCTCACAGTAGTTTTTGTTCAAAAATTCATTTTCAAATTAGTTATTCACAACTTAGCAAATAGATTCTATAGAAATATTTTTTTTGCCAGAGGCCAAACCACAAAATGATTTGAAACTTAACTAAATGAGTGTGAAACATATCTTTGGGCAGTCATTTTGTGGAAGAGCTTGTTGAGAATTCCAACCAGGAGGTCCTAGACCCCCACCCTTCCCTTTCCTACTAGTCCAGAGCCCTTTCCCACCATCTTTCCAGCACATGCTAGGTGACGGCAAAGGGATTGCTTGAAATTTTAGCCAGTGATGATGGCCCTTTGCAGGTAGGGGGAATGTGTGTCTGGTAGAAAGACAAAGTGTAGAATTGATACATACATGGCGGGAAGTTACAGAGTTGGGGCAGGGGATAGAGAATGGTGCACAGATATGGGGTAGAGTTGTAAGGGGGATGAGGAGGAACATACTGAGAATTGCTACATGAACTAACTCAGTTTCTAATGGGAGGGAGGACTATACACTTATACTTGGGAGTGCATCATGTCTAAGGCCCTCTTGATCCTGTTTTATGATTCCTTCAACTTGACACAGGAAGTCCCAGATCCCACAAAGTATTTTGTCACTCGGTGGAGCACAGACCCCTGGATCCAGATGGCATACAGTTTTGTGAAGACAGGTGGGAGCGGTGAAGCCTACGATATCATTGCTGAAGAAATACAAGGAACCATCTATTTTGCAGGCGAGGTGTGTATCCTCATCCTGAATGCAGTTACTTTTATTTTAATTACTTCTTTTTAAAGTGATATGTGTTCAGAGTTTAAGAAAACAATGTCAAATACTGTCAAGTCTTATGATGACAAATGGCAGATGCCCCCTCAACATCCTCAAACTCTCAGAGCAACCATTTTTCATTCTTTCTGCTGTTTCCTCTGGAATTTATTTCATGTTTTAAATTATTTACATTGCCTTCTGATGTAACAAGTTAGACATTATCTACTGACTTCTTACCAGGTTAAAGATTTAGCCCATTTGCAATATGGTTATTTTGCACTTAATTAAGTTGGTATCAGCATTTCCGTGATGTGGCTAGGTGAATGTTTATGTCTGAGCCAAGGTATTCATTGATTCTGTTCTTACACAGCTTTGTTTTCTTGACAATCATAATAGCCCTTTTTTTCATTAGCTTAAATCTTTTTGTACCTCTCCTAAAGACTTCCCACCCCTCAGTTGTCTCTGATCATAGTTGAATCCCTGTGAGCTGGCAAATCCCATATCCTGGCAGCCTCCTCCCTTTGCTCAAGCCTGCACTGGTTGACCTCTGGGACTCCTGCAGAGATGTCTCCTGCAAGCATCTCTTCCTTAGCACTTTACAGGATTGGATATTTTTACTTTCTACATCCCTGTCTTTTTTTTTCATATTTATTTAATTATGGTGAACTACACATAACAATATTTATCTTCTTAACTATTTAAGTGTGCAGTTAAGTGACATTAAATACATTTACCTTATTGTACAACCATCACCACCATCCATTTCCAGAACCTATTCATCCTGCAAAACTGAAACTGTCTACCCATTAAACTCTCCATTTCTCCTCTACTCTAGCTCCTGGCAGCCACCACTTCCTCTTAAGTATTTGTTCTAGGGACATCACCAGATGAGTGGAATCATACAGTATTTGTCTTTTTGTGACTGGTTTATTTCACTTTAGCATTGCCCCCAAGGTTCATCCATGTGTTGTAGCATGTGTCAGAATATCCTTTTTAAGACTAAATTATATTCCGTTATATTTATAAATTACATTTTGTTTATCCATTCATCTGTCACGGACACTTGAGTTGCTTCTACCTTTTGGCTAGGGTGAACAATGTTGCTATGAACAATGCAAATGTCTCTTTAAGATCCTTTTAAGTCTTTGGGGGTATTTACTCAGAAGAGGCATTGCATTGCTGGATCATATGTTAATTCTATTTTTTAGTTTTTGGGGAACCACTACACTGTTTTCCACATCTGCACTATTTTATATTCCTACCATCAGTGCACAAGGGTTCCAATTTCTGCACATCCTCAATAACTTTTTTGTTTTGTTTTTAGATAATAGCCATCCTAATGCTTGTGAAGTGGCCTTCTTTTTTGGTTTACTTCTATTGAGAAAGGTTTTGCTATTTTGATTTCTA